>CM020618.1:10444434-10773329 GCA_009829735.1 Pyropia yezoensis | reverse complement strand
CGCCGCCGCGGTCGTAGGGGGGAGGACCGCCGCCGCGGTCGTAACGGGGAGGACCGCCGTGGTCACGATGGGGAGGAGCACTACCGTGGCCGTAACGGGGAGAATCGCCGTGGTCACGACTGGGAGCACCACCGTGGCCGTAACGGAGAGAATCGCCGTGGCGGGGAGCACCGTCGCGCAAGACGCTCACCTGTCGGTGAACTGGGCGGACGATACGCCCCTCCGACGGGCCAGGCACGTGCCCAACAACCGGCGCCCTGTCCTGCGACTGCAGCGTGGCCCGTTTTGCTAACGCAAGCGATTCCTTGAACTCCCTGCATGCCACTCCGTGCCTCGCCCAGTCCAGGGGTTTCCAAAACCGCATCCCGCAACAGTCACACTCGTTCTTCTTGGGGGGGCATCCGCGCTCCCACGATGCGACCTTTTTCTTGAGGGATATGCTCTTATTTGGGGCCGATCTCTGCACGCTCGTGTACTCGTACGGCGGGGGCCTTCCCGACCACCTGGGGGCCTCAAGACATCGCCTACACGCCGTGGAGGGCGTCCCATTAGGACAAGGCACGCCGCCTACTTGTGCCGTCGTAGCGGTTGGGCGGGTTACAGGGGGCTCCTCGGCACACGCACTCCCATCCTCTTGGCGGTGCCGTTCGCGCAACCCACCACCTGGCGGCACTGCTGGCCTCGACGCCATGCCAAACGACGCCAACGGGGGAAGCGGCCCCGGCGGCGGCACCTGCTGCGGAGATGGCGGCGGCGGTGCGCCCTGGGATGCACCAAACGACGCCAACGGCGGAAGCGGCCCCCGCGGCGGCACCGGTCGCGCAGGTGGCGGCGGCGACATACCCTGTTCAGCACGCCCTTGGCGGTGCGCCGACGCCAGGACGCTCATCCCGGCAGCTACGACGTCCGCCAGTGCCTGTCGTGGTGCCCGACGCGGTGACGGCGTTGGCGAGCGCGCTTCCACGTCCTCCCGGCGACGTGCCGAGGATAGCATGCCGGTCGCGACCACACGGTCTCCGATCCCGACTGTAACGCCGTCGACGCCGCGTACTCGAGCCGTCAGCACGTCCTCCCGCTTCACTTCGACGGCCGCGTCGTCGCCTTCGCCAACGACAGGCGTGCCCGTTTCGCCGTCGGGAGCGCTTTCCGCAGCAAGGAACACCTGAGGGCCGGAGGGGTGAGGCGTTGACGACGCCAATAAACCTGATCCACCACCGCCACCACCACCGCCAATGTCCTCCGCTACGGCAGAGCTGGTGGATGAAGTACCAGCCCGAAAGAGTGCGCGGTCGACGATAGTAGGTGCGACAAGGCTGTCCGCGGCGGCGCGTAGAAGCGCGCGTCGTCGGCGCACCGCTAGGGAAAGATGTGGAGGTGGGTCCGCACCCTCGCCAGTATTACCGCCACCACTGCCCTGTCCATCATGCTCTTGATCGGCCATGGTGAGACGCCAGTGGCAGGACAGAACAGCATGCGCTGTGCGACTTGGTCGGGATCAGAGGGGGGTGGGTGGAGGGGGTATGGGCGTGGACGGCTCAAACATATACGCCACAGGAACAGGTCCTTCCCTCCCCCCCCACCCCCCCCGTTCTTGGCCGGGATCGGCGGGAATGGGGGAGAAGGAGGGGGGCGGTGCGAAGCGGAGAGACGTAGGAGACGAGCGGGTGGGGGGGGGGGGGGGGGGGGGGGGGCGGGTGAGGGGGCGGGAGAGGGTGTGGGAGAGGGCGGGAAGGGTGGGCAAGCGCGGTGGGCGAGTGGGAAGGGGCAGACGAGGGGCAACCGGGCTACGCACAGGGCGTCACCGGCGAAACGCCCGCGCGCTCGTCCGCCCCTCCCCACACACACACCGCCCTGTACCCAGCGGGAGCAACAGGTGTGCAGGCACCGGGCGCGTAGGACACAAGCGCGCCGAGGATCGATTGCCGGTACCGGGAAAAGGGCGCCGACGACTCGATGGGGGGGGAGGGGACGGGAGGGGAGGGGCCGTTGCGAGGAGGACGCGCCTCCAGAGGTGGGCGCGGTGCGCGTGCGTGCGTGCATGCTTCGCGCGCGCGCACGGCGTATGTACATACGACACGACTAGATAATTAGGTTGATCACCTCGGAGAAAATGAACCACTCCCTACTACGGCCTCATTAGCGAAGCTCGTAAGTGAAGCAGCCACGCTTCTTGTCGCACTAACGCCAAACTGCTTGGTCCACATATTTGCGATATCCAATTGCTCCCAGCCACACGTTGGGTTCGCATGGCACGATGCGGCGAGCCGTCGGTCTTAAATAGCCAGCTGCCAGCGGCCTTCGAGGGGGTTGCCATCGTGGGGGTTGCGCAGTGGTGCCCACTCGCTTCGGGAGGGTGAAGGGCCTGGTCGGGGAGGGGAAGGGGGACTCGGGCGGGGAGTCACCCGCTGTGCCTGGGGGGTGCGCTGTAAACGGCCAGAGTAGGGGCGGCTGCTGCGGGGGGGGGGGGGGGGGGGGCGGCGGCGGCTGGCTGGCGTCGGGCGGCTGCTTTGGGGCTGCTTTGTTGCGGGATGTGGCCACTGCCGGGCAGGGGGGGGCGGCCGCGGCCGCGAGTGCGGCGGCTGAGGCCGGGTGCGGGGCGGCCTCTTCCGGGGAGGGGGCTTCCGCAGGCGGCTAGCGGTGGGAGCGGGCGGCCGCTGCCGGGGAGAAGGCGGCGACTGGCGGCTTCGGCCGAGGTCGGGGCGCGGTGAAGCTAAGGATGGGGTGGCCGCGGCTGGGCAGGGGGCGGCCGCCGCAGGGTGGGTTGGGCGGCGGCAGGTGAGTGCGGGGCGGCTGCTGCCCGTGGGTGGGGCGGCCGCTTGAAGCTAAGGATGGGGTGGCCGCGGCTGGGCAGGGGGCGGCCGCCGCAGGGTGGGTTGGGCGGCGGCAGGTGAGTGCGGGGCGGCTGCTGCCCGTGGGTGGGGCGGCCGCTGGCGGCTGGGGGAGGGGGTCGGTTATTTGCTGCCTGAAGGAGGGCTAGGGCTGTGGGCAGCTAGGGGCATGCGGTGGGCGACGAGTGCTGGTTGGGGGGTAGCTGCTGCTTGGGGCCGGGAGGCCGCTGGCGTTCGGGTGCGGGGCGTTGGCGGCCGCTGCCCCGCGCAACCCCGCAGGTGGCTGCGGCCCGAGGGGGGCGGGGGAGGGGGGGGGGGGTGGGGGGGGGGGCGGGTGCCGCCGGGGGCCGGGGGGGGGGGGGGGGGGGGGGGGGGGTGTCGGCATCAGTCGCGGCGGGGGCTTACCTGCTGTCGGGGGGCGGTTGGCCGCTGCCTCGGACGGCGGCTGGGGGCACAGTAGTGACCTGAATGTCGATTCTTCCTGTAACCGGCTGTGTGATTATTTCCCCCGGCGGGCGCCAAGTCGGTCGCCCGCGACCCGTATGGCAGGCTGGGGGGGAGCGGCCCGTCTCCATGGGTGCCACGCCCGCTCCTTGCTTCCTCCCCCGCTCGCCGCCGCCCCATCCTGTCGGTCGGGACCGACGCACCGCCTGTCGGTGCCCGCGCGCGCGCGGCGCCATGCCGTGCGTTTGCCCCGCCCGCGCCCACTCGGCGCGGCCGCTCTCCTTGCCCCCGCGGCGGGGGGTGGCTGCTGCTTTCACTTCTTCGTCGCAGCGCCGCTGCACAGCGGCTGCGCGGCTGCGCGCCCGCTCCCGCGGCTGCGCCGCGGCTGCGCCGCGGCGCGCGCTGCGGCCTGCCGCAGCACCGTTCGGGGGCGACGGCCGAGGCGGCGCGGCCCACGGCGGCCAGTACAAGACCGCCTGCGGTGGGGGCTGGCCGCCGCCGACGCAAGGCCGGCCGCGTCCAGTTCTTCTCGCGCGCCCAACCCGCCCACCCTACGTGCTCGTCTGTACATCACACCGAGGGACACAGCGCCCTTCTTCTTCTTCCGAGACGAGACTGATCTGGCCCTCCCCGCGGCGCGCCGCCTGTCGGTTGCGTTTGCTCCACCGCATCTTCCCCGCGCCAACACCTACGCCTCTGCTGGCGGCGGCAACTAACGCCGCCCGTCGACGCTGCATGGAGTTTTGTCGCTACGAAGGCGCGGGCTCTCCAGCATCACGTCTCGTCTCCCCGTCTCTTGTACCTTTTTCTCTCTGTTCCCGCAGGGCCGGCCCGCCGGTCAACTAGTAGCTATGGGGGTACTAGTCTAGCCTGCTTTGGGATTAAAAATGTCACGTTCCTGGCGTCTCTGTCCCTCTACCTCTGGTTACGGTGAGGTGCGGGTTAGTTTGAGGTAGGGGGCGGCTGTGGCCGTGTGGATAGCGGCGGGGGCCCCAGCAGCCTCGTCTTCGTGGCTCAGTTGCTCAAAGAGGCGTGTCGTCACCGCACTCGCCGCGAGCTTGCTACCAGTGTGTCGCTGCTTTGCTGCCACACAAGCAATCTCGCGAGGACTCCCACCCTCAAGAAGCCACCTAGCAGACCCAACAGAGATAGACAGCGTGCTTCCGCGCAGTTCTTGCTTCGTTCTGCTACCGTGGAGAGCAACGGGGGGAGTGGATCCTGTAGCGCTATTGCGTTGACTGAGAGGAAGCGCCAGAGTAAGTCATACCACCCGAAGCGAGCTGCACACAGCACAGTAGCGCGTGAAGGCCATCGCAGGAGCGAACAAAAACGACATGCGCGGGACAGGGACGGCCGGCCGACCATTACGAACGACGGCGCCCCCCACGAGGTTGCGACTCGGCGTGGCGTTCGCTCGCTCGACATTATTTGTTCTCCGCAGCTCACCAAACTCTTCGACGCATTCATCCAAGTCCAAGGCCCTGGTGTGGTTCTGTACGTATGATTGGCTGGCCTGGACAACACTTGCCTATCGTAGGGGATTTCAGATGAAATCAAAAGGTGGTTGCAGTTGCAACGCACGTCGACCACACGCCTCGCACGCCTCTCCGTCGCCTCGCGGCCAAGACTCGCCCACCTCACCCACCCGTGCACGCTCACAGAGATGGGCGTCGCTCATGTGTGATTGCATGTCACAGTGTCACACTGCCAAGTACCAGGAACTGGGGCCACAAAGGCCCTGGCGTTGCCGTCGCCACCCTACCAGCACTGTCCATCTTCCGGGACGACGACCGGGCCGGTGACTTTCCGCGGCCAATGACTTTCCGCGGCCAATGACTCCGACCAGGGGCAACCAACGTCCGCGGTCAATGACCTTGACAAGGGGCAACCGGCGTCCATGGCCGCCCGTGGTGTGTGGTGGGACGACGATGCCGGTACCGCCTTGGGCCGTTTTTCGTGGTGCTGGAGCACGCAGTCTGGCTGCGCTTTTTGTCGTGCCTGCTGTTGGTGCAGCATCAACCCATACTATGTTGCATGGACGCCTCTTTTGTCACCAAGAAGCTACTGGCTTCGCGGTGATAGCGATGCCACGCAATCCCCGTGTTCATGTACGTTCGTGCAGGTGGTCCTCTGGTGTGTGGAGCGGGGGGCTGCTCAGTGGGCGTGGTGGGTGGCGGATGGCAAGCGGGCGGGGTCGTGGGCTCGACCAGCACAGGGTCGCGGAAGGCCGATGGCGTCGGTGTTGTGGGTCGGTCACAGTCGGTTCTTTTCTGTTTATCATGTCCCCTGGCTTCCCGTCTTGTCTGTTCTCTCTTCCTTGCCCCGCCCCACAGCAGTCACCCTCAGAGTCCGAGTTTCTCCGTGCTCTTGACCATTGCCTTGCTCCCACGCCTGCCCTTCATCTGGCCTCTGTGATCTCAACGACCCAACACCTCCAACCTCTCCACGACCCAACACCTCCAACCTCTCAACGACCCAACCAACGCCTCCAACCATGGCTTCCAGTGGCTATAGACATGGGAGCGGCACTCCGTCCCCACGCGCGTCGGTGGGGTTCTCTTCCCGTGCGGAAACGAGCACCGACTCCCTTCCTTGGGCGGGCGGTCCTCTGCCTCGGTCAGACAGCGCTGCTGGCCCCCGAGCGCCGGTACTTGGTCGCGGCCCCCCTCCTCTACCGGGCTTTGCGGGAGAGGTCGCCCTTGCCCCGGCCTGGAGCTGCCCCCCGCCGCGCTTGGCGGCCGCGTGGGAGCAGCCACGCGACGACTCGCTTCACCGCTTTAGAAGTCGCCGTGTACCCGCCCACACACCAGACTCGGGGTCGGCGGACAGTGGTGGACACTTCCCTGTCCGGCCGGCTGCTGGTCTGCACTCTGCTGCGCACTCCCTACCCCCTCTTGCTCCTCCAAGGGGCCCCGAGCTGCCACCACCGGCTGGCTCCATGGCTCCTGAGCCTTGTCAGGCTACTCCGAGCTTCCCAGCAGCTAGCCCACGTGCCAGCGGTGCCAGTGGTGGTTCATCTGCGCTGCCGCCGCCGTGTGGTCGCGGCTGTGGTCGTCACGGGTGCCTCGGGGCTTTGCACGGACTCTCACCAACTCCCTCAACCCCTTCTACACAGTCTGTTGAGCCGCGTCCTGCACGCAGCCGCGGATCTGGTGGTCGTGGTGGTCAAGGCGGTCGTGGCGGTCGTGGCGGTCGTGGCGGTCGTGGCGGTCGTGGCGGTCGTGGCGGTTGTGGTGGTCGTGGCGGTCGATGGGCACTGCCCATGATGTACGCACCTCCACCGTCGGACACACCTACGTCCGCGCTGGCGTCGTCCTCAGAGGACTCCTCCCCTTCTACCGGGGGCGGGTCAGTACCCTCGAACGATCTCCCACCGCCCAGCAGGCGCCCCCGGGGATCTCGTTCGCCATCGCCAAAGCGGCGGGCGGGGAGTGTGTCAGGTGCAACCAGCGTCGCTGCAGCGGGCGCAGCACTCAACGCGGCAGCCGACCAGCTACCTCAAGGACACGGGGCCGATCTGAAGGCCCTGGTACGAGTGATTACGACGGGCTTCAGGGCACTGGACGGTAAGATCGACCGACTGCACGCAGCCGTTGAACACATCTCCAGTCTTGTCACCACTTACACTGGCACGGCGTGTGGCTTGGCCGAGCGGACGCAGGCGGCGGCAAGCTCCCAGTCCAGTACTTCTACTACGCCTGTGGACTTTGGGGTGCAACAATCGCGGGAGCTCACGGTGGCGGCGGCGGCGACGCCAGACCGCCTCGCCAGTAACATCGCAGAGTCACCTATCGAAGCTGGTGAGCCGGTCGACGGGGACGCTGAGGCTGTCGAGGTTGGCGGGGGCGGTGGCGGCGGCAGCAGGTAGGGGGCGAGTGGGGGCTGGGAGGAAGAGACTCGTTGGCAGGCGGGCGGCGCAAGCATAGCCTCTGCGGTGGGGAGGAGGGTGGCGGCGGTATTGCGCTGGCGCCGTCGCCGCCGGGCCGCCACGGGGGGGGGGGGGGGGGGGGGGGGGGGGGGACGGTGGCGCTTAAAGTGGGTGTGCCGATGATAGAGGATGGGGTGAGGGCGGCGGGGGTGCGGTTGGCCGCGGTGGGTTGAGCGTGAGTGATTCACCCCCGCCGTGGTGGCGCCGCCGACGCCTCCGCGATCGCCGCCGCCGCGGGCAGGGGCGCCGGAGGTATGTAGTATTTGCATATCTCAACCAAAACGCAAACAAAACGCGTTTTGGAACCAGCACGCAGGCAACGCGGAGAATCTCGCCCCCGAAGGCGCCAATCAACAACCCATGTGATACGCAATCACAGGTGTCCTGCAATCTCGTGCAATAATTGGCCAGCACCTGGCAATCCATAGCCGCGGACGCAAGCATGCAGTATGTAGATAGGATGGAATCAGCCCCAGACCCAAACACAGGAAAGAACCTAGCAACCGAAGCTAAGGACACGCTGAAGCCGTCGTTTCTACGAACCCGCAATTTAGGGGCGGCAACGCGTTCGTAAACACGCTCGCGTTCTGGAGGCGCGTCCTCCTCGCAACGGCCCGTGCGGGCGAGTACCGTGACGCGCGTGCGCGCATGCGTGTGACGCCCGCCCCCCCTCCCCTCCCGCCCCCTCCCCCCCCATCGAGTCGTCACGCCCTTTCCCGCTTGCCCACCCTTCCCCCCCTCCCCCACCGGGCTTCTTTGCCTCTCTTCCCCACCCCGTCCCCCACCCTTTCCCCGGCCGATAAAGCCCGCCACCCGCCTTGGTCGTGCACGCGCCCGCCCCCTGTTGCCACATCCCGGTCAAGGTAAGAAGAGTGGGGGGGGGGTGGGGGGGGGGGTGAGGAGGTGGTAGGGGAGGGTGGGAAGGTGGGTACAGGGCGGTGTGTGTGTGGGGAGGGGCGGACGAGCGCGCGGGCGTTTCGCCGGTGACGCCTTGTGCGTAGCCCGGTTGCCCCTCGTCTGCCCCTTCCCACCCGCCCACCGCGCTTGCCCCCTCCTTCCCCCCGCACACTTCTCTTGCCCTTTTTCGGTGGGCGCGTGTGCCCCTGTGCGCCTGGTCGTCGGTCGTCGGTACGTCGCGGTCCGTGTTACCCGCTGCGCCGGGTACCTGCACACCTGGATCTTCAATGGAGTTCCAAGGCGACAAGGAGCACGATGGTTCTCGGGAAAGTGTCCGGCGTGCCACCTCTACCCCTTCACTTGTGGGGGCTGGGGGCGTTCCGGGCACCCGCGACGCCGACGCACAGCAGCTGGACTCGCTCGTTGCTGATACTTGCACGACATTTTTTTTAGGGGGGCCAAGCCCCCCCGCGGCGTCGCTGTTGGTAGCCGTTGAGCGGGCGACAGCGGTGGCCTTGCGCCTTATCGCGCCACGCAAGGACATCCCGGTCGACCCCGTCGTGGCGTCGGCGACGGTTCTCAAGCTGCGCGCACTTGTGTGGCCGGCTGCGGATCGGCCAGATGTGATGAACATCTTTTCGCGTGCCCTGTGCACGGCTCTGCACAGCGACGGGGGTGCATCCGCCCTGACCCTGCCGGCCAATGTTGTGGCCTCGCTGCTGTCTGCCATGGTCCTACCTGTCACCCACCCGGACTCCTGGGCGACAGGGGCCCAGCTGTCGGTGTTGACTGTCTGTGCCGCCACCACCACCGCCACCAAGAGCGGGCTACTGACCGGGACCCGGGGACAGCGCGTGGACCAGCAGCCCGGACTCCCCCTGCTGCCCCGTGCGAGCGGTGCGGGCGACCAGGAGCGGCAGCCCCTACCGACCGCGCCCTGTATTGTGGGCGAGTCTGTAGTGGAGGCCGTATGTCTCTTGCTCCTGTCCGGCTTGAGGAACGGGGCGCTTGTTAAGGACTACGTACGAGCGGGCGATATCCTGCGGTTTCTGTCGTTGACATGGTACTGGGGCTGTTGGTCATCCGCGGCGACAGACGCTCTGGCTGCGTTTTTGGCCGAGGACGCGTCGAGAGTGACCGACCTCATTGTGGCACGGACGGGCGACTCCGTCGGCGATTCTCGTCTACCACATTCTCGCAACGGGTTGTGCACGGACGTTTGGCGTGAGGTAGGCCAGGCCATGTCGACATCCATGCTCGGCGCACAGGAACAAGCCGCCCGTGGCTCGGCCGCCCGAGCACTTGCCATGGTTCCGTCCATGCACATGATGCTGTCCTTACCTGGGGTCCTCGCGTGTGCGCCGACTGTTACCCACACGGAGATCCCCGGGTTTGGGTCGTGGAGCGCAGCTGTCACTGCGTACGTTTCCGAGCTTCTCCGTGGTGTTACTGTGGTTGTTAATGCCGCTCTCTGCAACCCCTCCCCCGAGGGGAACGACGAAGCCGCTACACGCTTGTTGGCCGCTGTGTATACGCTTACCTGCACCGGGCTCGGTCTACTGTTGTCAGCGGACAAGTCCTTGCGGAAGGACACATGGCGCCTGTTGTGCCTGCTGACGCGGTGGTGCGACGCAGAAGCGTCTTCTTCGATTGACATGGACATAGTGCAGGAGAATTCGAACAAGGCGGATGACGAGCGACGGTCGTGGTCCCCAGACGTTCTCCTTCGACTGTGTAAGAGCGTTGTCAGGATGTCGGCTGCGGATAAGGCCACAGTACAAGGTGATCAAGACGTCCTCATATTTGCCTTGGCCCTGGACGCTGCCCTCCGCCTGGTACACGTTGCGGCCGCTCGTGACGTACCACTCGAGGAGCCTGCGCCCCTGCAATCGCTTGCAGTCTGCACGGCGTTCGTTCGGTCCTGTGACGCATTCGTGGCCGCCCTGCCCATGGGCGACGCGGCCATCTTGCCTTCCGCTGGTAGCCGTGACGCGCGAGCCCGCTTGGCTGCAATCCTGGCACGCTTACTCGACGAAGGTCGTGGTAGAGTACCAGCACGAACCCCGGCGTCGGTCATCGGGAACCTGCGGCGCCTGGTACTGAGCTGCGTTCGCTTCCTGGCGTCCGAAGCGTGGGAACGGCCCGACTACAGGGCGTTCAAGAGGCCTGTGGCAGACGCCTGGTTCGAATCCCTGTCGTGGGTGTGGTGCCTAGCCTTTGGTGACCCCGGTATCGTGGCCCGGGAAGTCCCAACCGCCGCCGAGTTGTACTGGACAGCGGTCGGGCGACGCGGCCGTCGTGAAACACCAAACACGTTGTCAGTGTCAAGAACTACGATGGCCATCACTACCAGCCGCCTGCTACAGACGCACGACCGTGGGCAGCTACTGGCCGGTGGCGCGGCGCTGTTGAATGTGCTGACCAACGTGCAGCGCACCCTGTTTTACGGCAAGATCAGCCGGGACTTGCGAGAATTGAGCTCCGCTGTCGATGAGATTATCGGCACCGTCGAGGGGGGGCCTGGAGCTCGTCATCGCGACAGGAGCGGCCCCGCCGCCGCGCGGCATGTACGTGAGCACGCGTGCGAGCCTGTACGTGTACGCACAAGCGGGTCAGGCACAATGGAAGACCCCATCGAGATTATCGATGACGACGAGGAAGAGGGGCTTGTGGCTCTACCTCAAGAGTCATCGTCGGTGGCAACCGTCCACGTACGCGGTCTTGACGCTGCACAAGGTCCCACGGCGCACCCAGTGCGCGGTGGTACCGTCCCAGTGGCTGGTGTGCAGCCCCTGGGAGCAGTCGGAGGAGGAGGTTCCTGTACACCACAAGAATTGATAGACGTCGGTGACCTCCCAGAACTACATGGGCACCTGGCACAGCGCAGAGCGATGGGCGTCTGCGCCCTGGTGAACTCCACGTCACCATGGATACCGGCCTCTGTCATTCACCTGGATGACGGGGAGGACAGGGATGTCGCGACCGGATCGGCGGCCGAGTGGCGGTGCCGCGTACTGCGGCTGGTGACCGCCAAGGCCCATTTGACAGTCTCCACAGTCGCCGACGAGGTGTACCGGGAGAATGGCAGTGATCGTCGTCGCCCCGACCACCCTGTCTCGGTCCACGCACCCACGGCGCAACTGCGAGCTCACTATGGCAGCTCACTCGTGGTGGCGGCTACCCACACCGAGGCCGAACAAGCAGAGACGGTGGACAAGCTCATCCTTGTCGAAGAGCACCCCCTCCAGACACGAGCGGATGACTTAACCGACGATGATGGCGATGACAATGACCGTCGTTTACGGCAACCTACGTATGCGGCGAATGCCTCCCCAGGCGATCTCTGCAATATCTGGGTCCCAGTCCCAGACACCGATGACGGCGGGAACAAGGACGGGAAGGGGAGTCGCTGCACCTACAGCACCGCCATTGATGCGGTGTGTGTGTGTCGTGAGGCAGTGACGACGAGCACCACCCTGCAGGGCCGTGACGCTGGCACCAGAAACTCGACGCCGCTCTGGCTTTCCGTACGCCGGACGGATGCCGACCTAGTATCCTGCGCCACCAGAATGGCCGGGCTTGTGGTCGTGACCCTGTCGATGAGCATCGTGTCTGACTGGCGCGAGTACAGTGGTCTTGGAGAATGGATGCGCTTGCCACGTGCCGTACGGGAAAGCCTTGAGCCTCCGGCTCCGACGGGAGCGTCGTCTGTCATTGTCCCAGGCACGTCGTCGCCGGTCATGCCAGAGCCGTGGCCGAACGCACAACCTCCGCCGCCCCCCCCCCCTCTGGACGTATCGGTCGAGCTGGACGAGTCCCAGTTGGGAGTCGTGCGGGCTGTCGCAGATGCTTTTGGCGGGCCCCGTGTCGGCTGTGTACTCGTGACGGGTCCACCAGGCACGGGCAAGACGCGGACCATTCTTGGGGTGGCCATGGAGCTGATTCGGCGCGGCGGTGGGTGCGGCGGGGGACCGATCACGACGAGGCTCCTGCTGGTGTCGAGGACCAATGCCGCATGTGACCAGATTGTGTCGGCGCTGCTGTCTCTACACACGCTACTGGAAGTTCATGACTGGGGTCGGCGTTACCTGGAAAGCCTGTCCCAGGCGTTTGGTCCCGTGTCGGGGGCCCGGATGCCCGTGCTGTTGCGAGTCGGGCTGGCACCACCAAAGGGCGATCCGATCGCCGCCACGCACATTGACGCTGTTGTCAAGGACCTTCTACCGCGCGTCTACCCCGACGTGGTCAGGCGACAGGAGGCGGCAGCGGCGGCCCATGAGGCCTTGCTCCAGAGATTGGCGGCCTCCGACTCGAATTCCCCAACCAGCGTCCGTGACGCACAAGCGGCAGGGGACGAGCTCTTGGAGGCAAATGCGGCCGTCAAGAGATCGGTGCGGCAACTGCGTTCGCAAGTCGCTCGGGGTGCTCCCGTCGTCGTGACTACTACCGCCACCTCAACGGGGAGCGCCATCGGTAAGCTCGGCTACCACGCCATCATCGTGGACGAGGCGGCTTCGACAAGCATCCCTGCGGCTGTGTCTGCTGTCGTCCGGGCTGCCGGGGAGGGGGGCGACGACGCCGCGGGCATGACGCGCTGTGTGGTTTTTATGGGCGACCCCGCACAGTTGCCGCCGAGCAGTGGGATCCGGTACACCGGCGACCTCCTCGCAATGGGCGACAGCGTATTTGAGCGCCTCCAACGAGACCACCCGCACCTCACCCTCACTCACCAGCATCGATTGCGACCGATCTTTTGGACCATAGTGGGAGGCCTGTTTTACCCTTTAATCCCTGTTGGCGTCGGTATGATGGGGAACAAGGCGTCATGGGACAATGCTGCATCCCTACGGCCCGACTGGCTGGCACGCGCGTCTCGGAGGCCGCTTGAGATTACCAGCACCTCCCAGCTACCACCGCAAGATCGACAAGAGCACTTCAATCCAAACACCAAGGCTGTTTCGAATGAGGTGGAGGTGCGCGTGGTGGAAGCCGAGCTGCGGAACATTCTGCGTGGCTGGGCGTGCCATCCTACGGGTGACCTACGCGTACTCGTGCTGAGCCCGTACACGGCACAGCGGCGGTTGCTCGTCGAGGCTGTGCGGCGAGTGCGTGCGGCCATCCGTCACCCACAGCAGTCGCCCTACAAGTACACTGTGGACGTGTCAACCGTGGACGGCTCCCAGGGAGCTTCCGTGGACTGTGTGTTCTTATCACTCGCCCGCTCAATCCCCGGAGACGACCGACGGACACGGGCACGCATGATGCGCTTTACCGGGGATAGGCGCCGCATGAACGTCATGTTGTCGCGCGCAGAGGCACACCTCCACGTTGTTGGGGACATGGACTATGTGGCACAGTCTGACACTCCGTGGGATGCGTGGTGGGCGGGAGTCTTGAGCGGTCGGTGGGGCGGAGCGGATCTCGTGCATGTGGGCAATGTACCGGCTGGGGGGAGGGCCCACTAGCAGCGGCGCCTGTCGCTGGGGTGCTTGTGACTTGGTGGCCACTGTGTTCACTGCATTGGGGGAAGGGGAGAGCTGGGAGGGTCCACGAGCTGGTTTCTTCTGCTTTGTTACTTGCCCTCTTCGCCGGCCGACTCCGATCGATTGGCTGACGATGTAAAACCCCCGCCGCTTCTCGCCGCTCTCACTCTCTCGCCGGCCCGGCACGTCCGTCGTCTTCGCGCCTCCCGCCCACCTCCCTGCGCGACTACGCTCCGCACATCTGTCGTCTTCAGGTGGGTTGTTGGAGCATCCGTGTTTTTCCCACCGCAGGCGGTCTTGTACTGGCCGCCGTGGGCCGCGCCGCCTCGGCCGTCGCCCCCGAACGGTGCTGCGGCAGGCCGCAGCGCGCGCCGCGGCGCAGCCTCGGCGCAGGCGCCCTGACGGGGTCAACTTGATGGCTCTGCCCGGTGTCGCCACGGCGTTGGCTCCCGTGGCTACCCGGGCGCCGTCACTCGCGTCCGCCGGTGGTGCACCAGCGCGCGCCAGGCAGTGGCCCAGTGGCGCCACGGGGAGTCCCGTCACGGCCTACTCGCCAGAGGAGGAAATGGGCGCTGATCCCCCCGGAAGCCGTGGCAGTCGGGTTGCTTGTGGCACTGGGGCCGCTCGTGGCCGGCGGGCGGCCGCCGGCCGGTGCGGCGTCATGGCCGGCGGGCGGCCGCCGCCCGGTGCGGCGTCATCCATGCCCCCCACACCCCCCACGCCCCCCACGCCGGCTGCCTCAATCCCCATACAGTTGACGCTAGGAGAGCTCTCCTCGCCGACCGTTCCGTCTTTGGTCGCGCAGGCCAGATGGGGTGTGGATCAGCCTGGCTGCAGCTTGCACTGTCGCGCCATCCGGTTATCGGGAAATATCGCCTAAACAATATGTACTCCATTTTCTGTCGTGACGGTATGTACGGCTGAGCTGTTTTTGTAGGTGCCGTCGTCACATGTGACGGCGTGGGCCATGCGAAAGGGGCCGTCGTCACACGTGACGATGTGTGACATGTGAAAGAACTTCTGACGGACACTCTCGTTGCCTCCGCCGCCAACGCGGCCTCCGCCGTCGCCTCCGCACTGTCAACGCCGCCGCTGGTGGCAGCGCACCCGCTTTCCCCGGCCGATAAAGCCCGCCACCCGCCTTGGTCGTGCACGCGCCCGCCCCCTGTTGCCACATCCCGGCCAAGGTACGAAGAGGGGGGGGGGGGGGGGGGGGGGGGGGTAAGGAGGGGGTGGGGGAGGGTGGGAAGGTGGGTACAGGGCGGTGTGTGGGTGGGGAGGGGCGGACGAGCGCGCGGGCGTTTCGCCGGTGACGCCTTGTGCGTAGCCCGGTTGCCCCTCGTCTGCCCCTTCCCACCCGCCCACCGCGCTTGCCCACCCTTCCCCCCCTCCCCCACCGGGCTTCTTTGCATCTCTTCCCCACCCCGTCCCCCACCCTTTCCCCGGCCGATAAAGCCCGCCACCCGCCTTGGTCGTGCACGCGCCCGCCCCCTGTTGCCACATCCCGGTCAAGGTACGAAGAGTGGGGGGGGGGGTGGGGGGGCGGGGGTGAGGAGGTGGTAGGGGAGGGTGGGAAGGTGGGTACAGGGCGGTGTGTGTGTGGGGAGGGGCGGACGAGCGCGCGGGCGTTTCGCCGGTGACGCCCTGTGCGTAGCCCGGTTGCCCCTCGTCTGCCCCTTCCCACCCGCCCACCGCGCTTGCCCACCCTTCCCCCCCTCCCCCACCGGGCTTCTTTGCATCTCTGTCCCACCCCACCCCCCCCCTCCCCCCACCCCCCCTCCCCTCCGATCCCGGAGTTCGCGGGGGGAGGCAGACCAGAGTGGGCCTACCAGAGGTGTCGTCCTGCGCGTAGCCCGTTGGCCCCTCGTCTGTCTTTGTCCCGGGACGGGGAGGAGGGGGGGGGGATGGTGAGCGCGACACGCTCGGCGGCCATGCCTAGGGCCGCTTAGGCGGCCGAGCCGGTGGCGCAGCACCGGTGGGTGTGCCGGCTTCGGTGGCCGCACAGGCTGCCGAAAAAGCAGCCGAGAAAGCGGTCGCGCCGCACCAGTGGGTGTGCCGGTAGGTGCGCCGGTCGGGGCGCCTGTGGCCGAGCCGGTTGGTGGTCGCACGGGCGGCCGAGAGAGCGGCCGAGAGAGCGGCCGAGACAGCGGCCGAGACAGCGGCCACGCCGCACCGGTGGGCGCTCGAAACTGTACGTTACCTCAGAGGGTTCCCTTGTTGCCTGTTCCCCTGTCTGTTCCGTTGCCTCTTGTCTATAGAGGCAAAGGTGTGCCCAGCTACCCAGCCGAGCAAGGGTGCACGGCTGTTGGCCACCCCCCCCTGTACGAGCGCGCTCACTTCAGAGAACCAAGACAGTGTCCATCTAGCCCCACAGCGAAACAATAACGTCCATGTCGGGATGCATCCGCCCCGGGTCACCACTCACGCCACCAAGCTCAGCTGTCATGTGTATGTCGGATGGCATGTTGTCCATACGGGAAGACAGGCTCCCAGCGTGTACACGAGCCACATGGCCGACCTGTATGACATATACACCGTAAATATTAGTGAGGTTTCCAAGACGCATTGACGGACAAGCACAGTGACAAGCGTCGGACCGCCGAGTGGGTCTCAGTAGGGGAGAATGGGGAGTGTATTGGCATTGCAGTCAGTACCCCAGGGTGGTCATCACACAAGGGGCGGTAGGGCGGTAGGAGTTGTGACCTGAGCTCGGCCGATGAGAACGGGTCCGTTCTTCCACCCCTCGTGACAGGCAGCATGTGAAACACGTCGCCTCGCCCACTTACCATAGTACTGTTGACATATACTTCCACAGCACATGGGTCCACCTTGTTCTTTGGATTCCGCACCAGTTTCACGCGTGTACCACGTACCATACGCAGATTCCAGCTGTCGGGATAGTAGTAGCGACCCACCAGGGTCACAGTGCAGGAATCCACCAGCCCAAGGCCTGACCCAGACATGGTGCAGAGAAGACGACACGAGCCGGTCTCCTTGGTGATTGAGGGAAGTGCGTAGACGCGAGGTGAGCTGAGGGCGATGTGGAAAGGGTGGGCGGGGAGCCGCGGTGTACCAGCGGTCACTGCCCGACCTGCCAGCCAGCCGCGGAAGTCGTGGTGTAGCCGCGGAAGTCGTGTTGCCTCGCCGCCAGTCCCCGGCAGGTCGGCCTCTGCTCTCGCGTCTGTGCTATTTGGTGGGCGCGTGGTCTCCCCCAAAGCAAAGGAAGGACAGCAGAGGGGCTCTAGTCGGGGCCTTCTTCGTCCCCACCCCCCCACCCCCGCCTCCGCCTGTGCTCCGCCTGTGTCAGACGGTGTCGTCGCCCAAATTGCACGATTTATTCTGTGGTCTGAATTGTGAACTGGTCGCTCCGTCGCCTAATCCGTCCGCGCCATCTTGCCGACCGGAGCCGCATGACAGTCCCGTGGACGGAAGAAGAGGGACAGCCGCGGCTTCGTACGTGACTCACCCTGTTGCGCCGTGATCATTACAAACCCGCAGCAGCAGGCCACCCGGGCACCGGGCACCGTGGTCCACACACGCACGGGGCCCTTGCAAGGGGCGTAAGCCATGCCATGAATTTGGGAACGGGTCGCCGGTGACGAGAGCGAAGGGGCGGACATGGTAGTATGTGACCACGGGCCGCGACAGAATGATGCAGGGCGCGGGCGCGACAGAGTGATGCTGGGTCACATGATACAGGGGAGGCCAGCGCCTCTGCACTTGTAGCAGCCCGTCTGTCGGTGTGGGGCAGGTGTGGTGCGGCGCAAGCGATTTCGTCCCCCACCATGCAGGTCTCTTGCTGACAAATGTGCAACATTGGCGCTTACCGCATTCGGCGGCGAAACCCAGGAGAAGATACTGGGAAGGTGACCCAGGGGGAGAGAGGAGAGAGGGGGGGGGGGGGGGTGAGAGGGGAAGGGGGGGGGGCGGGGGGGGGGGGGGGGGGGGGTTGGGGGCTCGGGGTGTCGCCAGAAGCAGGTCTCGGGACAATGAACGACCCAGCGCAGCAGGACCGCGCCTTAACTTGTGAGTATGGGGCATGCATGACCGGGCCTTAAATTGTGGGTATGGGGCAGGACCGGGGCTTACATTGTGGGTATGGACACGCACGTCGTACGTTGTCGACCCAAAAGTTGTGGTTTGTGGGACGGTCTGTCAGGATGGTGTACGTTAAAAGACTGGGCTTTACCGCAAAAGCAGGCTTTACCGCAGAAGCAGATGCTGTCCGTGGGCCTTGTTACCTTGTCGTTGGATGAATCTCACATTCAACAATCTCCCGGCTGAGGCACACCCCACGCCCAGTGACAAGTGCACCTACGACACTACGCGCGCCGAGGATTTGCACCGACTCACCACAACCCCCGTTCTGCTCTATACTTTTCAACTTTTCAACTGGGCGGTCCTCGTAGACTCAATATTAATATCATAACGTAGTAATATCACGTTTCGGCCGGCCCGGTACTTTCCTATTCGTACCGTGCGGCGGTCGCGGCGGTCGAGGACCGCGGGTGGTTGGCTGGGTGGGCGTGTGGGTGAGCGGGTGTGCGGGCAGGCGGACGGGCAGGCAGGCATGTGGCGGGCGGGCGGGCGGGCGGGCGCGCCGCCCCGAAGCTGCCCGCGTGGGTGCCTGTGTGCGTTTTCGGTCACCATCTCCTTCATCCGCAGCCATTGCATGGCCGCCCATTCACCACCCACATCTAACGCTTCCCAGGCACCACATGAGCTACCCGTGGTCCTGGTGGCTATGGACGGACCGGTGCGCCCCTGCCCGCCTGGGGGTCGCCGTCGGACTTGGTGGTGAGCGCGGTGCGGTGTGGTGTGCCGCGGCCCGCCCGGGGGTCGCCCTCGCACTCGGTCGCCCTCTGAGTTGGTGGTGTGGTGTGCCCCGGCCCGCCCGGGGGTCGCCCTCGCACTTGGTGGTGAGCGCGGTGCGGTGTGGTGTTCCCCTGCCCGCCCGGGGGTCGCCCTCGCACTTGGTGGTGAGCGCGGTGCGGTGTGGTGTTCCCCTGCCCGCCCGGGGGTCGCCCTCGCACGTGGTGGTGAGCGCGGTGCGGTGTGGTGTTCCCCTGCCCGCCCGGGGGTCGCCCTCGCACGTGGTGGTGAGCGCGGTGCGGTGTGGTGTTCCCCTGCCCGCCCGGGGGTCGCCCTCGCACTTGGTGGTGAGCGCGGTGCGGTGTGGTGTTCCCCTGCCCGCCCGGGGGTCGCCCTCGCACGTGGTCGCCCTCTGAGTTGGTGGTGTGGTGTGCCCCGGCCCGCCCGGGGGTCGCCCTCGGACTTGGTGGTGTGGTGTGCCCGTACCCGACTGGGGGTCGCCCTCTGAGTTGGTGGTGTGGTGTTGTGCGGCGCGGTGCTCCCCTGTCCGCCTGGGGTGGTCAATTTTTGCTCCATCCCCCACCCGGTTCCCCCGCCTGTCCTCCGGGCCCGGCGTGCGCGGGGAGAGGCAGACGAGACTTTTCCTCCATCCCCCACCCGGTTCCCCCGCCTATCCTCCGGGCCCGGCGGGCGCGGGGAGAGGCAGACGAGACTGGGCCTTTGACCGGTGACGCCCTCGGCGTAGCCCGGTTGCCGCTCGTCTGCCTTTCCCCCCGCTCACCGCTGTGACCCACCTGGAGTGCTGCGAAGGTGGGGAGTGTCCCTGTCCGCCAGGCGGTCGCCCTCTGTGTCGGTGGTGCGAGGTGTGGTGCAGTAAAACACCTGCCATCCTCGGTACATACCGACCGACTGTGTTGCTGCCATAATGCCACATACGACGTCACTGCGGAAGGGTGGGCGAAAGCGAAGCCGTCGTGCCCCCCGTGGCGCCATCACTCTGCCTGCTTCTGGTCAGCCAGGTGCGTCCACTGGCCTGCCTGCCATCCCACCTGGCGAGTATGGCTTCCCATGGGGACCTCACGCCTCTCTAGCTGGCCAGTACGGCATTGCGCCGGGGCCACACGCCTCTTCACCTGGTCCATATGGAGTTCTTCCGGGGATTCACGCCTTCCCGCAAGGTTCCGGCGCCTTCCCGCAAGGTTCCGGTGGTCCGTATGGCTTCTCAAATGGCCCGTATGGCTTCCCAGTTGGTTACGGTGGCCAAGTAGTTCACGGTGGCTCACCATGGACGCACACCCTGCCTCCTGGCCCGCATGGCCTCGTTCCTGGCGCACACGCTGCCGCGTCGGGGCCGCACGCCTTCCCTCCTGGGCCGGGGATCTTCCCATTTGCCCCGCAAGGCTCTGTACCGTGGACCCACGCCCCTCCCCTGGGTCCGTACTATCGTCCGGATTTAGGAGGTCTTTCCCCTGGCCCGGGTGTCTGCAATGGCTTTCCGCCCAGCTTCCCAGCTGGTCCCCCCGGCACAGTAGGTTGGGGGGTGTCTGACGGGAATGCGGGGGGGGCGGCGCACGGGGCTTGTTGTCGTCGCTCTGTAGGAGTACCCCCTACTGTGCGGTTTCCTGCTGCAGCAGGCGCCGGGAGCACTATGCTCAGTGGCACGCGGCCCCCAAGTGGGCGCGGCGGCGGTGACAACCGGCAAGGTGTGAGTGCAGCGGCCGGGGCCAGTAGCCGGGGAGGTGTGATGGCCGGCGGCGCCGTGGCACGTGCCACGCCCACCCACGACGACGACAAGGAGAGCGGAGAAGAGGACGAGGACGCAGAAGCGCGTCTGCTGGCCAGTGCCACGCCCACCCACGACGACGACAAGGAGAGCGGAGAAGAGGACGAGGACGCAGAAGCGCGTCTGCTGGCCAGTGCCACGCCCACCCACGACGACGACAAGGAGAGCGGAGAAGAGGACGAGGACGCAGAAGCGCGTCTGCTGGCCAGTGCCACGCCCACCCACGACGACGACAAGGAGAGCGGAGAAGAGGACGAGGACGCAGAAGCGCGTCTGGAGCGGGCCATGACTGAATGGCTGGCCCAGCACGAAGACAACACGACGGTCTCGGGTGTACAGCCCTCCACAGGTAGACGCCCGCCGACCGGCCCAAGAGCTGGGCGACGGTCCATTGAAGACGGTACAGGGAAACGGGTGCCCGCCGCGTCTGTCCCTGCGACGGCGTCCCCCGTCATCCTGGTGGGTGATTCGTCTACGACCTCCGCCTCATCGCCCGCATCTCCCCGCCAAGTGGAAGGGTCAACCACCACGTCTGCCTCGCGCTGGTCGTCGCCTTGTATGTCTGAAGACTCTTCGTGTGAGGAAATCGTCCCCGTCAGGCGGTCGCGCAAGCGACGACTGCGGTGTGGCACCCGGTCGGACGCTGCGATTGTGGAAGAGGTCTCCCGCGGTGTGTTGGAAGCAAGGACAGGGAGCAAGTCCGCGCACGTTGGTGCTGTTGGTTGTGCGGAGGAAGAGGACGAGGACGTTGCTGGTGGCGGTGCCGACGACAGTACGGAAGGCCTGGGCGAGGACGACCTTTTGCAGCGGCGGGGTGTCGACTGGAGCGTCGTTGACAGCGGCGACGACGACAGTGGTGACGACGGTGACGACGACGGTCGTGACGCCCCCGGGGACGTTGGCAAGGCCCAGGCACCAACTCCTTCAGGTCGCAGCACGGACGCCCGGCGCAGCGGAGGACTGCGCCTGTCCATCACGAGGTACAGCAAGAAGAATGGTGTGTTTGGGGAGATGCGCGTCCCGCTCCGCACCAAGACGACTGCCATGCGCAGTGACTGGGTCTCCCCCATGAAAGATGACCCGCGGACAGCCCCTTGGGTGTCACTCGACGGCCAGGCGGACCGGTCGGGGTGTCACGCTTTCCCGCCCGGGGCGACCCGCTCCGAAAAACGAAAGTGGCGGAAGGTGATGCGGATGCTCAAGAAGGCGATGCCTACGATTCTGGAAGAGGCCGCGCGTGCGGCGGCAGAAGGCGTGCTGCATCCTCAAACGGTGGCAACCGACCCGGCAGCCAGAAAGGTAAGGTCGGAGGAGAGCAAGGCAAAGTTTGTTTATGTCTACGTCCATGTCAAGAAGGGAGGTTGCAAGACGTGCGTCAATGCGGTCTACTGTGGCAAGCGGTGCTACCTGGATACCAAGGTAATGACGACCGTCCAGGGTGCCTTCAACAACCGGGACAACGCGCACCACGAAGCTGTTGCTGGAGGCGACAACCCGACCCCGTTTGACATCCACTATCGACGACACCCGAAAGCTTTTTGGCGGACAATCGTCTACTACTACACGGGCCCGGATGGGGACATTCCCATTCGCATGGCGGTCGCCGCGGTGGAGCGAGCCGTCTACCGGCTGCTGGAGGGACATGGCATGGCGGCACTCAACAACAATACGCCGTCGTTATCGGCTGTCCCGCTTGTCCCTATTGTTGGGGACACTGACGAGTGGCGAAAGCTACGCGCCGAGCTGGTGGCGTACAAGGAGAAAAACGGGGATATGCGGATCGGTGACACTAAGGGGCGACTGGGCACCCGATTGCACATCGTGCGGCTCCAGCGTGGACTTGGTGACCCGGCGGAGGAGCAGTGGCTCACCGACCAGGACTTTGAGTGGGAGGCGGACCGTGCAAGTCGTGCAGAGCGAGCCCTGCATGCGCGGCAAGGGCCTCTCGTCAAGGACATGATCGCGTGGCTGGAGAACCACGGAGGTGAACTGCCCATGTCGCTCACACCGAGGCCCAGCAACAAAAGACTTCGGGGCGACGAACTGGAGTCGAGGAGGGTAGCGGCCCGTTTGTACAACAGGTGGACCAACATGATCCGGACCTACGGGGGCGTGTCCCTCGATCATGCGAAACGCGTCAATGCGGCGTTTTTGCGTGGGCGGGGGTGTCCTTCCTGACAGGGTGATGGACGGCGTGTCGTTCGTGCCCAGGGCAGCCGAGGCCACCACAACGTCTCATTGCATTAGTATGTCTTCAACATTTGTGACAAGACCTACTTGGGGGCGGTGTGGTCGACGGGCATTACGGATAGTGGCAGTGGCCCTAGGGAACTAGGGGCGGCAGAAGCAGGGTGCCCAGCCGGGGAGCGGGTGCGCGCCGAGGCGGACATCCTCCGCGCCATGGCCATTCGGGCGCGCAACGCGGCAGACGCGCTCTGAGGGGGAGGAGGGGCGTGGACAGTGGGGGTGGAGGCGGAGGTCGAGGCGACGTGGGGGGGGGGGGGGGGGGGGGGGGCATGGAGGTGTACGTATGAGCCTATTTAATTGATGCTGTGGGGGGGGGGGGCGTTGCGGGGAGCGATGTCAAGAAGATAAAGACAAAGGCTGAGAAGAGGAAAACCCAAACACAAGCCAGGGCATGGGCGCAGCGGCGGGGGGCTAGGCGACCGGCCGCGGTGGCCAGCGCAGGGCGGCCACAGCGGCGGGGCGGCGTCCCATTGCCAGCGCCGCGGCGAGAGGAGGGGGGCGGGGGGGGGGGGGGGGGGGGTGCGCCCGCACCGGCGGTCGTCCCGCGCCACAGCGTCCAGGGCCGACGTGCTGATGCCCGTTGCGCGGAAGAGCGCGCGGAGGGGCGCCAGCAGCGCCGACGCGACCGCCGGCTCGACGGCGGTGGTGAAGGTGCTGGCGCGGACGCCATTCACCACAATGTCCCCGTGGAGGGTCTGCGGGTTGTACAGGCCCGTACCCGTCACCGACGCAATGGCTGTCACAATGTCACACTTGCGCTCGGCCACCAGCTCCAGCTTGTCGCCCAAGCGGACGGCGCCCGCCGCCGTCATCTTGCCACTGGCACAGATGTAATGGCTCCGTGTCACCGTCAGCGACGCGGACGACGCGGTGGAGAGCTTGACAAAGTTGAACGACCCTGTCGCGACCTTGTGCGTAAACATAAAGACGCGCGAGAAGGCGTCGGCCGAAACGCGCACGCTGTCGCCGACCGCCAGCTTGTCCATCGTCACCGTCGCGCCCGACTCGAGCAGGGGCGCGGCAACGAGGACCTCAGCAACGCCCGCGCCACGGCCGCCACGGCCGTGGCCGAGGCCGCTACCGCAGTGGCCGACCGCAACGCGGACGTCAAGCGCTTCCTCGAGGCGGGCGTGGGGGGGGACGGCGGCGTCCGTGCGGCGGCAGAAATTATCCGTGCCTACGCGGAAACGGGCCGGAGCCTGGCTGAGGTGGTCCGCGCCGCTGCCGAGGCGGTCCGAGGGGTGGCAGAGACGGAGCGGGGCACCGCGGCGGCCGTGCGGGGGCGTGCCGAACGGGTACGAGCCTACGCCGAGCAGGTGCGGGCGGTGGCGTATGGGCAGCGGAAGGTCGTGGAAGGCTGATGAGGAAGGAAGGGGGGCGGGGGTGGGGGGGGGGTTGGTGGGGAGAAGAGACGGCCAATATCGTAACTTAGGCAACGTATATGCCGTGTCGGGCGGGCGGCCGTGGCGCTGCTGACGACGGCAGAACCCCGCAGCTGTGGTGTCGTCCTCGAGCTTGACGGGCGCGCGACCCGCGTCCGACAGTCACGGACCGGACCACGCGAGACTTCGTTCGTGCGGGGCAGCAAGCAACGCCAAATAGTGTAGCGCAGGTCCCATGCGCCCACCAGCAGCAGCCAACCAACGGAGGAAGTGCGTCGCACATATAGCAATAGCGCGGCAACGGAGTTCGACTGACGCTGCAGCGCGGCCGCGTCGGGCGATCGGCGGCGGCTCGTTGCAGGTCGCAACACCGCAGCCGCTGCAACAGGCCACTGGAAACTCTAACCCGCCGTGTCTAAGCCAAACCGCCGCCAGTGGCGCCCCGCTACCCCCACCCCAGTAGGCGGTCGCCAATGTCGGCCAGCCCGCCGAGCACGCGCATGACCAGGTTCAGGTCGATGGCCAGGGGCGCCCACCCCCCCGCGCCGCCGCCCCACCGGCCGCCCACGCAGCGAACTACCACCAGCACCGTTCCCCGCGGCAGCCGGTGGACCCGGACCGCCGGCCCCACCGCAATGACGGCCGCCACGTCGCCGCCGCCTGCCATCACGTCGGCACCTGCCGCGAGCGCCGCGGACACGGCGGCGGCGGCAGAGGCGGCGCCAGCCGCGGCGGTTGGCGTCACGTGCACGAGGGAGCCCAGGGAGGTGACGATACAGCCGGGTCGGGGGCGGAAGAGGAGGGTGCGGTCGATGAGGGGGTGACGGTCCACTGAGGGGGGGAAACAGCAGGATGTAGGCACAACAAAAGGAATCCGTCACGCAAGCCGATGAAGGGGGGGCACAGGAAGGACGGGGGGCACAGTCGGGGGCGGTAAGGCATTGCAAGCAGAAGAAAAGAGAACAGACCAACGGAACAGCATAAAAAGGGCGCGCGTCAGCGGCCATATCCAGTACTGCGGTCAGGTACCCGAGAAACGACGACCAGGCACTGCCGCAGTATCAGGAAAAACGGTCGGACGCAAGCCGCGAAACAGAGCGGCAGCCCCACGCCACAAGGCCGGGAGGTCGTGGCGACGCCAATACGGCTGCCCCATGCCCATCCCAGGCGTGACCAACCATCGAACGAAAATTCGCGGGCAACTCTCCTTCCCACGCTAACCGTTGGTGTTCCGCGCCTGCATGACCACACCCTTCCCGCTCCCGGAAGCCCGCTCTCTTCACAGACGCGGCGGTATCCCGTCCCCTCCCCCCCCTCGGCCCCCAACTTGCGAGTCCAACGTACGGTGACGCATGACGGGCCCCACACATCCGTCAATCATGCCCCGGAGGCGCCCCCCAAAGGCCCGGAACTCCTCCTCCACCCCCCCCACGTGCGCCAGGTGCACCGCCTCCACCTTGCTGCCATACTCTGCCGCAAATGCGCGGACGAGGCGGCCCGCCAATACCCGCCCGACCGCCTCCCCGTCGGTGCTGTCGTGGAAGACGGCGCAGAGGAGGGAGCGGTGGGAGGCGAGCGTCAGGGAAAAAGAGCCAAGCACCACATGGGACAGCGCAAAGGGGGGGTTCCCGCCGACTGATCGCGCCGCGTACTCGGCCAGGGCGGTGAGGAGGCCGCCGACGAGGCGGGGGGGGGTGGGTAGGCCCGCCGTCAGAACGGCGCGGTAAAGAACGATACCACCACGGGCAGAGATGATCATAAAGTTGCGAATCATCTGGGAGGGGGGGGGGGGGACATGATGGACAGGAGGGGTTCAGGAACGGGGGCAACGAGGGACAAGGCAATGTGTGAGGGGCGGTTTGGCGAAGACAAGCCTTGGCGAAGATGAGGGGGTGGACGGCACGCAACAGGTTCTCCATCGGCTGCCGCGTAGAACGACGTATGGAAACAATTGCCTGCAAGTCATTGCGCACGTAATGACCAGTGCACAGGATATGTGCGGGGACGGTGGCTCAATTCCAATGCACGGACAGCAAGCACTCGCCAAGGCATGCCAATGGACTGCTCTGTCTGCATCGCGAGTGGTGGCAGTCACAGCTTGACAGCGTCGCCGCCATCCTGTTCCCTCCTGCTCCTGTCACCAGCCCCCCGCCGAAGGGTGGCTGCTACGGTTGGGCTGGTTCTTCTTTGTTTCTTATTGTTACGTCATGGTACGCCTTGCACCTGCATTCTTCTGGCGAGCGCTGCGACGATCCGGTGACCCGTCGGAAACCATCTGGGCCTCCTGACCAAGGCGGTCGTCTGTTGCTGGCAGTATATACCCTGCAATGACCTAGGCTTCATCATCACCCGGGTCATCTTGGCAGTTGGTCATTGCCAAGCGCGCTCGAGGTACCCTGCTGACATCCGCAATTCTCTCTGACCTTCCGCCTGACTGGGTTGGGATGTGTCCGCCCCATGTCGACCCCCGCATGCCCTGGCGCGTGTCTTTTTACTGACTGTACTCACTCCCCCCTTTTTTCGCGCGTTTGACAGGCAGGGAGACGCTATGACGCACGGACGACCATCTTCTCGCCCGAGGGGCGTCTTTACCAAGTAGAGTACGCGATGGAGGCGATTGGCCACGCCGGCGCCGCTGTGGGGGTGCTGTCCCCGCATGGGATTGTGCTTGCGGCGGAGAAAAAGATTACGTCCAAGCTGCTGGAGGTGGCCAAGACGTCGGAGAAGATGTATATCGTGGATAAGCACGTGGCCTGTGCTGTGGCTGTACGTTGATCGATGAGCTGTGTGTCAGGGGGGGTGGCGAGCGGAGGATCGCGGGCTCTGCGACGGCGACGTGGTGCACTGGCTTGGCCGCGTGGCCAGCCGCTCTCGGGAATGCTGCCTGATATGCGTGGGCGCGTGAACCTCGACCGCAGAGGCCATTGCGGATGGAGTTCCTGACTGGTTCGTTTCTTTGTCATGCCCTTAAGGTGCTGCTGCCTCATGCGATGATCTGGCTGCGGGTGTGGCCTCGGTCCATTGTCCGTGTGCCCTCTTGCTCGTCTGATGTATTCTGTACGTCCACTCGCACTTGCAGGGTATCACCGCGGACGCCAACATTCTTATCAACGAGGCCCGCCTTGGGGCCCAGCGCTACCTTTACGCTTATCAGCAGCCTATCCCCGTGGAATACCTCGTGCAGCAGATCTGCGATACCAAGCAGGGATACACCCAGTTTGGTGGTCTCCGGCCGTTTGGCATCTCCTTTTTGTTTGCCGGCTGGGACCGGCATTACAAGTACCAGCTGTACCAGAGCGACCCGTCTGGCAACTATGGGGGGTGGAAGGCGACAGCGATTGGTGCCAACTCGGCGGCGGCGCAGAGCATCCTCAAGTCTGACTACAAGGAGGACCTGTCCCTCAACGACGCGCTGCTCCTGGCCATCAAGGTGCTAAGCAAGACGATGGACGCGACAACCCTGTCCCCTGACAAGTTGGAGCTTTGCACCCTTTCCCACCCAGAGGGGGCCGCGACACCCGTGTACCACACGTTGGACGAGAGTGAGCTGCAGGTGCTGCTGAAGCAATCCAACCTGCTTGCACCGCCAAAGGACAACTGATGGCCGTGCGTAGGACCGGACCAACGTGTGCTGTTCTGAGAGGGGTGCCCTCAATGTTGGCGGGCCGCACAAGCCATGGAGCGCTGCGACATATACAGTTTTTTTTGGCATGCGTTCTTTGTTTTTTTTCTCTGTCGTCCATACGAGCTGACGGTGCTGCCAAAATTGGGTGGCGGGCCGGGTCTGCGTCGCACACTACCGGGTCAGCGGGCGCACGAGCACTGCTGCCGTACACAGCAGCATAGCAGCGCGGGACATGCGGCCGACCGGTTCCCGGCCCCCGTGTGCCAGCTGTCCTAGCTGACTGCGCTCGCGTCACCACGACCCACCCACCTCCCCCAAACACCGCCATACCCCTCCTCCCTGCGCCCTCCCCGTGGTCGACGCATCATAAGACCGCGACCATGTCTAAACCCCAGAAACAATGTCAACCTTCCTATGTCGCTGCAGACGAAGCGCCGCCGCCGCCGCCTCCTACGTCAGCGGCAGCTCAGCGGCAGCTTCCTCAGCCTCCTCCAGGGACAGGTGCTTGGAGAGCGGCATCTCCAACACTCCCCCATCCTTGACCGTACACACATGCGGCCGCCCCCGGAAGCGGTACCAAACGCGGAGGCTCTTGGGCGTCGCCGCCCCCCCCGCCGTCGGGTCCCAAACGCCCATCAGCTCTGTTTTGGAGGCGGCCGCCACCTGCACGACGCTCCCCTCGACGAGTGCCTGGATGGCGTCCCGCACCTCAATCATCTCCCGTTCCTCCTCTGCTGCCACCCCCTCCACGCGCGGGCCGTTGCGCGTCTCTGCCTCCACCGCCGACCGCGTGCCATACACGGCGCGCTCAATGAGGAGGCCCCCCCCGGGGGCCGCCGCCTCTCGCCGCTCAGACGCCGCCACTGCCTCGGCCAGCAGCTCTGTCACGCCCGCCGCCTCGGCCCGCTCCGCCGCCGCCGCCGCGCGGCGGTGCTCCCGGGCGGCCGACGCGGCCGACGCGGCCAGGGCCGCCCGCAGCGGCGCAATGATCCCCACCTCGAGCACTGCCGCCATCGCAGCGGTGGCGACCGCCGCCGCCGCGGCGGCCGCCACGTCCGCCACCCCTCCGCCTGCCAGCAGGAGAGGCACCGACAGCGTGTGACCGCCACGGGACACCCCCACCCGTAACGACAGCCCTTCCGACGCGTACCGGAGGGACAAGCCGGTGCTGGTGGCTGACGCCCACCGCCGGCCGCCGCCGCCCTCCAGTGCCCACGACCCCGACGTCAAGCCCAGTGATGCGGTCGCCTCGACGTACGGACCTGGCGAGCCGGGCGCACGCGACAGCGCCCGCCGGCGAGCACGGGCGGTGGCCGTCGCGGCGGCGCGGCGGCGGGCGGCCGACGCAGACGCGGCGGCCGCGGCCACCGCGGGGGAGGTGGGGAGGAAAAAGGGGGCGCCGTCGCCAACGGGACGGCGGACGGTCAGCCGCGCCTCGGCGCCTGAAGCGCCCAGGGAGGTGCCCGCCGACGTAGACACGGGCGCCCACACGGTCGGCGACAGGGCGGCGGTGAGGGGCATAAACGCCAACCGTGCCACCTTGTCCAGCGCCGACAGCCGCGCCCACGGCTTGACCACCGCCGCCGCCGTCGCGGGGTCTGGGGGGGAACCCGCTTGCCGCCGCTGCCGCTGCCGCTGCCGTCGCCGCCGCCGCTGGCGGGTGGCCCGCGATACATCCGAGTCCGAGTCGGACGAGCTCGCGCCATCCAACAGGTCGGCGTCCGCCGCCTCACTCCCGTCGCTGTCATCATCGTCACTGCTGCCCCCAACACCACCGCCGTCCTCGTCCTCGTCCGAGGAGCCAGTTTCACTCGGCTCCACCTCCATCTCCCCCCGGTCCACAGACAGTGACACGCCCGCCCCCCGCCCGGCGCGGAGGCACAGGCTGGCTAAGGAGCGGGCAGTCAGCTGCCGGTCGACGGTGAGACCCAGGCCGAGGGTCGACGGCCGCGGCACCAGCCCCATCGTGCCCGCCGACACGTCAAACGACAGGGCGTCCGCGTCGGTGAGCTCACGACGCACCCGCCCGCCCATCACGGTGGCGGCGGTGGGGTCTGCGGGCACCACCCCCCACACCTCGCCAGTGGTGGCGGCGCCAAATGCGTGGACGCCCATCAGCTCCAGGGTGCCCCCGCTGGCAGGCGACCGCCCAGCAGCGGCAGAACCCACCTCAACTGCCACGTGCACCGAGTCTGACGCAGAGAGGAAAGCGGTGCCAGAGGTGCGGAGGACGGTGCGCTGCAGGGACAGCGGCGGTACCTCGTCAGCAAGGTCATCGTACATGGCGTACGGGTCGTCGTCTACATCGTAAGCAGCCGTCGCCCCGTCGTCAGGGGTGCCCTTCCCCGCCCCCCACCCCGCCACGGCCCGCCGCCAGCCGCGGGCCACCTCATCTTGAAGGGCCACCACCAGACCGGTGGCGTCAAACGCGGCTTCCACCGAGTTGCGCACAGCAAAAGAGGCGTCGACGCCCACCCGGCGGCGCCCACCCGCGCCGCCGCCACCAGCGCCGCTGCCACCCGCCCCCGCCCCATCGTCTGCCGCCTCGGCGGCGGCGGTGTAGTCGCGCGCAAATGACTCGTAGGTGGTCAGCGCCGTTGACGGCTCCTGCGCGGTGCGCACGGCGGCCATGCCCAGCGAATCGTACACACGCCGCAGCACCGGGTGGGACAGCACCTCGTACGCGTCCTTGACGCGCGTAAAGGAGGCGGTCGCGGCCGCCACCGCCGACGCACCGCGGTGCTTGTCGGGGTGGTACTTTTGGGACTGCCGGTAGTAGGCTGACTTGATGGCACCGGGGGGGGCGTCCCGCTCAATGCCCAGCAGCCCGTACAGATCGTCCTCGTCGGGGGGGGTGTCGCCGTCCGTGGCCGCGGGAGGGGGCGGGGGGGGCAGCGGGCCACCGTCACCGCCGCCACCGCCGCCGCCGCCGCCGCCACCCCCGCCGCCGCCACCACCCCCACCGCCACCGCCAGCCGACGAACGTCGCCGGCGGCCGCTGCTCCCGCTGCGGCGGCGGGTGCCGCTGCCGCCCGCCCGGCTGCTGCCAGATGGAGAGGGATCCACCATGGCGGGCCAAAAAACAGGGCGGGAAGAGACACCGAGTCCGCAGAAGGGGCGAGGCGGGGGGGAAGGGAGCGCACAGGGAGGAAGGGGGGAGGTAGGAAGGGGCCAACTGACCCGGGTGCCGCTGCCAGGGCGCCGCGGCGACGGGGCCCCCGTCGCTCGGACAAAGCCGCCCATCGACACCGCCAGTGTCGACCACGTGGCAGGTGTCTTCCGAAACCCGCATTGCACAGTGAAAGTAAGAAGTCTGCAGGAGGGATATTTTGATAAGTGGAAGCGCACCGTTTTTCGTGGGAGGGACCCTCCTTTGTATCAATTTACCGCCACGGGCCACTGGGCGGGCGCTGTCCAATTCTGGCATCCACTGTCCCCCCCTACGCCTCGCGTCCATCGCAACAGTCAAGGTGGGGAGGCAACAGTGACGGAGGGGGTGAGGGTCACACCCCCGCACCTTTCGCCTCCGCCCTCCCAACCAGCCCGAGCTTCCGAAAAAAACACCCCCCCCACAGCATCTCGTCCACCTCCTCCTCTCCATCCCCCTCCCCATCCCATAACATCACCCGCCCCCTCCCCCACCCAGTCCACCCACCGACCAAACCCCCCCTCACAACATCACTGCCCCACCCCCTCCTTCCGCCGCCGTTGCAGGTACTTTTGCAGCCGCGACCTCACCTGCGTGGGCGTCCGCGTGCCGATATGGTCGGCCATGGCCTGGAGGTTGGGTTTGGGCTCCCCAGCCGCCCCCCCGCCGTCGACAGACGACCCGCCAGGCACGCCGCCGGGCGCGCCCGCCCCGTACAGGCTGAGCGCCACAAGGAAGCGCTCGTGCTCGTCGGCCGTCCAGTACTTGACAGGTGGGCGCCCAGACGGCCCACCGCCGCCACCACCGACGCTGGGGGTGGCGGAGCCCCCACCAGGAGTGGCGCCGCCGCCGCCGCCACCGCTGCCGCCGCCACCTCCGGCAGCAATAGCAGCCGCGGCAGCCGCACCGACAGCCGATCCCCCCCCGCCAGATGCCGACGCGGACGCCGACGCGGACGCCGACGTGGGTGGGGGGGGAGGGCTGGCGCCCGCCCCGGTGGGTCTGCCGCCGCCGCCGCCACCGCCGCCACCGCCCAAAGGCGGCGGCGGCGGCGGTGCCCCCCCAGGCGATGGGTGGGGCGGCGGGTGGGGTGGAGGCGGTGGGGGCGCGTGGCGTGGGGGCCCAGCGGCACCAGCACCGGCGCCGCCGGCGCCCCCCCCCCCCCCCCCCCCCCCTCCCCCCCCAGGGTGCAGCCCCCCCCCAGCCCCCACCCCTCCCCCGCCCAAAAAGGCAGCCGTCACGCGCAGGCTCCCCTCATCCGCCAGCGCACACACGTACGCCAGGTTGTCCTGCAGCGACCGCAGCAGGCGCGTCGCATCGGCGAGGCGCCCCCCCGCCTGCGCCTCGACAATCGCCCCAATGAGCGCGTCGTTGGAAGAGAGCAGCTGGGATATCCGCGCCGCCGGGACAGCCGCGCCCGCCGCCGCGCCCCCGCCGCCGCCGCCGGCCGCGGCCGCGGCCGCGGCAGCCGCGCCCCCACCGGGGGGGGGGGGAGCGGGAAGGGTGGGGTGCAGAGGGGGGGGGAGCGACGCACCGCCGCCGGGCATGGCGCCCAAGGGGACCGCCGACTGGCCGCCCGGCTGTAGCGACAGCGGCACTCTCCCTCCCCCCGCCGCCGCCGCCGCCGTACCAGGAGCGCCGGTGGGGAGCGGCATCGGGAGGAGGGGGTGTGGGAGCGGCATCGAGTGTTTGGAATGGTGGCCGCCGCCGCCGCCGCCGCCGCCGCCGCCGCCCATGCCGGGGGGTATTGGCGGCAGCCCGACGCCGCCCACCGAGGCCATGCCACCCAGGCCGCCCGCGGCACCACCACCCCCACCACCGCCGCCGCCACCGCTGCTGCCACTCCCAACGGGCAACCCCCCCGCCCCCCCGCCTGGCGGCCGTGCCAATGGTAGCAGCGACGGTGGTGGCGGGTGCGCCGTTGGTGGGGGTGGGAGTGGGTGAGAGGGCGGTGGGGGATGCGCGCCCCCCCCCACCAGTCCTCCTCCTAGCCCAGATGGACCCGCCGGCGACGGCGGCGTCAGGCCCGCGGGGAGGATGGGCGACGACGTTGGCGGGGGTGGTGGGTAGACGCCCCCCCGAGAGGAAGGGCGCCGGAGGGGAGGGGGGGGGGGGGGGACGCCGACCCCGACCCGCGTCGTGGCCGCCCGTGCATGGATGGGTCCAGCAAGAAGGGGGGGGAGGGGAACGGATGGGAGGGGGTGGGCCGGGAGGCAGCAAGAAGGGAGGGGGGGGGTGAGCTGAACGAGGACGGATAAACAGAGGAACAGGGGGGATGAACGAAGGGGGGTGAAGAGGAAGGAAGGGAAGACAGTGGGGGGGGCGGAGCGGGGGGGGGAGGGCGGGGCAGCGACCCTCTCTCAATAAGTCACGCGCCCGCCGGCAGGGACGGTGAAACGGGCGCGTTTGAGGATGAGCGCAGGCGCGGGAGGGGGAGGCGCCGCAGCGCAGAGGGGGCAATACGACGGCCCCTCCGAGGACGACAGTGGTGTCTCTGTTGGGGTTAGCGGGGGGTAGGTCGATGGAAGGGCGCGTGGGGGGGGGTCGGGGGAGGGAGTGGGCAGGGGGGGGTGCAGAGGTAGAGAGAGGTGACGGCGAGGGTGCCACGGCCGATGACGGCGTGGCGGCGGGTGGCGGCGGGTGGCGGCGCGCGCCGCCGGCCGGCGCACTAGATCTGTGCGGCCGCTCGTCCCCGCCCTCCCCTTCACCCCCCTACTTTCCCCCACGCACCCCCCCCCCCGCTCCCCACGCCCCACCCTCCAAAAAAGAGACAAAACCCCACACGATCACGCGCGCGAAGGGGGGAGCCGGCGACGCCCACACCACACCAGCGACCCCCCCTCAACGCAGGAGCAACACACCAACGCCAAGCAAAAAAAAAATACAAAAAAACACACACAAAAAACGGCGACGCGGCGTGTGCGCGGCAGACGGAAAGCGGCCGGCGTGGCCGTGTCACGTCACGCCCCGTCCCGTCACGTCCCGTCACGTCCCGTCCCGCCCACCGCGCAGCCGCAGCCGGCCGACGACCCACCGGGGCACCGGGGGTGAGGAAGGAGGGGTGGGAGGGATAAACAACCACCACCACCACCACCGGTGACCACCGCAGCTCCCCCTCCCCCCCCCACCACCGCACGACAAAGGCGGTGGGGGGAGGCACCGCGGCGATGCACCCCCGCCGTTGCGGCGGCGGTGGCGGCGGCAGCGGCGGCACGTCACGCGCGCGTCACGCGCACGTGGACGACGCGCGGCGGTGGTTGGCGGGGGGGGGGGGGCAGGTAGGTAGCGGCGCCAAGGCGCCCAAGCGGCGGCCGCCGCGTCGGTACGGTGGCTGACTCTGCCACGCCTGGCGGTCCCGGCTGGCCCCCCCCCCCCCTCCCTGGGGATGCACCCGACACCACCGCTCCGCCCGCCCGGCGGCGGCGCCCCGCCTCGCCCAACACCCGCGGCCCGCCCGAGGGGAAAGCCCCCCCACCGCCGCCTTACGCCAGAGGGGGAGAGTACCGCCCCGGCCCCCCGCCCACGCGAGTCGGTCCGTCGCCGCCACCGCCGCCTCCGAGACTGCCCAGGCTCGTTGGGGAGCTCCCGTCCCCCCTTTTCTTTTCCTTCGCTCCATTCCATCTCTGCCAACCAAGAGCCCGCCCAGCCGCCCATGTATGAGCGTTTGTGGCTGCCCAAAGGGCACGGAGCGTGGGAGGGGCGACTGGTTCCCGCCACCGAGGCTTTGCGAAAACAGCCCACCCACAGGCGGTGGCCCACCTGCCCATTTCCATGACAGTAGCAGAGCACCCCGATCGTGGCGGCCTACCACACCCCTCTGGTCTTGCCGGCTGGCCCACCAACGCACAATCTACTGAGAATTAGCACGACAACAACAAGGAAAAGAGGATGGGGCAAACTGAAAAGCGCGGGTACCATGCCCACGCCGCATGACGTGGGGAGGCGGCGGGCGGTGCGTCTGCCGCGTGTCCCGACCGCCCCCGCAGCCGCCAAAGGACCCACAGCCGTTTTACAGTCCCCGCGGCGGCGCGTTCCCCTCTCTCCCTGGACCCCGCCACCCCACGGGGACCCCCCCCCCGCCCGCTCGCCGCTCTGCGCAGGGCGCTTCCTCTACCCACCGGGCTCACGTGCGAAGAGGGTCAGGCGAGACCGCTCAGCGGCGGGGGCGGCCATCGGCCCGCTCTCCGCCCTCTCCCCCCCCCGGGCGGTCGGTCGTTGCCTGCACTCCCCCGCGCCCGCACCCGCTCCAACAGGCCCCTCTGACGCCGTCGTAGACCGCGCGAGATGGGACCTTTCGAGCGGTCGTGAGGTAGCGCATCGCCCAACGCCTTGCGAACGGTCCAACGCGGCCTCGTGCACCGCTTGGCCGCTTGGCGTCCGTGGTGGATTCATGAGACAACAGGGGGGAGAGGGAGAGGACGGGGGAGGGGCCTTGAGGTGGCTACGCCGGACTCGCGATCCGTTGCGGTTTCGAGGGGGCCGGGTGCAGGGAGGGCGGTGGCCGCCGTCGGACACAATACCGCGGCCGCGGAGTTCGCGATTTTCATCGTCGAGGTGGGGGGGCGGCGGTTCCGGTTGGCTGGTGGCGCGCGCGCCTGGCCATCCATAACGTGCCAAGCGTCTGACACGGGCGCTCGCTGCGGCTCGCCTTTGCCGTGCACAGCCGCGGAGACGGCTGCCGTTTTTTTCATGTTCTCTTTTCCGCGGTGGCTGCTTCGCTGCGCAGTGCGTGATGAGAAACATGGCTCACTGTCAAGATTGGGTGGCTTGTGCCTGATGGTCCATCAACCATGTTAAGTACATTCAACACAGGTCTTACTGTAGTGCAAGTGGACTGGTACTCGATGATCTCCCGCGAGCACACGTGTGAACGCATGACACGTGGAGAATGTGACCACCGCCAAGGGCGGCGGGAGCCACCCAATGGCTCCCGCCCCCACGCGGCGTGCCGACCACCCGACGCTCTCCCGACACCCCGTTCCGCCGCCATCGCCACCCAACCACACCCACCATCGCGCCTCTCTCCTTGCCGCGTTCCCCCTTTCCGCCTTCAACGTCCTGCATACCCCCATCGCCTTTCGTTATCGCTTGCGAACTTGTCTCCCTCCCGCTGCCCCTTGTTCGGCCCTCCGCTGCAGCCGCAGGTATGGTCGCCTTTGTGCCCGCGCTGCCCCTCCGGGCGTCGGCTGCGCACGGCGCCGCCGTTCGCCGCGCGCCCGCCCCCGTGCGGGCGTTGACGCCGCGCATGAGCATTGCCGAGGTGGACGTCTACTATCCCTTTGAGAAGCGTCATGAAGGTACGTTTGTGGAGCGATTGTCGTTTTTTGTCTTTCGGCGGTGGGGGGAGGTGGCTGCCTGTTGGGGTTGGGTTACAGCGGGCACGCGGTGCGGCGGCTGAAGCCTCAGTTGTGGGGTTGTGGGCCGGGGGGGGCGCAGCAGCGGCCGCTGTCGGTGGAATGCACTTTGGCTGTGTAGTACGCCGCTTTCGATGGTACTGGGACAAGGGTTATGCCCCAGCGTCTAGCTTCCCAGTCGAGGCTCTGAACGCAGCAACAAGCTGGGGGGCGGGCGGGAGGTGTGGAGGGGCTGCTCCGTGATTCTCGCGTACGGATGGGTGGCGTACCTGCCGGTGGGATTCAATGAGTCGTACCGCCTAGGGCGGTGGCGCTCGAGCCTGGGCAGCCTTTTGTTCTGCCAGGGAACGCGCGCACGCATTCCGGCGCCAACGTCCTGGCCATTCATTGCGCAATCGACCTTCTTTTTGACATCCTGTGTGGGCGACGCAACTGACATTGTTCTTGTTGCTTACTGTCACCACCCTTCCCTGCTTGGATCACGGCAGCCCCCTTCATCAGCTTTGACGGCGAGAACGGCGTCAAGCTGGAGATGAAGCGCGTGGCCGCCTTTGCCGAGGTAGACGACGATGCCGGGTCGCTCTTTGACTATGATGTCGACCGCGTACGTGCTCGCCATTGCTTCTGCGCTTGTGCGGGCTGATGGGACGGGACCCGCTGTGCGAGGGAACCACCGCGTGAGCACGAGCGCACCACCTCCGCAACCGCTTGGCACAGGGGTGGGCACTTTGTTTCACGCAGCGGTCTACTGACGTGAGTGGTTCTCTCGTCTCGTGCTCTGCACCCCTTGTTTGCTGTGGCCTACTCGTGACCTGCCACCATTGCATGTGCCTCCCACCCCCGTCCACCTCCTCGCCCACGCATGCCCCCGCCATCCTCAGTTTATTTCCAACAAGCCGGCGCCCTCTCCCGGGGCGGGCTGGTCTTCGGGCGACGGTCGGCGGGTGCCGATGAAGGGCACCACCGGGTCGTTCACGCAGCCTAACCTGCGCCAGTACGGGCCATTTCCCGACTTCCTCAAGCGCTCGTGCGACTTGTAATCGCGGATGCGGCGAGCGCGTGTCAAAGGGGGGGGGGGTGCGCCCCACCCTGCCTACTCGGTCTTACGGATGGCTGCGGTGGTGGGGGCGGGTGGGCCTGGTCAGTGGGGGAGCGGCGGGTAGAGGGCGTTGCGGTGGCGGCAGTGGGTCCGTGTGGCCTCGTGCGCGGGGCTGATGTGTCGGCGCGGCGGGCGCTTGCCGCCGACCCCCGCCCTGGCCCCGATATTGCCACTGCTGTGCGCAGAGGGTGCCGTGGCGGAAGGCGAGCTTCGTCAAGTTCTTTTCTCAGTCTATTCACATTCATTTGGGTGCATGCGCCGCCCGCGCTCTACAGGGACCTCTGGCGCCCGACGGGCGTCGCGTTCTCGTGGCCCTGCCGCCTACATGCGGGTGACACAACCCCAGATGCACGAGAAGCACACGGCAAGCAGCGTCCCCCCCCCCCTCTTAATTAACCCCCCCACACCCCCCCCACCCAGTCGCCCAGGTCCCCCCCCACCGCGGCGGCAAAGGTGGCAAAGGTGGCGCGGCGCCCCCCCCCCCCCCCTCGTCGGCGGGGGAGCCCACGCCCGCCCCCCCCGCGCCGAGCGTCCACGACTTGCGAAGCAGCACCCCCCGGACGGGCGCCCCCCCGCCTTCAGTCACCAAGCTCAGCACCGCACCGCAGCCGCCCGGCAGGCGAAGCCGCAGCACAAGGTGCCCACCGCCACCCCCACCACCACCACCACCACCACCACCACCCCTACCACCACCACCACCGCCGCGTGGGGTGCGCACCTCGGCGCCCGACCGGCGGCTGGGGCGGAGCGCCACCCCCACCGCCGCGCCGTGGCGCACCACCGCAGCAACGGCGGCGGCGGCGGCCAGCGGCAGCCCCACCGGCTGGGCGGGCAGCGCCCGGCGGCCGGCCGACGCGGCCGCTGACGGCGCCCCCGCCGCGGCGGGCGGCGGCCGCGACGAGGGTAGCGGCGGCACCCGCGTTGCCCGCCGGCCGACGCGGGGGAGTAGGGATGTGCGGGGGGGGGCGCTACCACCACCGCCGCCGCCACCGCCGCCGCCGGCCGCCACGCCGTCTGCAGTGGAAGAGACGACGGCACCGGGGGCCGGCGCCGGCGACGGTGGCACCAGGAGCGCAACCGCCGTGGCCAGCGGGCGGCCGAGGTCATCGGCGTCGGCTGCCCCCCCCGCGGGACGGCCGAGGCCGGGGACGGAGAAGAGGCGGCGACGGAAAAAGGGGGGCGACCCGACGCCGTCCCCGCCGCTGGCACCACCGCCGCCACCCGCCGCGAGCGCCCCACCCGCCGCTGGAGCGGCGTCGGCGGTCGACGTCCCCAACGCCGACGGTGGGAGTCCCGCCCCTTGGACACCAACAGCCGACGCAGAGCGCACGGGCGGCGACGGCGGGTCCGGCGGCGGCCCGCGCACCCCCGCCGCGGCGGCGAGAAGTGTCAGCACCGCCCCCACCGCCGGCGGCGGGCCCAACAGGTGCGCCGCCGCCGCTGTCGACAGAATGGTTGTCAGGGCTGGCAGCGGGTGGGGGCGGGGGGGGCGGGGGGGGCGGGAGCCCGCCGGTCGCGCCCGGGGGGATGGGAGGGAGGGCGGAGCAAGCAGCCGCGCCAAGCCCGCAACGATGGCGGCGGCGGTGGGCGTGGCGGGGGGGGCGGGTGGTGGTGCCGTCGCCGTGAGGGGGGAGGGGGGGGAGGGGAGGCAGGGAGTGTAAGAGAGGGGGGCGGGGGAGGCGGAAGGGGAGAGGGAGGGGGAGAAAGGGAGGGGTGCCACCCTTCGCCGCGCCAGGGGGGGCACCCGCGCTGGGTCAGCGCACGCGGTAGTCCCCACCGCGGCGGCTGCGACGGCAGGGGTGGCCGCCTTCCCGACGCCGCCGACGCCACCGCCGCCGCCGCCACGCGCGGCGGCCATGCCGCGTGCAAACGCGCCGCGGCTGACCGGCTCGGTGGCGGCTGCCGTCGAAGACGGCGGCAGCCACTGCACCACAGAGAGCGGCGGTGGCGACGGCGGGGTGGTGGCGCCGACGGTGCAGTGGCGGCCGCCACGGCAGTCGACGTCACCAGCGGAGGTGGATACCGCGCTCACTTTCGCTGCTGCGGTCGCCGCCAAAGTCGAAGACGAAGACGAAGACGACAACGACGCTGTTGACGGGCCGCCGACCGCGTGTGCAGTGGCCGTGGGTGAAGCAGCAGCCGTGGGAGGGGCGCCCATTGTCGGGGAGGCGGTCACCGTAGGAGAGGCGGCCACCGTGCGAGACTCAGACGTCGAGGGGGGGGCGCCGGCGGTCATGGTCGCCATGGCCTTCACAGCGGTGGCGGTGGCAGCGGCGGCCGCGGCCGTTTGCCGGTCAAGCGTGTCCCCCACCGACGGCCTGGCCGCCGCCGCTGTCGGCAACGCAGCGCCCTCGGATGTGGGCACGCCCCCCACCAGTGGGGAATCGCGGGCCACAGTCGGCAACGAGACCAGCGACGGGGCCGCCGCCGCCGCCCCCGCCGCCACCACCACAGGCACGGCCGCCGCTGCAGATGGCGCCCCTGCACTGGCGACCGGCAGCTGCACCCGCGCCCGCGGCAGCGACGGCCGCCGCAGCTGCGCCGACGGTGGCAGCGGCGGCCGTGCTGACGGCGGCGGCCGCGACAGCCGCACCGCCCGTGGCGGGGACGGCCTGCAACGGGTCACGACCAGCGCGGTATCCCTCTCCTCGTCGTGCTCCCCCCCCTCATCGTCACTGCCACCATCGTCGAGCTCCCAGCCACCCCCATCGTCGCGCAACGACACGCGCTCCGCGTCCGAGTAGTCGGTGCCGTCGTCGTCGTCGTCATCGTCCGCAGCGGCCACCGCTCTTGCCGCGGCGGCTGCCGTGGCGCCCGCCATCGTCGCCACCGGCCCGCGACCGCCCGTGCCGCCCACTGTAGGTGCGGGGCGGCCCCCTACAGCTGCTGCCACCGCCGCCCCCATCGATTTCTGCTCTACCGCCTCCACCGGCGCAGGAGGGGAACCGCCCAGCGGCCCAGGGGGTGAGGGACGACTCGCCGGAGCGGTGGTGCCGCAGCCGCCGCCACTGCCACCACCAAAACCGCCATCATCGCCACTGTCGGCCTTGCCGCGGCGGGGGGACTCCCCACGGCGACCGCGTCGCCCGCCCCCCCGCTCTCCCTCTCCAGCTCTCCGCCGCCGCCGCGCAGCAGGTGAAGTCGGCGGCGGCGGCGGTAGCGGCGGCGGCGGCGGTGGGAGCCGCGCCGGGCCAGGGGTATAGGCCCAACGGCGTCCCGGCGGCAGCGGCGGTGGTGCCCGACCGCCAGCGGTGACCACCGCAGGGATGGCCGCGTAGCCGTCGCCGCCGCCGCCGACACGGACGGCGCCGCGGAGGCTGCCGCTGCCAGCCCTATCCACGGTGGCCCCCTCGGCAGCGGCGGTCAGGGCCGCGCCGCCGTCGCCGCCGCCATCACTGCCACCGCTGCCGGCACGCCCATCCTCACCACCTGCACCGGCACCGGCACCTCCTCCGCCGCTGCCGCCTCCCGCAAGCGGGGGCGGCGCCCACTTGGCATTAACCCGAAACGGCACGTCGGCGTCTGCCTCGGCCGCCGTCTCCGCGGTTCTTCCCCCCCCCGCCGCCTCGCCCGTCACCGCCGCCGCCGCAACACCTGGCGCTGCTGCCGCCGCCGTCGCCGCCGCGCCGTGCCACCGCCACCGCCGGCGGTCACGGTCCGGGGGGCCCATGCTGCGCCCACCCCCACCCCTTCTGCCAGCACCTCTGCTGCCGCTGCCACTGCCGCTGCCGCTGCCGCTGCCGCTGCCGCTGCCGCTGCCGCTGCCGCTGCCGCTGCCGCTGCCGCTGCCGCTGCCGCTGTCGCCGCTGCCACTAGCGTCACCGTCGTCGCCGGTGTCGAGGATGCGGAGCCAGCTGGGGCGGCCGCGGGAGCTCATTGGCGGGACTACGAGCGCTGGCTTGCGCCCTCAACCACCCCCGCGGGGCACCAAGGGGAACCAAACCACGCTGCCGTTCCCGGGGCTGACTGGTGGTGGGGGGGAAGGGAGGGAGGCGAGGGGGGCGAGGGGGGCGAGGGGGGCGAGGGGGGCAGGGGAGGCGCAACCTCACCAGCGGACGGCCGGAGGGGGGGAGGCACGGGGGGGGGGCGACGCGCCGCCACCGCCGCCGCAGTCTGTCAGCTGCCGGCCGTCTGGCGTGTGTAGCGGGCGCGTCCCCGGGGGGGGGGGGGGGGAAGCGGCCGCTCGCCGCCGTGCTGCGGGAGCCGATGCGCTTGGACAGCCGCTATCCCCTCCCCCTCACCCCCCGTCTACCTCCCCCTCACAGGCCGTCTCGCCGCCGGTCAGGAAGGGTGTACTCTACCGCGGCTAGCAGCCGTGTGTCCCATCATGGGGGATGTGGGGGGGCGGGCTGGGGGGGGGGGGGGGGGGGGAGGCGTACAGGCGGCCCATAATTTCGGCCACCGACGGGGAGGGCGTACCCCCTGCCCACCCCCCCCACGCCACCACCGCACCCCTGCGCACTGTGCACGCGGGCCAGCCGAGCATGACGTCTGGACGCCTCGTGCACAGCGACAGGGGAGAGGCGGGGGGGGGCCACGTCAGGGTGCCCACCGAAGGGCGGCGGTGGCGGGCGTGAGTGGCCGTCGGCCAACCCCCCCCCCCCCCCGGCTTCTTCGTTGGACGGCAGCGCCAGACGGGTGCCCCCCTCGCGGCCTGCAGACTGCGAGGGGGGGCGCGCCGTCAGCCGCCGGCCGTGCGGGGGGGCGCGCCGTCAGCGGCCAACCGTGCTCCGCGGCGGTGGACGCGGGGGGCAGAGAGAGGACGCTCCTCCGCTGCGGATGCCGACAGACGTGGCGGGCACGACCGCATATGGTCCGGCAGCCACGTCCATTCGATGCGGGCTTCCATGTCACATACGCATCAAGTACTCATAAGTTCGAAGGCGCGAAACGCCGAGTCCAGAGCAAACCAGAGTTCTGGTCAACAATTGTACTGCACTCTATACTGTTTTTTTCTGTCAAGGGCTGGGTAAACATGTCCCGCCACGACGGGGGGGGAGAGGTCGACGGGAAGAGGACATCATGCAACCCCGACCGCGGCTGCAGCCGCCACCAGTTGCCGCTGGCATCGCTACCAACGCAGCGTCACGACAGCAGCACCTTCCCTCCCAGTCTCAGGCCGTACCCCTCCGGCTGCCCCCAAGCGTGACCGCGCTGGTGCAGCGATGAAGCGGGGGTGGGCAGAGACGTGTCAACGGCGAGGTGCGCCGTGCACAACCCCGCCCGACCAGGCACTGGTGAGCATGAACCATAAGGGGGAGGGCGGCTCAGATGGAGTCTCCGATGGCGCTGAGCTCGGGGTGCGGGGGTGGTGCGGCCCAGCTGTCGCAACGCCGAGTCAGGAGGGCGGAGGGACACGCCCAAAGAGCGGTGACCACCGCGGGAGCCGGCTGGTGGTGCTGATGGCGGCGCGCCGCCGAGGCCGCCATTGTCACACCCGAGAAGACGCGCCCGCGTCGGGCGACGTGCCCCGACGTGCCAGCTGCTCGCGGCGTAGGCATTGATGGCGCGTGAGCGGGTTTTTCCCTCCGCGTCCCATAGGTGGCGGCGGCAACCGTGTAGCGGGGCGTCCCATATACCCCCCCCCCCCCCCCCCCCCCACCGGCCGGCGGGGGCGGCGGAGATGGTCGCCAACCGCCCGCAGTTGGATGCGAGGGAGGACAGTACCACTCACGTCGGCTACCTAGCGACCATGCGTCTTCCTGCCCAGGCGGCCTGGCGAGGTCACCATCAGTTGGCCACGGACTGGAAAGGGCGAAATAGAGGGAAAGGGCGCCGCGCGGGTTCCCACGTCACTGCCTCCATCGCCAGGGCGGTGACAAAGTGGTGCGCCAAATGGGGGGAGGGGGGTGTGGGGGCGGGCGTGGGGCCCGCCCGCACGCGTATCCGCCAACAGGGGGAGTGTTCTGCGAGGCGACCGCCTGCTGCATGCCTCACCCGCCCTTCGTGGTGACGTGGCGCGTATTGCAGACGTTGAGATCGATCAACGGACCAATCACGACTTTTAGTGGGCGGTCGCCAAAACGGGTTGGCTGTCCACGTATGTACCGATGCGTCGTGCCGCCCATCCGCCACGCTGACACCAACCACCCTCACGCCCACGTCACCGACTACCCCCGACTGCGCTGGCCCTCGACTTTTCTATCCTACACGGACACGGCTACCGCCCGCCCGTCTGCTCGGCGCCTTCCCCCCCCTCCCTCCCCTCCCCCCTCCTTCCCCGCGGTGAGGTCCTCCATGCGTCGTCTTGGCGCACAGTCCGAGGCGCCTCCCCCGCACCCCGCCGCCACCCGGCCGCCGTCCCCTACCTCCACGGCCATGACGGCAGCGGGGCTCCCTCCCCCCCCCGCCCCCACCAATCCCTCTCTCTCGCCTTCCCCCCCCGCCCCTTCCCGGGCCGCCTCTGCTGCGGCTGCCGCCTACTACATTGCCACCTCAGTGACGCTGACGCTGCTGAACAAGGCGCTCTTTGCGTCCTTTGCCTTTCCCGCGCCGCTGCTGCTGCTCGCCGCCCAGTCTGTTGCCACCCTTACCGTCCTGGGCGCCACTGCCGCCGCGCGGCGGGGCGCCCGTCGTCACGGCGGTGGCGGCAGGGGCGGCAGTGGCGGCGGCGGCGGCGGCGGAGGAGCCGGCGGCAGCGGCGACTGCGGCGGCGGCGACCGCTCTTCCTCGTCTAAGCCGCCCCCCTCCCTTGTGGCCGCCGCTGCCGCGTCGCCTGCGGCGATAGCGGTGGCGGTGGCCCCTCTGCTGGCCGCGTACGTGGGGATGACAACGTCCGCGATGGGCGCCATGCGCGGCGTCTCGTCGCTGCTGCTGTACAACACCCTCCGGCGAACGTCCATACTCTTTGTATTGGGCGGCGAGATGGTGGGCGGCTCCGGCGGGCCCCGCCCGTCGGCCGCCGTTGTGGCGTGCGTGGCCGTCATTGTCGGAGGAGCCCTCTTGGCCGTCACCGCCACCGCCCGGGCGGGCACAGCCGCCTCGGCGCTGACGGCGTCGTCGGCAGCGGCGGGCGGCGCCGAGTGGGGCGCCTACGCCCTCGCCTTGACCGCCAACGCCACGTCCGCGGCGTACCTGCTGTCGCTCAAGCGGGTGCGAGCGGCGACGGGCCTCTCCTCGTCTGACCTGGTCGGCCTCCTCACCGCCGCGGCGCTGCCGCCGCTGGCCGCCGCCGCCGTTGCGGCGGGCGAGTGGGACGCTGCCCGCCGGTGGGCGGCGACCGCATCAGCGGCCGGCATTGTGGTGGCGGCCGCGTCGACCGCCCTCGGGGGGCTCATCAACCACGCGACGGTGGTGAATACGACGACCAACTCGGCGCTCGCGCAGGCGGTGGGCGCGCAGGTCAAGGACGGGCTGCTGGCGGGGGGGGCGGCCGCCCTTTTTGGGGGGGGGGTGGGGGGGGGGGTGGGGGGGGTGGGCGTCGCGCTCAGCGCCGCGGGCAGTGCCGCCTATGGGCTGGTCCGGTGGCGGGAGGGCGCGTCCGGCCGGGGGGGGACAGGGGGGGGGAAGAAGGTTCACGCCTCATGAGGGCGCGCACATCCACACTGGCAGGGAGCACCCTCGTGGGGGGCGTCTGCGGCGGTCGCCTCTCGACCGCATGGCCCTCGTCCCGTGCACGGGCGTCGGGGCGCTTCACGTACTCGCGGGGCCTCCGTCCCGTGCTTGACCTGCGGTCACCCCCCTACGACCGCATGGCCCTCGCCCCATGCTCGCAGAGGTGCGGGGAGGGTAGCGGGGGGGGATGCAGATCGACCTCGGGCGGCGCCGCCGGCTGGTCGCAGCATCCTTCACACCGCCCCCGCCCCCTTCCACATTGCCACTGTGTCCAAACCGTCCCGCGCTGCCGGGGCCGCCCGACCCCCCTCATGCTCACACGTGCGCGCGCCACGCGCCGCCGCACGCAGAAACCCCCACGGGTGCGCACCCGGCAGGGTGTGAGCCACCGCACGAGGGCGTTAGCCGCCTGGGGAATGTATGTACAGTGCAGTACGCCCAGCAGACGGAGTAGGGGCAGGGGGACGGGTGCGCGACTCGCCACGGGCCGCAGCCACCGCGCACCACGACGGCGGCGACGACCCCACCTCAGCGGCGGCGCTGCCCCCCTCCCCCCACCCCCGTCCCCCCCGCCCCCGGGGCGGCCCGCCGCCCACCCTCCTCCCCCAGCCCCTCTCCCCCTCCCCCCCCTGCGCGGTCGAGGTACACCCGGCACGCCTCGCCTGTGACGGTGCCAATGTGGCGGAACCGTACCGGCCCGAGGAGGGTGCCCCCCCACCAGCGGGACACCACCACCGCCACGCCGCCGGCTGCCCCGCCACCGCCGCCGCCACCGCCGCCGCGGCCGCGGCCGCCACCTCCTGACCCGCCCAGCAACGTCGCGCGCATGACGGCGAGCATGCGCACTCCGGCACCCCGCTCCCCATCCTCGTCTGCCTCCTCGGCAACCGCCGCCGCGGCGGTGGCGGTGGCGGTGGCAGTGGCAGTGGCGGTGGCGGTGGCGGTGGCGGTGGCGGCGGGGCCCACCCACGCGAGGCAGTTGTGCGATGCGGACCGCGCTTTTGGGTACGCCTCGAGCAGGGCGACGCGGAACGCAGCCGCCGCGGCGGGGCTCTCCGCGCCCACTGCGAACGCCTGGAAGGCGCTGCGCCGGTCGGTGAGGACCGCTGAGTGGGCAACGGTGGCGAGGTCCAGCGGCGGCGGCGGCAGCAGCGGCGGCGGCGTCGGTGACGCCGACGCCAGTGCCGGCGGAGACGGCAGCAGGGACGCCGCCGCCCGCAACCCACCGTCGGGCACGGCCGCGGCCGCGCCGTCCCCGCCGCCGCCGCCGCCCACCCCACCCACCGCCGCCAGCTCCCGCGCTGCCGCGGCGCGCGCCGCCTCGACCGCCTCCCAAAGGACCTCTCCCCCCCCTGCCTCGGCCACCGCAGCCACCACCGCCGCGGCAACGGCGGGGGCTGGCACCGCGTCGCCGCCCGCCGCCGGGGCGACCGCGGCAGCCACCCGTGACGGGGGCGGGCCGGTGTCGGGGTAGGTCGGGGGCAGCCACAGGGTAAGCGTCACGGTGGCGCCGCCGCCGCCCCTCACCGGGGCGTCACCGTCGTCGTCGTCGTCGTCGTCGTCGTCCGGGTGTGCGCTGCCTGGGCGAGGCACACCGGCCGCACCGTCGGCGGTGGCGGGCGCGGTGGCGGCGTCCAAGGAGGAGCAAGGTGGGGGGGGCACGTCCACAGTAACGCGGAGGGTGGCGGGGGGGGGGCGGGGGTGAAGAGCAGCGCCGCGGGGGGGGGGTAGATGGCGGCGAGCGCCTCGAGTTCCGCCTCGAGGCGCTCGGACAGGGGCGGCATGCTCGGCGCAAGGGAGGGGGGGCAAGGGAGAGGGGGGATGAAGGGCAGAATGGGGGGAGCGGTGGAGACGTTGTCGGGGCGAGCGGGAGGCTGGGGGCGGGCGAAAGTTGGTAGATACTGTACTGTACTGTAGCTGCGGGGGGGGCGCAGGACGGGACGGCGCGGTGGGGGCGATGCATCGATGGAACGGAGGTGGTGGCACGAAGAGCGGGGCTGTGGGAGCGAAAAAAAAACTCGCGGTTTTCTCTCACAGTCACTCGAGATATCCCCTCTATTCGTTGACAGATTTCGGTACAAAGACCGCACCAGCAGAGATCCGCTCGGGTCGGCCGTGCGCTTCGTCGGGACGGGGGCTGACGTGGACCGCGGTCACCTTGGCCTGGCCACCACTGCGCCCGCCGCCATGACCACCACGGCGAACGCCGCTGCAACCGGCGCCGCCGCCGTCGTTGGCCGCTGCCGCCACTCCCACTGCCGCTGCCACCGTCGCCGTTCCCTCTACCACGCCCCATGGTCGCCGCCACCACCGTCGTCGCCGTCTCCTCGCCGGCCTTTGCCGTCCCTCCCCCCCCCCGCGCTGCCGCCGCCGCCACCACCACCTCTGCCCCCACTGTCAGGGCCCGCCGCTGCTCCTTGTTCCTCGCCGGCCAGTGGCGGCGTGCCGTCGCCGCACCCTGCGCCGCCGCCGCCGCCACCGCCGCGGCCACTGCCGCTATCGGCAGGAGCGCTTGGCATCGCCGCTGCGGCCCGCAGCTGACCATGGCCGCCGCGGCAGCCGACGGGGCTTCAGGTGCAGCCGCCGCCACCGCCGCCGCCACGACCACCACCACCCTGCGGGCGCCCGTCGCGGCCGAGCGGGACGCCCTCCTTGCCCTGGTCCTCGGCAGCGGCCTGTTCACCCCCGACGAGGAGGCGTGGCAGGCGTCGATGATCGACAATGCGCTCGCCGGAACCGCCCCCGCGGGTGCCGCGTGGCACGTGCTGCCTGCACCAGCGGCAGGCGGTGAAGGCAGTGGGGGTCACGGCGGTGGAGGCGGCGGCGGCGGCGGCGGCGGCGGCGGCTTGGCCGCCGCGGCGTACGTGGCGCCCGACGGGAGCCACGGCGACGCGGTGCTCCCCGTCGGAGACGGCTCACCGGCGGCCACCAACGTCTACTTTCTGGGAGTGGCAGCTGATCACCGGCGGCGGGGCGTCGGCGCCGCCCTCCTCGCGTCGGTCGAGACGGTGGTCGCCGCGGCGGCGACAGCGGCGACGGCGGCAGCAGCAGCAGCGCCGCCATCGGCGGCCGCCCCCGCCGCCTCCAACACTAAGGGCGCCGCAGACGCGGCCGCCGGCGTCGCCGCGACCGGCCCGCCGCTGGTGGTGGTGATTGAAACGTCGGGCGGCGCCGCGACCGCCGCCGCCCGCCGGCTGTATGGCCGTGCGGGCTACACCGAGGCCACCCGGGAGGTGGACGGGTACGGCCCGGGGGAGGACCGGGTGGTGTTTGTCAAGACGCTGGGGGGTGGGGAGGCGGTTGGTGGGCCCTGAAAAAGGGGGCCACCCGTCGCCAAGGAGACTAGGCGACGGCCACCGCTGCCGTTGCCTCGCCGGCGGCAGTCGCCGCCGCACAAGAACGGGAAGGACGTGTGTGGAGGTGGGGAAAGGGAGGGAAAGGGTGGACGGCGGGACGGGTGAGGGGGGGGAAGGGCGTCAAGAACGGGAAAGGGGCGAGGCAGCGGCCAAATGCAGGCTCGAGCGCACGCCAACTGCGGTGGGGGAGGGCTCTCCCAGACGCGCCCAACCCTTGAGACTGTAGTAAGCTACAGAGAAGCACGACCAGTTCCCTCTCCCCTCCCCCCCCTCCACACCCCTCACGGGCAGCCGATCGCTTCTCCCCTCAAAAAAACGTACCCCAAGAGTGGAGACGCGGCCTGTTGACCGCACCAGGGGACGGCCTGTTTGCGCCAGGCGGGGAGCCGCCGCCACAGCAGCAGCGGCGGTCACCGCGGTGGCCACCACGGCGGCGACGGTGGCGGTGGGCGTGGCGACAACGGCAGCGGCGTCGGCGGCGACCCCAAGAGCGGCATGGAGCCCCCCAAGGCAAGCGGCGGCGGCGGCGAGCGGCGGTGGTGGTGGCCGCCGCCGCCGCCGCCGCCGGGGCGGGCAGGCGTGAGGCGGGGCGGCACCTTCCCCCTCCCCCCCCCCCCAAACCACCCGGCCTGACGGGAGGCGCGACCCGCGGGAGCCCGCCAGGCGGCACCCGCGGAGCGCCGCCGTCGAACACAGGAGGGAAGGGCGGCCAACAGCTGCCACCGTCGGTCGCAACAGGACGAGTCCTCGCGGCCCCGCTCCCCCGCGGGGACGGTGCGGGCAGGATGCCGGGGGGGGCGGGCGGCGGGTAGCCGCTAAACGCGCCTCCCCCCCCCACGCACCCCCTCCTCGCGGATGAGCTGGCCGCCGTGGGTGGGGCGCGCCCCGACCCCCGACGTGCCCTCAGGCACAGTCCTAGTACGTACAGCGCACGACCCTGCTGCCCTCCCCTTGGTCGCTCTCCCCCTTTTCCGCCCTCCCCCGTCTCCGCCCTCCCGCCCCCGGTCTCTGCCCTCCCGCCCCCCGGGTCACGGCCGCCACAGGCTCATCCGCGGTCCGTCGGCCCAGGTGGCGACCACGTCCCCCCCCCCCGCGTCGACGCCCGCCACCACCCCCCCCCCCGCGTCCTCCCGCCCCCGCTTGACGGTGCCCACCACCAGCGCCGCACCCACCGGCGCCGCCGCCGCCACCCCCTCCGCACCACCACCCGTGGCGGCGGCGGCGCCGGCGGCGGGGGGGGGGGCGCCCTCGACGAGCGGCGCGACTACCAGCTCCCCCGTCGGCCGCAGGCCATAGACGCGGCCGCCGCCGCCGTCGGTGCCGCGGCCGCCCACGCCACCAACGCCGACCAGCGACGCGCCCAGGGCGGCCGCCGCCCCCGCGACCGCCGCCGCGGTGAGCCCCCGGCGGGCCGTCACGGCGCCGCCCGCATCCCAGGTCACCACCGTCAGCGGCTGGCCAGCAGCGGCGGCGGCGTCCCCCCCGCGCCGACGCTTCTTCGCGCCCCCCGCCGCGGCGGCGGCCTCGTCGTCCCCCCCCCCCCCCCGCCCCCCCCCACCACGGGGCGGCGAGGCCGACGAGCCCCGCGACACCCCCCCCCGTCCCCCCCCGCCCCCAACAACCACACGCACCACCACCCCCGTCCCGCCGTCGACCACCGACACAGTGCCGTCGGCAGCTGCGGCGGCGAGGAGGTCCCCCCCCCCGCCGTCACCTCCACCCCCCCCCCCCCGCCCCCGCCCCCAAGCCACGCCACCCCCACCGCGGCCTCCCCAGCCAGCGGGCACGCCGCGACCACCACTCCCGCGGCGGCGCCAACGACCACCACCCCTTGGGCGGTGGCGGCGGCGAGGCGCCCCCCCCCGGGGTGCCACGCGACCGCCGCCACCCCCGCGGCGGGGAGGGCAACCGCCCACAGCTGCCGCGGGGGGGAGGGGGTGCCCCCGCCGCCGCCCCGCCACCGCCACACGGCCAGCGACGTGCCCGCGGCGGTGGCGACGCGGCCGACGCGGGCGGGGGCGGCCGCCACGGCCGACACGGCCGCCCCCACCGCAGGCACTGGCGGCGACGTGGACGACGGGGGCGGCGCCACCGCCACGGGGCCGCCAACGGGCGCGCCCGTCGCGACCGCCCACGCGCGGAGGGAGCCGTCGCTGCAGCCGGTGAGGAGGTGCGGCGGCACCACCGCCGCGGCCGTCACGTGGACGCCCACCGGGAGCACCGCAACGGCGGTCACGCGGGTGGCGGCGTGGAGGGGGGGGACGGCGAGCGCGCCACCCGCAGAGGCGCTAGTGGCGGCGCCGGCCGCCACCACCGCCGCCGCTGACGCGGTGCCGGCCGGCCGGCCCAGCAGGTCCACCACTGGCCGCCGGGTCGGCAGCGCAGCCCCCCCCCCATTGGAGGCGGCGGCGCTACCACTGGGCGGGCGCGCACGCCCCCCACCGCCCTCCCCCACCCCCCCCGCCCCATCGTCGTCGTCGTCATCAACGCCCCACCCGACGGCCGTCACGGGCGGCCGCGCGTCGGCGGGCGCTGCCTCGTACAAGAGCCCCCAGTGGAGCAGCTGGAGCAGCCGCCCGGATGGGGGCGCCCGCGCCGTCGCCTCTACCGCCGCGGCCAGCGCGGCGCCCCGCGCGGCGGGGGGGGGGCCCCAGCCGGGGAGGTCATAGACGGACACGGCGGGGGGCGGGGGGGGAGAGGCGACTGCCGACGGGGGCGGCGGCGACGGCGCTGCTGCCCGAGCGGCTGCCAGCGTGGCGGGCAGGGCGACCAGCGCGGCGTGGCGCACCGGGTCTGACGTGCGCAGGCGGCGCAGGGGGGCGGCGGTGGCGAGGAGCTCCGCGGCGGCCGCGCCACCCCCCCCACCCCCACCGCCGCCGCCATTCACCAGGTGCAGGTACGCCGCCTCTGCAATATCTGCGACCAGGGGCTCTGGAAGGGTGGTGGGGGGTGCCAGCGCCGCGACCGCCGCCGCCCAGTCGCCCGTCCGGAGGGCGGCGGGTAGGCCCGTGGGCGCCAGCGCCGCCCGCACCCCCGTCTCGGCGGCGAGGGTGGCGAGCGAGGCGGGCAGACGGGCCTCGTAGAGGTAGTGGAGAAGGAGGAGGTGTACGTCGTCCAGGGGTATTTGGGCAGTTGGCGCCATGTCAGAGGGGCCTCGCAGTGGGGGGAAGGGGGGGGGTCAATGGGGGAGGGGCGGCCGAAGCGGTGAGACTGCCGGCCAGGGTGGCGCCGCCACTATGCTCCGCGGTGACGACGACGCTCTCTCTGCCGTCCACAGCAAGCTGGTGGGATCAACAGGAAATTTAGTGTACAGTACAGTACACACAGTTCATTCTTGGGAATCTGGGACTAAATTTGAAGGAGGTAAGTATTCCACATAAAACAAACCGGGCGAACGATGGAGTGCCATAGTCTTGGCCAATGGGCAGTCGCCACCTGCTGCACACCACGCTCTGGTGGAACGATCTCAAGACCAGCAACCTTGCTTCAAACATCAACACTGTCAAGCGGGCCCCTTGACTTGGCAACGTTGAGGCTGCGCTTGGGCGGCCCAATCAGCGACCCCATCGAGAAGGGATGGCAACAAGAGCAGAGACAGATCCCGCGACGCGATCGTGGTGCTCATGCAGCGTTGTCGGCGCCTTCCCTGTCCACTCGGCTTGGGGCATGACATGATCAAACGACCGCCCTAGCCGGCCAGCGCGCTATAATACATAGCGAGGCGCCTCGCCTGCCGGCGCCTCTGGCTTGACGCCGACTGGACTGGCGTCTCCTCCTCAGACGCGCGCAGATGCGGCACCCCATCGCCTACCTAGCCCGTCGGTCGGGCGCGCGGGAGGCCGCCCGCCCCCTGCTGTTCCAAGTGCACGCGTGTCTTCCGGCCGCCCACCCCACCACCTCCACCCGCACCTGCCCACACGCTGCCGCGAAAGTCACCACGGCTCGCTCTGCCCCGTCACCCCCACCACCACCGTGGGCGCCACCACCCCGTCGCCCCCCTCTCCCCCACAGGAGCCGCTGGCGCGCCCGAATCGGGGAGTGGGGCGCCCCGCGCCTCGCCGCCTGTCCCAGTCTCCCCCCCCCCTCCCCCTTCCCCCCCCAGGCCCTCCAACACAACCTCATCCCCTCACCCCCTGACCCCGGCCGCCGCGGCTGCACACGCGCGGTCGCCTATCCGGGGCTGCTCTTTCGGGTGACGGGGCAGGGGGGGGGCGGCTGGCCGCCCCCCCCCGCGCGGCGGCGTGGGGTGTGGGGTGCGTGCCTGAGGGGCTGTGGGGCGCGGCACTGAGCCGCGGCAGCGGGCGGCGGCGGCTGCGGCAGCGGCGGCCACAGTGGCGGCAGCGGCTCGCCCCGCACCGCGTGCGCGCAGCCCGCGCGGCGAGTGGAGGGGGAGTGCTGGCCGTCGCCGCTGCCGCCGCCGCTGCCGTCGCCACGAGCTCTACTTGACCGCCCGCCGTGCGTCGCTATCGGCACACTTTCCCTTGCCCTTCCGACCGCCCCTTCGTGCCTCCCTGTGCCGCCCTGTCCATTCACAGCGTCTGTGACTGGGCACTTTCCCCGTCCCCATCCCCCGCGTCTGTCGCCCCGCTACCGCTACTCCTTCTGGGTCCACCCGCTGTAACCCCCTTCCCCCCCCCTCCTTGTTGCTTGACCTCGCGGCGATGGCGCCCACCCGCCTGCAGGCGCTGCTGCGGCGGCCGGCGGTGGTCGCCGCCCTTGCCGCTGTTGCCGCCGCCGCTGCTGCTGGCGCCGCCACCCCGGCGGCGGCGGTGCTGCCTGCCGGCGCCCGGTGCTCCGTGTCGGGCTCCCGCATCCAACCCGAGGCGTGTGGGTATGGCCTGACGTGCATCCTGGACAACCTCGGCCAGCCCGAGGTGGACCGCCCCGACTCGGGCGTCTGCACCACCACCCCCGCGCCCCTGAATAACTGCACGGTATTCGTGTGCGCCGCTGAAGGTGCGGCAGCAGCGTGCCGGCTGGCCGATTCGGACCGTGTGACGACGTGTGGGGTGTACTCGCGCGTGCCGGACGTGTGCCCTATCATTTGTACACAGGAATGCCGGGAGCCGCCGCTGTGCTCGAGCGACGGGAAGGCGTATTGCAATCCGTGCATTCTGGCGGGGGCACTGTGTGATGGGGGGTTCAAGGCCACGGGGCCTGTGGACGGGGCAACGTGCTCGTTTGATGGGGAGGGCGGCGGCGGCGACGACGACGACGACGACGGTGGCGAGCTGGACTGCACCGGGGAGATTAGCCCCTTTGACGCCCCCCGCTGCTGCACCGAGAAGGGCGTTGGGTGCATCACGGAGGGTGCCGCCTGCACCAATGGTGCTCTGATTCCCGGCGTGCCATGCGCCGACGGACTAGTTTGTGTCATCACCGACCTGGGCAACCTGCCGGTGGATGTTGCCGACAGCGGCACGTGCGAAAAGGAGGGCGATGGCCCGCTGACTGACTGCTCGACCGACTTTTGCGAGGGCGAGTCGGGCGGCAGCGACGCGTGGTGCAACCTTGGCGGCCGCACCGTCACGTGCGAGGCGTTTGCCAAGGGCAACACGGACATTGGCGGGCCGGGCGGCGGCGGCGGCGGCGGCGAGTTGGACTGCACCGGGAAGCTTGGCCCCTTTGACGCCCCCCGCTGCTGCACTGAACAGGGTGTCGGTTGCATCAAGAATGGTGGCGCCTGCACCAGTGGTGCCCTGATCCCTGCCGTGCCTTGCGCCGACGGCCTGACGTGCGTCATCTTTGACGTGGGCAACTTGCCCGTAGACCAGCCCGACGCGGGCTCCTGCGAGGCACTTGACGGCAAGCCCCCGCCCTGCACGGCAGAGTTGTGTGCCAAAGATGCGGCTGCCCGCTGCGCTTCTAACGGCCGCACCCTCACGTGCGCGGCGTTTGTGGCGGGTGTTGGTGGCGGCGGTGGCGGCGGCCCAGTGGGGCCTGGCGGGCCCGGCGGCCCAGTGGTCACTCCGACGCCCAATAAGTGCGACGCACCCAACCTGGACGTTCTGGCGCGCGGCCGCTGCTGCCGGGAGCAGCAGAAGGCGTGCGCGGTCGTCGACGAGTCTTGCTGCGTCGGGGGCAACTGTGGAATTGTGCCGCCCGTGCCGTGCGCGCCGGGGCTGGTATGTGTTGGCGAACCGCCCGTGGATGGCAGCCCGTCGTTTGGGCAGTGCGGGTACAATTGCAAGACCAAGGAGGTGTGGACGCCCGCTAAGAGCGAATGGTGCTGCCGCGTGGAGGGCGCTGGCTGCCCCTTTGTGACGCCCACCCCCAAGCCGTACAACTGTCTGACCGAGGAAGTGTGGTCCGCCGACAAGATGGCTTGGTGCTGTGCCAACAAGAAGCTGGGGTGCGGGTCCACGCCCGCGTCCAAGCGGTGTGATGGTGTCAAGTACACACTCTGCCGCCGTGACCCCGACTGCGCTGACGGGGAGGCGTGCGTGGAGAAGCGGCACAACAAGCCTGCCTCGTGCGCCCTCCGCGCGGTGAGTGGCAACCATTATTGCACCGCCGTTGGGTGCAACGAGGGCGGGTCTGGCGGCTACGGTGGGTATGGAGGGTACTATCGCCCCGGTGCGCGGGCCCGCATGGGCCACTGCTCGCCCAAGCTCGGGTGAGGTGCCCGCAGGCTGGAAGAGTGTGTGCTGGTTGGAAATGCAAGCAAAGGAAAGTAGGGGGAGGGGCGTAAGGGGTTGTGGAGTTGGGACTCGTAGCGCCCTCGGTCTAGGGGCTGTGGGCGCGCACCGAGTGCGTGCAGTAGCTTGGCTATTATGAGGTGGTGGGGGCAGGGGGGGGGGGGGGGGGGGGTGGATTGTGTGTGTATAGTTTGAGGAATTGTCCGCGCGCCGCTGGATGCGACCGCAGCGGACCCTATTTTTCTCTGCCTATCAATCGCTCGTGTTCTGTGTGATTGTGCTTTGCGAGGCCGTAGTCACAGCCACACCAAGAGGCGCCAAGAAGTGGTCGCGATCGATCTCTCTACCCCGACCTTTGGACGTGAATTGCCTCTTGTCTTCTCTGTTGGCAATGGCGGAGGCGGTTGCGTCGTCGCCCACCGACATTGACCCCCTTTGGTATAGACTCCCTACACGTCTTGGTATCCACTGTTTGGATGCACTCCCGGCGCCGGTTCACACCCGCACTTGGTCTCCTCTTCCCTCCCTCCCTTTCCTACTTCCACCTCTCACTGTATCCTCCACTTTGCGCGGCAGGTTGTGGCAGGCTGCGTGGGGCGGTTGCCACTGCTGTACGTTGGGGGGGCATGCAAGAAGACGCCTGGGCAGGCTGGCGGCGCCGCCGCCGGATAGAGCCGCCCCGCCCGCCGCCCAGAGGGCTGGGGCCAGGGGGCGCATGCTGTCGCCGAGGGGGCTCGAAATGGAGCTACGATGGGCCACCCTGGGTGGCTAACTCACCCCCATCCGTGTGCATGCATACCGGGGGCGCGCTGCCAGCTTCAAGCTGGACCGTCGAGTCGATCTGGACGGGTGTGCCGTGGCACCACACAGTGAGGGAGCCGGCGGATGGAGTGAGGGGGGCAGGGTGGGGCCCACTGGACTGGGCACCGCACGGGGGGTAGCACGTGGTAGTGGAATGTTAACCAGTGCTTTCAATGTTGACCGGGCCCGGATTGCGCAAGGTGACCCCGTGGAGGCCGATTGTCTTGACACAGCGTCCTCCTCGCTTTCTTCCACGTAGTGCAACACACGCACTATCTATGCTACAACCATCAGCTTCTCACAGACCACGAAGAACAGAGTCTTCACCTCGTGTACAAAAAACTGTGGCCTGCAAGCGTGTGCTTCTTGCCTTCCGTGTCTGTTTTATGCCCAGAAGTATGCTTTTTCTGGGGCTGAGAAGGTCCCCCAGTCACCCAACGATGAGAAGGGTATTTCCAATGCTTTCTCCTCCGCGTATGATTGGTGCTGCGCCGGAATACTCCCATGTCATTGGCGTACAACTGGTCGACATTGCCGCTTTCACATTCAGCACCTTCTCGTGCGTGTGTCTCGGCCAGAGCAACAACACCTAGAAAAAAATATGCGTTGTGATGCTCACAGCGAGGGTGTTTTTATGGTGTTTTTTGACCCTCACAGTGACAAGGTCGACGACGGCAGGTGACGTATTGGTCAACATTCCGCCAGCACGTGCTAGTGCCGTGCGGGCAGGTGCGCCCGCGGGAGTGCAGGCGCCGCCTGCAGGTAGCGTGCGTATTTTATTGAGGTGTGCAGCGTGGGCTAGCCAAGCGGCTGCGCGAGATAAAATAAGTCCATGTGTGGCTTGTGACAATAGAAATCCCATTATATGTCGCAGTGAACATTTCTGAGTTGCGCACACCCCTGGAAAGAAGGCCCCGAGATCTGTCGAATGGTGTGGTTTTTTTGTCTTAGAGCTTCACATTACACCTTTGGGACCATGACATTAATATTTTGAAGCTTTTGGCGACTTTAGGATGAATGTTGGAAATGTGGAGACTTCACCCTCTTTGCCAGCTTGTTTTGACAAAGCATGCTGGGGCAGCTCGTGGGGAGAGCTGGGGCTTGCGTTGCGCGAGCCCACGTTCTGCCCAGTGAGACCTGGTGGCCTCTGAGGGCCGTCTGGATTGGGGCTGGTCCTGCGGACTTTAGAACACAGAATCTTGCAAGCCGGTTTTCTCGGTTCAGATGACCTCTATCACAATGGGATTTCTATTGTCACAAGCCACATATAGGTATACGTTTCTCTTTTTGGATGCGGACTCCGGCACTGCAGGGACGCTGGGGTACGCACACGCCAAGTCGGCGCTGCGGTACACCCACCAAGGCTTCACTACAAAACTTGCCTTTTCGCGCAGCGGTGCATCAGCAACCGCCGACTCGCTCCCTCCCGTCCACAACGCGCAGGGCGCAGCGGACACCCCTGCAGCCATTGACGCTGCTGCCATCATAGTCGAATGCGCCGCGGACACCACTGCAGCCATTGAAGTTGCTGCCATAATGTTCGTATGGCTTCCGACACTCCCATTGGCAGTTGGCATGGTGCAGGCCCTGACGCAGAGCCGCGGGAGGTCGCGCGCAAGTCGAGGCGACGCGCTCGCCTTGCTCCACGGACGTGCTCAAGAGGTCTCCCATGGGCCCTGCGACGCCCCGCGCCAACCCTTTCCCCCGGTCGTCGCCTTGTGCCCTTCGCCGCAGCCGCTGTCGATGCACTTTTTGGCTGTGCCGTTCCCCTGCCATTCCCCCTGGTTGTGACAGCGGCGCGGCCGTGGTGGTCTCGTCGGCACCCCTGCGGGCACCCCCGGCCCTCCCCGCGGTGTCCGTGAACGATGGCCGCCGCGCAGCCGGCGTTTGTGCCGCCCGCGGGGGTGGCTGGCCAGGCCGTCTACGTCGCCCGCGGCTTCTCTGCTGTCACGCGGCTGCGGGCGCGACGCGGTCCCCTCCCTGTTCACCGGCATGGTGGGAATGGCCGCGTACGCCACCCCGCCGCGCCCCAACCCACCGCGGCTACAGCTGCGCCGGCGGTGTCGTCCCCGCCCCCGTCGCCCCCCCCGCCCGTGCCCGACGCTGGGGCCGAGTGGATAACCGGCGCCCGCGGCCTGCAGGTGTACGTGCGCACGTGGCTCCCCGCCGGGGGCGACCGGGTGCCCGCGGCGGTCATCCTGGCGCACCACGGGGGCTTTGGTCATGGCGGCCTGCTGGCCGGCCTGGCCGTGTGGCTGACCCGCCCAGACGCCCCTGTCCCTCTGGCGGTGGTTACGCTGGACGCCATGTCCCACGGCCGCTCGGAGCGCCTGGACGGGCGGTTTGGGTACTATGAGAGCATGGACGACCTGACCGCCAACGTGCGGCGGGTTGCCGACGCGGTGGTGCGGCGGGAGTGGCCCACGGCGCCGCTGTTTGTGCTCGCCGAGTCGGCGGGCGCCACGGTGCTGCTGTCCATGGCGGTGGAACGGCCGTTGGCGGCGACGGCGGCCGTCGGCGGCGACCGGGCGCGCACGCACGGCTGGGCTGGCGAAGACGTGCGGGGGATGGTGCTGCTGGGCCCTGCCGTGCAGCTGCGCCGGGAGTTCCTCCCCCCCCCCCCCGTCGTGGCGGTGCTCCGCGCAGCCGCCCGCCTCTTCCCCTACCTGTCCCTGCCTGGTGGGGAGGACGACCTGGCGGGGGGGGCCAGCTGGGACGCGGCGTTTGGGGACGCGGCCGCCGCCGCCGCCGTTGCCGCCGACCCGCTGGTGAGCAACGTGCAGCCGCGGCTGCGGACGATGGCCGGGATGCTCGCCGCGTTTGAGGCGCTGTGGGGGGCGCTTGAGCGGGTGGACGTGCCGCTCCTGGTGTTGCACGGCGATGAGGACGGGCGGGTGGAGCTGGATAAGAGCGAGGCGCTGGTGCGGCGTGCGGCGGCGGCGGACAAGCGGCTTGACGTACTCCCTGGTGCGCGGCACATGCTGCTGCTGGACCGGCCAGAGGTCACGCGGGACGTGATGGCGCGCATCGAGGCGTGGGTCGGAGAACGTGTATGACGGGGTTGACGCGTGGGGAAGCTCACTCGAAGGGGATGGAGAGGGGACAAGCGTGTGGACGCTCCTGGGTGTATGTATGACTGTATGTATGACTGTGTGCAATGCAATACACGCCTGTGAAAGGGAATAATAAAACCAGTCTCCCTCTCGTCTCGGAGACGCAGGTGCTACCGTCCGGCCTGGTGCGGCTGGAAAGGGTTTGGAGCGAGGGGGTGGGGGCAAAGCATCACGTCAGACTACCACAGCACCCCCCCTTCCCCGAGGGCCCCTCACGGCGGTCATCGAAGCCTGATGTGGGTACCCAAGGTCGGGGGAGGGCGGGGACCCCTCTGCGCCGACCCCTCTGTCAGCACATGCCCACACCACGTATTGTTCTGTGGTGCACCCCTGGCCAGTCTCCACCAGCAGCAGCCCGTCGCGCGCGCGCAGCAGACGAAAGACCACCCCTGGTGTAGCTGTGTTGACTCTGGTTGGAACCATTCCTCCTACATACGTACATAAACGAAGCCACTGGGTAATAGGATGCATCCGCAGGAAAGTGGAATGTTGATGGGTCGGGCTTCAAAGCACAGAAAACACACGCAAAAGAAAAAAGAAACAGGTTGGTCGTGCATGGTGTACGAACCTCTGCCGACTCCTCACACCCGCTTGCCTGGCAAGCTGCCCCACCGCGAGAACGCCGAGTCTGCAGACCCCACCTCTTCCGCCACCGCCGGCATGTGGCGCGCCAGCACGTCCCGCAGCCCGCGCACGTCCCGCACCCAGGCAATGCCCTCGGGCGTGTAGACCTCCTCTGTAAAGTGCGTGTTGAACGCCGCATCGCTCTCCAGTCGCCGCGACGCCATGACGATAAAGATAAGGAAGGCTGGCTGGGGGAGGATGAAGCCTGGGATCTTGTCTTCGGCCAAGTGCCCCACGAGGAGGTCCAGCCGCTCCAGGCCACCAGACGCCTCGTCCCCGTACACGGCGCGGAGCGCATCCAGCGCCTCCTGGTCAGAGGTGAGGTCCTCCCACCGCTGCAGAGGCTTCATGTGGAGCGCCCGGCGAAACGCGTTGTACCGCAGCACCCCCCGCTCTCGGTCACGGTACACGTCGAGGGCAGCCAGGTCCACCGGCCGCCCCGTCCGCGGCGTCCCGTCATCGTCGGTGGGCACCACCGCCCGCAGGGCGGCGGGATAGTTGAACAGGCTGAGCGCGCCGGTGGGGGTGGTGCCCATGGCGGTCCAGACGGCTCGCGCGCCGGCGGCGGCAAGGGTGGCCTCCCCAGCCTTGCCAATGAGCTCTGTTAGGGGGGTGGCGGGGCCGCCAACCGGCAAGCTGTCTGGCAGCATTGGATGCAGCCGGTACACCGCGGTGAACTCTTCGGAGAGCGAGTAGGGGACGCCGTGGTTGTTGGTCTTGCGCGCGCCGACGAGGCCAGAAAACACGTTGGGCGACCGGCCGATGTGGCCAAAGCGGTTCTTGAAGCCGGCGCCCAGCAAGCCGCTCCAATTGGCATTCATTGACAGGTGAAGCGTCTTGGTCTTGAGCAGCTCCACCTGTCAGGAGGGACAAGGCAACGCAATGGAGGAGAGGGATGCATGAGCAAGCATCAACGCAGGGGAAAACACAAGAACCGCACACAGGAAAGAAAGAGTGAGCATGGCCGACACACGGCAACGGGCGTCATAGTAATGATGACAAAAGAGCGTAGGCGGGTCCGTCCAGCATCGCGGACAGCCGTCAAAGACGAGCATGTAGAGGTCCCAGTCTGATACCACCCAACACGTACCGTCCAGTCAATGGTGTGGATCTTGGCTATCACCGCACTGACGACAAGCCGTCCAATCCGGAACAGCTGTTCGTCGTCGTACTGGCCCGGGTACCGCGACGCAACCATCCGCACCACCGCGTTGTGCTCGGCCCCAAACAGCTCCTGCAGCACCATCATGCCCACCCAGCTGTTGGCCTGGTCCCCCGCCCGGACCGCGTCCGCGCCGTGCACGCCCACCCGCACCATCCCGCCAGTGCCGGTGCGAGCGGCGGCCACTTCGGCAGCGGTCTGGCCGTAGAGCGCGCTGCCGTCCCACCACATGGTGCGGGAGGTGCGGAAGCCACCCCCCTCACCGGCGGCGCCCACCCCCTCTTCACGGCTGCGCTTAAATGTAAACGACTCGAGCGGACAGCCACCACCGCCACCGCCACCGCCACCGCCACCGCCACCGATGCCAACGCGGTCACCGCCGCCGCCACCGCCGCCACCGCCGTCGCTGCTGCAGGTGCCACCGTTGGTGCCACCAGCAGCGTCCCCCCCCCCCGGTGGAAGCACCCCACCATAATCCTCTTCGTTGACGTGACGCAGCCAGCTGTGGACCATAAACTGGATCCACGCCGCCCCCACCACGCTCATCTGGTCGCCGGCATTCTTGTACGTTACCCCCCCGGGCCCGCTCGGCCGGCGGGTGAGCAGCCGGTCGGCCACCAGCCGCGGCGGCGGGTTGTTCACGTCCCGCTCACCGACCGGCACCGCCGGGCAGTTGCGGCCAAAGTAGGTGCCGTGGGCGCCGGCATACGGCGCGTCCGGGTCATTCCCAGACCCGTCGTCGGTGCGGTACGCCACCGCCGTGGGGGGCGACGGCGCCGGACTGCCGGCGGGGGGCGGCGGCGGCGCCGGCTCCGCGCCAACGGGCAGCAGCGCCAGGCGCTGCAGCACCACCCGCCGGGCGGCGAGCAGCGCCGCCCCCACCACCGACGGCAGCCGGTACCACGGGAGCGTCGCGTCGCTGACGCGGAGCACCCACAGGAGCAGCCGCGTGGTCAGCGACGGGGGCGGCACGACCAGCGGCGGCAGCGGCGGCGTGTCGTCGGGCGGCAGGAAGGGGGCGGGCAAGGACGCAACGGCCGCCGGGGTGGCGGCGGCGGCGCCATACGCGGGGGGGGCGGGGGGGGGCTGCTTGCCAGTCGCCGCGTCCGTGACAAGCGGGTCCGCCGCGCAGGCGGCGGTGCCCGCCGGCGACGCCATCCCCACGGCGCGGGGCGGGAGGTGTCCGTGTGCCGCCCGAGGAGGGGTAAGGTGGAAGGGGCGGGGGGGGGTTCAACAGGAAAAATGGGAAGAGAGGGGGCTAAGGGGAGGAGGAGGCCAAGAGGGGAAAAGGGTGACGCCCGCCGCCCCGCTCTCACACTCCCCCCGCGCACGGATACACCCCGCCGATGAGGCAACAGAGGGCGGCCCGGCCGCAAGGGTCTACCGCAAAGAGACCCCTGACGGCAGGTTGAAAGAGACGGTCGCAGGGTGTGGGGAGGTTGTGGGGGAGGGGGGGGGGAGGTGGGGGTGCGCGACGGTGGCTGGACACGAGCGTAAACAGCCCGCTTGAACCACACAACCGGCCAGCGCGTGCACGCACCCCTCTACATACACGGACGCGCGCGTCGGTGCGGCTGCCCGTGGCGGGAGGCGCGCGCGGGGGGTGCGGCCGGCTAGGCTAGCACACCGCGGCCGCCCCCCCCCGCCCGCCTCGCCCGTCCCAACGCATGCGTGTGTGTGCGCCCAGGGTGCATGGCGGTCGTCGACACGCGCTGCCGCCCACCCCCACCACCACCATTACGCGCCCCCGTGCCGGACGTGGGTGTGCCAGCGCAGACCCAGGGGGGGGGCGGTGGCCAGCCGGCGACCATCCCCTCATCGTGTCACAGCTGGAGTATATGTACTGTATGTACATATTCCGCTGGACGGGCACACACGTGGGGGAGGGGGGGGAGGAGCATCTGTACATCTGTATGTACATACTGCACATTTGCACTGTACGCTAGGAGGGGGGGGTGGGGTTGTCCGTGCGCAGCAACAAGGTCCCCTCTTCCGCGCACTGGGCTGTGGTGGGGTGGGGGCGGGGTGGGCGAGCGGCGAGGCGCTGTCGAGGCCTTGCCCGCCCCGAGCGTCGCGGGCGACCACGCGTCCTCCACTGTCACGGTGCGTCATTTTCCCGGTGCGAGCAGAGCCGCTTGGAGCGTGGCTGGTTGGCATGCAGACGAGGCGGGCCACTCCACGCAGATTGTTGGCGTTTTGAGTGGTCGCGTGTGGGTCACTGTGTGTGTCTCGAGACTCTCACTGCGTTTCTCTCTCGTGTTGGATCAAGCGCCCTTCTTTTCAGCAAAAAGCGAGGGGTTTTCAAGGCCTGTCGCTCGTACTGCCGCACCGGACCACCCCTGCCATTTGTACCTACGTGCCGTGGCTCCTTGTCCCTGGCTCCCTGCCTGTCTGTCAGTCAGGGCATGCCCCCGGCGACAGATTCGCCGATTAAGTGAGGCTCCCAACGGTGCACTGATGTAGACATAGAGATGCAGACGTATCGATGTATGGATGGCCCTCCCATGCTCTCTCATGCCCTCGTGGAAAGAAGTCTTCAAAAAATCCAGTCATCGACCATCCATGTGCACGTTCGAGTCCTCTCTAGAGCTGCAGTTGAGCAGTGACGGTTAGCGGCGGCGACGCCCCCCCTCCGCCGCGACAGCCTTCACGGCTGACTTGTTGCGTGTATAGCCGCTGTCAATGTGCAAGTCGGCTAGAGAGGGGTGGTGCGTCAACCACAGCGGTCGCGTCATAGGGTAAAGAAGAGCGGGTGCTGAACAAAAACATATGCTGGTCGCCGACGCGCACTCGTCCAATCCAATTGGTCTTCCTCCGTCGCGGACGTCCACCTCTGCTTGCACACGTGGGAAAGCCCGCACAAAGCGGGCAAGGAGTCAGAGTTGCGCGTGAGTTTCGGCCGTCTGACTTTAACGATTTGTTCCGCTTCTCCACGGGGAAGAAGAGGAGCCACTCATTCTGCTGCATCACCTATTCGTCCTGATCGCTCTCCTATCTTGTACCGCCACAAGCTGGTCCCCATGGCTGGCCTCTTCTGGCGAGAGGCCAAACGATGACTCTTTCCAGACTGGGACGCCGCACCGCGGCATGAGCACGTAAAAGGCCCCCACGGCTCCCAGCAAGGCCTCCTGTGGGGCGCGGCACACCGCCCGGGCGGGAGCCGCCGCCGCCCAGGCGCGGCGGTCCACCAGGCCGGCAGACCAACAGGGGTCGAGCGGGCCACCCAGTGGAGACCGATGGCGTCGCCCGGCTGCCCGACAGTCACCGACCTTGGCGTCTGCATGGAACAGGCGAAACTGGGCGGCCGCCACCTTGGAGAGCATCTTGGGGAGGGAGGCCCGCGAGGCCGAGCCGCCGGCAGCGGCCGCCGCTCCAGCTGCGAGCATGCTGCTGCCCCCCGTACCCTGTCGACCGCTGCATCTCCCTCTCCCCCGGCCCTCCGCTGCAGCCCCCCGCCATCTCCCTATGCCACACCTTTCCCTGTCGGTCGACAAAGCCCTTCTCGGCGTTTTTCTGTTTGACCGCGCCCCTGCTGCCCTCCGCCGCGCGCCGCCAACAGCGGCGCGGGGATCGCGAGGCAGCAGCAGCAGCGGGCAGCTGCAACGGCCGCTTCCCGTGCCCGCCGCCGTGGTCCCTGGCGGCCCGCATAGCCGCCCACCCTGCCCGTCCGTGGGGTGGGCAGGGGGGGGGTCACGCCCGGGGGGGGGCATCGGCGCCCTACAGACAGCGCGGGTGGAGAGCCCGCCCGCGGTGGGAGCGGCGGGGCGCCCGCTGCCAAGTCCCGTCTCGGCACAGCAGCGGGACAGCCAGCCGCGCATGGGTCGACAAAACCACCCAGCCACCGCAGGCTGGCACTTGGGGTCCCACCCCCCCCACCCCCCCCCCCGCCCGCCCCCCGCTCACACTGTCTTCCATGCGCATAAAGGCGGAACCGCTCGTCCGCGCTACCCCCTACCCCCCCCCGCCCCCTCCTGCGGGCCCTTGCCGTGCCGCCGGCGGTGGCGGCAGGGACGCCGTCTCGGTCTCGTCAAACGACACCGCCCTCCACTGGACGGGCGTCGGCGGCCGCGGCCGCGGCGCGAGGGGGGCAGCCGCCGCCGCCGCCGCGCGCGGGGGCGGCGGCGACGCCGCCGGCCGCCGGCCCGACGCGGCGCGGGCGGCCGCCCACAGGTGGGCCTCCCAGTCGGCCCGGCAGACGCCCCGCGCGGCGCCCGCCACGCGGTCGGGCGTCGACGCCGCCCCCGTCCTTGGCCGCTTGCCGCCGCCGCCGCCGCCGCCGCCGCCGCCGCCGCCACCACCACCGGCGGGCGTGACCACCCGCGGCGTCGCCGCGGCCGCCCCATCCGCCGGGGCAGTGCGCTTACGCCCCCCCGCCCCCGCCCCCCGCCCCTCCCTGCCCGTCCGCGACAACGGGGGGAAGAGAGCCCGCACGGGCGGCGGCGTCGGGGTGTCCCACCCAACGCCCGCCGCCGCCGCCGTAATGTCCCCGGCGGTGACCCGCGCGGGCGGCAGCGACGGCCGCCGCCGACGGGCAGTGGCCGGGCGCGGCGGCCCGGCTGCTGCTGCTGCTGCTGCTGCTGCTGCTGTTGGCGCTGCCGCCGTCACCGACGCCTTGGCCGCCGCCGTCGCCGCGGCCGTCGACGGCGTCGTCGTCTTGGGGGTACGGCCGGGCGCCGTTGGGGGGGGCGCCCGCCGCAGGCCCCAATGAACAGGCGTCGTGGCTACCGTGTGACCGCCCGTGCCGGAGCGGGCGGGGGCCGGCTGCCGGCCAACGGGGGCGGCGGCGGCGAAGGCGCGCCGGGCGGCCGGCGCGGGGACACGGCCGTCGCCACACGCCGCCGCCGCCGCCACCGCCGCCGCCGGCGCTGCCCCGGCTGCCGCCCTTGGCAGCCGCCTCGGCGCCTCGCCCCCGCGTGTCGCCGCCACGGTCGCCGCGCGGGCGGCCGCCGGTGGCCCACGGTTCGGGGCACCGCCGCCACCGCCGCCGCCACCGCCGCCACCGCCGCCGCCGCCGCCGCCGCCGCCGCCGCCGCCGCCGCCGCCGCCGCCGCCGCCGCCGCCGCCGCCGCCGCCGCCGCCACCGCCACCGCCGCCGCCGCCGCCGCCGCCGCCGTCGACGCCGTCGCCACCCCGGCGCGGGGTGACGCTGGCCAGCGACGGCCCGCCGCCGCCGACGAGGCCACCGCCGTCGCCGTCGCCGCACCGTGGCGGGGACGGCAGCAGCGGCAGCGGCGCGCCCGCCCCGCCCACGTCGGCGACCGACGAGGGGAGGAGGGGCGGGGCGACCGCGCCCGCAGCGCTGGCGGCACCGGCGCCGGCGCCGGCAGCCGCCGTCGAGCGGGGGGTCAGCCCACCGAGGCCGTCAGCCGCAACGGCGGCTGCGGTGGCGGTGGCGATAACCGGCGTCCCCCCGCCTCTAGCGACAGGCGGCGCCGTCACCCCGCCGTGGGCGGCCCGCTCCGCCGGCGGCCGGGTATCCATGGCGGAAGCTCCCCCCAGCGGCCCCCCCAGGGGCACTGGCCGTGCCGCGGGGGGTGCCGCTGCCGCCTCAACCGGCGGCGGCGCCCCGTGGGGGACGGGGGCCGGCGGCCGTGGTGGTGCAGGGGCAACCACCGCTGCGGCCGCCGCCGGGGGGGAGCGTGGGGAGGCGCCAGGGAGACGCCCGTCGCGTGCAGACACGGGCGGTTTGAGCGCAAGGGGGGGGGGTGGAGGTTCCAACGGCGCCGCCGTCGCGAGTGCCGGTGGCGGCCGCGCAGGTGGCGTTGTTGACCACGGCGCCGGTGGCGTCGGCGGCGGCGGCGGCGGCGGCGGCGATGGCCGCGGCAGGGGCGGCGTGGCCAGCGCCGCGGCCGTCGCAGGCCGCGGTGACAGCGGGGCCAGCGACGGCAGCGTCGGCGGGGGCACCCCCAGCGGCGGCGTCCCCCGGGACAGCGTCGTTGGCGGGGTCGTCCCAGACGCTGCCGACGCCACCGCCGCCGCTGCCGCCGCTGCCGCACCCGTCGCCGCCACGGCCGCGCCCGGGAAGACCCCGTCGGGCGCAACGGCAGCAGCGCTTTCTGCCGGGCCGGCCGGCCCGGCGGCGGCGCTGCCCAGTGACGGTCGCCGCGGGAGGGCGCCGCGGGGGGTCGCCCCGAGTGGCGACGGGGGGGTGGCCACCGCCGCCGCGGCTGCCGGCAAGGGCGGCGCCGCGGCCGGGGAGCGAGAAGCCGTTGCCGGCCGGGGTGGCAGCGCCACCGCCGCCGGTCGGGGGAGCGGCGCCACCGCCACTGGTGGGGGAGGCGCCACTGCTGCCAGTCGGGAAGGAGGAGCCACCGCCGGGGGCGGGGGGGCTTGCGCCGCAGCAGCCGGTCGGGGAGGGGGCGCCACCGCCGGGGACGGGGGGGGCGGGCCCACCGCCGCGGGTCGGGGGGGTGGGACCCTCTCGGGGGGCGGGGAGGGTGGCGCCACCGCCGTCGACCGGGGAGGGGGCACAGCTCGGTCGGGCGGCGGTGGCGGCGGCGGCGGCGGCGGCGGCGCCGCCACCGCCGACGTGGCGGCGCGTGTCGCCAGACGCCGCGACAGGGGCGGCGACGGTGGTAGCGGCGACAGCGGCGGCGTCTGGGGGCGCCCAGCCGGGGAGGGCGGTGGGCCCCGCACGCGCTCAATCAGCGCCACGGGCGGTGCGGGGGGAGAGGAAGGCGCGGCCGCCAACCGTGATGACGGTGGCGGCGGCAGCAGCAGCGACGGCGTCGGTGGTGGGGTTGCAGGCTGGTGCGGGGGTGCGGGTTCAGGTGCAGGTGCGGGAGCGGGAGCGGGTGTGGGCGCAGGCGGGGGCGGCGGGACGACGGGCGGGCCCGCGCCGGCGGGCGGCCCGGTGGGGTCGTCCAGCGGCGTCATGGGTGGTGCCGAGTGAGGAAGCGGCAGGGGCGGCGGTACCTCCGGCGGCGGCGGCGGCGGCGGCGGTATCGGTGGTGGGCCGGCAGCGGCGACGGCAGCAGCGGCGGGGGTGGGTGGCCACCCGCCCGAAGCAGCGGCGGGCGGCGGCCATGAGGGCGCGACGCGCCGCCCGCCCTCCCCTCGCCCCCCCCCCCAACCGACGCCATTGGTGGGCGGCGGTGGTGGCGGCGGCGGCGGCAGAGGCGGCGGCGCCCCCGACCCCGGTCCCGGCCAACCCCCCAAGTTGGTGGCGCCAACGCCCGGCGCCGCGGCCGCCCTATTGGCTGCCGCAGTGGCGGCAGCGGCGGCGGCTGCGGTAGAGGCGGCAGAGGCGGCAGCGGCGGCGACGGCGGCAGCATCCGCAGCGGCGGCGAGGCTGTCGAGCACCGTGACGACGCGGACGAGGCTGCCGAGCAGGCGGTCAGCGAGGACAGGGGCAAGCTCCGCCAGCGCGGACCGCGCGTCGGCGGCGACGACGTGTAGGGGGACGTGGGAAGCCATGGGGGGTGGAGATGGGTGGGGACTGAGAGGGGGGGGGGACGATGGGGGGGATGTCGGGGAGGGAGCAGGTGCGTGGGGGCAGACGAGGGAGGCGACGGCAGCCTTTGGCGGGAGCGAAGAGAAACACCCCCTGTATGGGTTTTGTCAATTCCGCTGCTATTTAGTGGTCATCGCTGTACTTTACATAGAAGACTGCATCACACTGGCGGGATCCAGAGAAGACGAACACAAAATATGTAAATACACCAGTGGCTTCAATGAAGCCGGATCAATAAAGCCGACGGTACGCGCTTCACGGCACGCGTCGCCGGGCACGGCACGCGTCGCCGGCTCAGTGCGGCGGCCGTTGCCGCCGCCGCTGCCGCTGTGGCCGCCCCCTCCGCCGCCGCTGTACATTCATGCATATGTAACGTGCTGCGGAAGGGTGGTCGTAGACGGTGGCACGGGGAAGAGGCGGACTAGCAGTGTGCAGGCGGCGACGGCGGTGGCTACGGAAGTTGCCGTCGCTATGGGAGCCGCCGCAGCCAACGCCATGTCCGTGGCCGCCGCCGCCACCGCCGCCGCCACCGCCGCCGCCACCACTGACCTGCCCCATCCCGCCCTTGGCCAACGCGGCCGTCTGTCTGCTGCAGCCACCGCCGCCGACCAGCTTCGAAGCCCGCCACCGCTCGCCCGGATGCCTGCTAACGCGGCACTCCACCGTCGCACCCTTGACCGCCACCGCCGCTGCTGCCACAACTGCCAGCAGTCCCCATCCAACAGAGATGGCCCTTCCAAAGGAGACGGTCGACAACCAGCAGAGGGCGACGCGGGGGCGACGCCACAGGTACCAGCTGCCAACACGGCCGACACAGCCATAGGCGAGGGGGACGCAGCGCTGGGGGTTCCACGAGGGAGATTTGAGGGGAAAAGGGTCGCTGACCTGCGCTTGCGGGGGAGGACGGGCGAAGGGCAGATAGGGGAAAAACAGCAGCCCTGCCCCTAGCGGCCAGCCAAGGAGACCACCTCAGGGGGCATACACCCCGCCACCATCCGCTGAAGGTTGGGGTTCTCCAGCGCCGCCGCACACCGCTCCTTGTCGTTGAGCTGCTTGGTAATCTCCGCCGCGGTAGCGTGCGTGCCCGGCGCGACCGACACATCCAGCTTGTAGTATCGTGCTGGCGGTGGGGATAGCCCCGTTGAGGACCCGCCCGTGCCGTTGGCCGTGGCGGACCCGGTGTCCACCAGCAGCGTACTCCTGCCAGTCACGGATGGCGATGCGGGCCGGCCGCCAGGTGCTCCCTCAGGGAAGCTACCAGGTAGCGCGGGTGCGGGAGACAGGATGCCGTCTGCATCCAGCTTTGCTCGGATGGACAGGCCGATGAGGCTCGCCAAGCTGCAATGAGGCACCGTCGGGGAGAAGGCGATGGAGACGGTGCCCCACGCAAGTTCAGTGCCGGGGGTACACTCCGTGACGGTCACACTGCTGCGGTCAACGACAGACAGCTCCTCCAGCGTATTCGGGTGCTCAGGGTCCCGGATGTCCCGGATGCTCTCTGGGCATGCAAAAGTGCACACCACAAAAGTCCCATTGAGAGAATGTCCACAGCAACACCAAAGTCAAAAGCAGCGTCGTGTCAGAAAACCAGACTTTTGAGCAGCTCCAAGAAGAGACAGGCCAGCCAGGAAAGAAGTCAGACAAAACAAGAGGAGTAGGGATGGACACGGACTAGGCTACTTGCTGTACGCACCAAACACACGAGCCGCGAGGGAGAGGTCTCTCCCTTCGGCCGAGCGGTCTACGCTCCGCACCAATGGCGTCGGGTTGTCAGAAACGCCAAGAGAAGCCATATCTGGCACCAGGCTGGGCGCGCGGTAGCGCGACACAGTGGTGCCGCGCAGAAAGGCACGTCGTATGCGACAGCAAAGCGTGTGACACAGCAGCACGACGGGCACGCCAGCAGCACGCAGGTACACGAGACACGGAGTGCCACTTTTTAGGATGTTTCACGCGGCGCGTGGCGCACCAGGTTCGTCATGGTGGGGCTGGCGAAGTCAAAAGAAATCTTCAACTTCGCGTTCGGGACGGGCGGTTCGAGTCCAAGAGATATTGCAGTTCTGCGAAATTTGGCTGATGCGTGCAAAGTCCACAGAGCGATAGTCCCCTGTACCCCCCCTCAGTCGTAGTACAGTGATTATTCGACTGTGTGATGAGGGGCCACCTCGTCGCACACGCTGTCAATTCTGGCACGTGTGAAGATTGGGGTCAATGTGGTGGAACTGACAGAGAAATTGTTCATGACATTTCTTTGAAATACAACAACACGGACCGGTGGGACATGCTCGCACACCGAACCACAAACTGCTGCAACCGTGTCCATCGAAGGCGACCCTCTGCACGCAGGTCTCCGCGAGAGAAACGCCACAACACAATGTCGTCTCACCAGCTCTATTCATCATCTTTCCCCGCAAGCACCATATCAACTGTTTGGTCGACCGCGTCGTGGTCATCCTCCGCAGCCAACCAACCCTCCACGGCGTCAGCACGCTCACATGGGGTCAGCCACTCAAAGTCCTCCCTCAAGCTGCTGTTTGCCAGAAGGGCGACGATCTGCGACACGTCCGAATGAATGCCCTCCGCTACGGGCGAAACACCATGCAGCTGTCGACGCACTTCCGCAGCGGCTTCAGCAGGTAGCACCTCCGCCGACAGCCAGCAGTTGGCGATTTGAACCGCCGTGACTTTGCCCCACTCGTCTTGTAGGATCCGGGCAGCGTCCAGCAGGTGTGCCTGCCCGCCCTGGTCGAGACCGCCGCCTCGTGATACACGCGGAGCCGCCTGAGCGGAGTCGATGAGCCGGTCCAGATTGGCCGCAGTCCGTTCCAGAAGTCTCGTCTTGTAACGACGCTTCACTGCCGCAATGATTCCCTTGTCCAGCGGCTGAAATCTTGCCGTCGTGTTGGGAGGCAGCTCGATGATGGTTACTTGTGGGTGATGAATCTCGCTATGGCAGCTCAGGTTGTCCAGGACTAGGAAGACGCTACCCGTCTGGGCCCTCAGGCCCGGCACAAAGACCTCGAAGAACCACCGTTTGAAGACGTGTGAGTCCGTCCAGGCCGACCGTTGCGACAGGTAGGGTAACGGGCACTCGTTGTCAACGCCACAGAAGCACAACGGGTTGGCCGCTTTCCCAATCATCGTAATAGGCAGCTTGTGTGACCCAGTGGCATTGCAACAGAGCGTGAGGGTGACACGATCTTTACTCCGCATGGCCTTGCTGCCCCTCGCGTGACTACGATCTGCTCGGGGCACGTACGACCGCGAGGGAAGACACCGGTAGAGCAGCCCAGTCTCGTCCACATTGTAGATGAGATCGGGGTCCACACCCGCCAGCTGCTGCCGAATCTGCTCCATGCGCTCCGCCGCCTCCTCCACGTTCGCCGACGCGCCAGCACCGTGCAAGGCAACGTTGACAAAGCCGTGCCGACGGGCCCAGTTTTGCAGGAACCCGTTCGAAGCTGTAAAGGTCGTGATGCCCAGCTCCCCAGCAATCTGAAGCGCCTTGGTCCGCAGCACCGCCAGTGACAGGGGCATGCGCTTCCGCGTCCGAGCGCGGACGGTCAACACCCACTCCTTCAGTCGCGCATCAATCTCAGGATAGGCACTGGCGCGGGCCGTCACGGAAGACTCGGAGGCACCGGCTGCCAGTCGGGCCCGAAGCACTTCCCGGTTCCGGTACGCAGACTTGAGGGTGCTAGGGGAGTACTCATTCTGCATCTGGGCCCCGATCCACGACCAGGATTTGCCCGCCTCCTTCCACGAGACGACTTGCAGCTTGGTCGCGAGACTCATGCTGGTCCTCTTGCGCCGGCCGTTGATCCGCCGAGCAGGTGCCTGCGCACGCGCGGGCGACGACAGGATGGCATGAGCTGTCACACTGGCGACTCGGGCCAATGCTTGTACGTCCTCCGCCAGGTGCGGGATGGCACCAGGGTTGCGACGGGCCAGAGCTGCCTCGGCTGCCGCGGCCGCGGCGTCCACCACAGATGACACGAGCATGTTGATCACACCGGTCTCGCGAGCGATCTTGCGCCAGAGAAGGCGGACGGCCTCCCTTCGACAGAGGGTGTCGTGGCACGCGTCGGGGAATATGGGTGCAACGACCGGGGGGGGGGGGTGGGGGGGGGGGGTGTTTGAGGAACGAGCGGGTAGCAGTGCGCAGAGCCGACGGCGGTGACCGCCGGCGTCGGCGGGGGTCGCGGTCAGACGCCTCGGCCTGTGTCGTCTCTCATCACACGCTACCTTCTAATAACTCGGAGAATTCCCAGCTGGAAAGCGCTTCGCGGTATTTGCGTCAACGAGATCGGCTCGATTATGTGACCCCGGTCATATAAACGAGCGAGATATGATCGAGAACACCCTGTAGTACTTCTCGCCTCCATCCACCTCGTGCACATTGGCGTCTTCCTCTCCTTCCTCAGACTCCTTGGCCGCCCGCTTCTTCTTCACCGCAATCCAGATGACAACGATGAGCACCAGGACGCCGCCCACAATGGACAGGCCAATGTGCAGCGGCAGCTTCTTCGTCTGCCCGTCGTTGTGACGGTTGTTGTTGTTGTAGTTGTTGCTCTGCCCATTGTCGTTGTAGTAGTTGTTGTTGGAAACGTGGGTGGGAGAGGACGATGGCCTATTTCCGTCCGACGGCTTGTTCCCCGACGAGGACGACGGCTTGCTCCCCGACGTCGTCGACTTGCTCCCCAAAGACGATGACGGCTTGCTCCCACTGGACGAGGAGGACCCGGTGCGGGTGGCCGCACCACCCGCGACGGCAGCACCCGCCATGACCGACGGATCACGCTGCGACGTGCCGTTGGCAGCAGTCGCCCCGCCGGCGGCGGCCGTCCCATCGGCGGCCTCCCCATCGATGGGAGTAGTAACGGCGTTCCGCCCGCCACCGTTGGCGGCGCCCTTGGCGCTGCGGCATAGGTGTTCATGGAATGCGGGAGAAGCCGGGGCGCCCCCATTCATGCTCTCCGCTGCGGCGACATGGATGGGGAGCACGCCCCACGGCAAGCGGTGGCTACCGCTTCTGGCGGCGGCGGCGGCGGCTGCAGCAGCGTCGGTAGCAGCAGCGGCGGCGGCAACGGCCGAAGGTTGGGCGACAAGATGTCCGAGGCCCCCCCTAGCCTCCATCAGCAGGGTGACCGCCACCAGCAGCACCGCCCCGCCAGAGGCGGCCACGCCCGCGGCGCGGCGCCGTGGCCGCCAAAGTTACGACCCCATGGGCGGCGATGCGTGCGGGATCCCCAAGTGGCGGCGGGGCTACCGCGTCAACGAGGGAGGTAGAAGCGCAAGAACAGGGGGATGACCGGCAGGGAGAGAAAGACGGGCATGGGGAGGCGGAGTGGGAGGGGGAGGGGGAAGGGGAAGGGAACTCTGCCGAGGGCGACCACGGAAGTCTCCCTACACGAGGGGGCCGCTTCCGCCTCCATCGCCACCCTCGCCGCCACTGAAGTCCCCCGCGCGGCGGGTGGCCGCCGCCGCCGACGTGGACACCCGGGCGGCCGCTACCGGGGAGTGCGTGCCCCCCTGGGCAGAAGCGGAACTTGAGCGAGGGGTGCGGAGGTAGAGTGTTCCCCCCCCTTGTCGCCACCTCTCTGAAGGACCGTCAGCCGCCACGGCATACCGCGGGGGCCAGTGCCATGGTCTGTGGGCGCCATTGGGGTGCCTCGGCGGGGGGGGAGGGGAAATGTCTTGCCGCCGCCGCCGCCAGCACCACACACGCTTCCCTTCCCCTCAAGCTTGTGACAACGAACGGATGTCGGGGAGGTGGCGGGTGGCGCGGCCGCCTTTACCCCTTCCCCCCTCCCACGTGGGCCCACGTCCCCGTGCAGTGTGGTGCCCGCCCCGGCGCTCTCCCGCCGCAGAGCCGTCGCTGGCCGTCGTCGTGGGGCTGGCCAGGCTCATGGACCAACCCACACACCCAGGCCAAACGGAAAACCCCTCCGTACAGGCATGTTCGCCGGTTATTCGTATCTGGCGCCGGGCTTTGGAGAGGGCACGGGGGCGGAATACAGTTACTATGTAGCGCGTGGGCTGGCTCCCACGCGCCGGACCGGGTGAGGGGGTAGCGCGGGAGGAGTGGAACCCAGGCGGTCCGACTGGCGGCCAGGGGCCCCCCCTGGGTGCCGGGCGTGGCCGCCTGGCACACGCTGCTCCAGGCAGCAGCACGCGCCGTAACTACACGGCCTTGCCGCCCTTCGCTCCGCCTCCGCGCCTCTACAAAGGGCGGTGCTGCCCGCGCCCCTTGGCTCTCCCCGCCGGCTCCCCACGTCCGCTGTTTTTCCGCCGCCCACCCGCCCGCCCTTGCGTTGTGGGTTCCCGCGCGTTGCGCCCGAACCGGTGTCTTTCTCTCTCCCGTGGGCACACCCTCGGGCTTCGAGATTGTCTTTTTTTTGGTTTGTTTTTCTCGATCTGCAGCTCAACGATAAAACGAAACGTCACTTGGCTTTGCGCGGGCTCCCCATTGAAAATGTTGGGATTTCAGCAGGGGTGTCCTCGCTCGCAGCCCACGGCCGGCCACACCCCCCGACGCCCCCGTCGTGGGGGTGGGGGCGCCCAATCCCGCGCCCCCCCCCCCCCATGCGCGTGTGCGCGCGCCCGCTGGACAGCCGCCCTCTGCAGCGTCGGCTTCGCCCGCAGAGGTAAGGTGCGGGTGTGCGGAGGCCGGCGGTGGAGTCCCCGCCAGCCGCTGCGGCGAACAAACGGGGGTAGCCGGGGGCAGCGGAGCGGCGTTGGCGGTGTGCAGCGTGCACGCGCGGGCCGGGGGTGGCAGCGGGAGGAGTTTGGTAGTGGTGAGTGTAGCGGCGGTGGCAGCCGCCGCGGGAGGAGACTGGCCCAGGGGCAAAGGTGGGGTAGCGTCTCTAGAAAGTGACGACATGGCTTACGCGACGGACTGTGTCCTGATGTGGAGAAGGGGCGTGCGGTGCCAGCAGCACGCACGCGGGTGAGCAGCTGGTTCACCTTTACCTACGTTCCACAACAGACCCCCATCCCAGAGACGCATTCAGGGAGGGTAGAGGTAGAGGCCGACGGAGGACGCGGGTGGCGGCAGCCGGCGCCGGCGCCCGCGCCGCCGCCGCCGCCCGCAGTAGCAGCCCTGCCGCCGGCGGCCGGCGGGGGCGGCGCGTTAGCCTACTGCTGCCACCGCCCCCGCCCGCCCAGCGCTCGCCCATCGGGCACACGCCCGCCCGTATAGTACTACCGCCGCGGCAGCGGCGGCGGGGGTGTCGGCCGCCGCGGGTGCGGGCGCGCCTGTGGGACGCTGGGCGGGGAAGAAAGAGAAAGGGGGAGGGAGAAACCGTTTTGTGGCGGCGGACAAGCGCGCCCTCCTGCCCGAGAAGCCTCCACGGCGGGTCGGGGCCGCCGGACCGTAGCCGCCACGGCGAGCGGGGAGGGGCGGGGGGGGGGGGAAGGGGGGGGGAGGGGGAGGGGGGGGGGGAGGGGGAGGGGGGGGGCGGGGGTTCACCATTGCGTCAGTACGTTGCGGACGAGGATCGGCGGGTCTGGGTCTGGCACGAACCGGCCGACAACGCGGCCGCGCGCAAAGCTCCACGCCGCCCGCCCGACGGTCAGGTGGCGGAACGCGGCCAGCCGTGGCGCCGCTGCGACGGCCGCCGCGTGCAGCGCCGCGCTCGGCGACACGCGGCTGTGGACGCGGAGGGTGGCGAGCGTGGCGCGGGCGGCCGACGCCGCGGCGGCGGTGAGGAGAGCGGCCGCCAGCTCCTCGGCCTCCGTGTCCCCCCACGGGCGGGAGCCCGCCGCCACGAAGGCGCCGGCCGCGGCAGCGACTCCGCCCACCAAGTCGCCAGGCCCGTGCGTGAGCATCACAGAGAGGTCAGCGAGGCATGGCGCGGCGGGGACGGTCACGCCACCAGCGGCGGTGCGGCCTGCCGCCAGGGAGAGGCGGGACAGCCGCGAGAGGCGGCCCAGCGGCGCCATTGTCGCCGCTGACAGGTCGACAACCTCCAGTGACAGGTCGCGGAGCGTCGTCGTGTCGGTCGTGCCCGCGACGAGGAGCGCCGCGAGGAGCTCTGCCGTCCATGCCCCCGCGCCGTCCATCTTGAGGACCGCCGGCAGCGCGGCGGCGGCGGAGAGGGCGTCGACAAGCGGCGGGCCGAGCACCCAGTCGTCCGAGAAAAACTGGTTGCGGTAGGGCGCGAACGACAGCCGCTCGAGGGAGCGCCCCCGCAGCGTCGGTAGCAGGTCCGACGTCGTGCCCGACACTGGGTCGTCCCAGCTCGACTCCCACGTGAGGGAGCGGAGGCGGGGAAAGGCGTGGGGCAGCGGCCAGCACACCCCCGTGCTGGCAGGCAGCCACCCACAGTCCGCCTCGAGGACGAGCGTCTCGACGGCGGGGCACGCAGCGGCCATCCGCCGCGCCGACTCGCCGCACAGGGAAATGCACAGCACCAGAGCCCGCAGGGCGGGCATGGCAGGCACGTCCCGGAAGAGCGACGACGCAAAGCCCACTGTGTAGGCGGCGCTTTCCTCGCCCGTCGGACCAAAAGTGTGGGCCGCGACGCGGAGCTCCGTGAGGCCTGGCCCGTGCGCCGCGAGCGCCGCGCCCACCGCCACCGCCGTGTCCCTGCACCGCGCGTCGAGGCCCTCGAGGCGGAGGCACGTCAGCGGCACCGCGCTCACATCAGCGGCGGCGACCACCGCGACGGCAGCGCCGCCGGCCGTAACGTCCCGGATGGGTAGGTGCGCGGTCGCGCCGCGGAGGAGCGCCCAAAAGACGTCGTACGCGCCCTCCCCCGTCGCTACGTCCGCCACGACCAGCCGCCGCACGGGCGACGCGGCGACGCGGCGGAGGAAGGCGCGCACCGAAAAGAGTCGCCGCTGCAGGTGCTGCCCCGCCGGCGACGCCAGCAGCGACGCGACGGTTGGTGGGGGCGGCGGCGGGTCGGCCGCCTCGGGCGCCTCGGGCGCCGCCGCCGCTGCCAGCAGCAACGCCGCCGTCTCGATGTCGGCGTCCATCGCCATCGACTCCCCGTCCGAGACAGAGCCCTCCCAGTCCGACCCCGACACACGCACCTCGGTGACAGCGGTGTAGCCAATCGCGGCCAGCCGGCGGCACGTCAGGAGCAGCGGCAGGTGGGTGGCGGCCGACTCGCCCACATACACCGGCCGGTCGCCCGCGTGCGGTGACACGCAGCCGGCGACCAGCCGTAGCACGTCATCGGGGAGGTCCAGCAGACCCACCTCCCGGGATGGCGCCGCCGGCTGGTCCCCCTCCCCGCCAGCAGGGGAAGCCCCCTGCCGCACCTGCTCCACCCGCCCCATGGTCCGCTAGACGTCCCGCGGCCGCCGCCGTCAAGAGGCTGCTCGACCGGCGGGGGAGCCCAACCACCGTCCGCACGCACCGGCCGGGCACGCTCCCCCCCGAGCCAGTGTCCTCCGCTTCGGCGGCAACACGGGGCACGTCACCAGGCGGCCGCGGCAGACGCTGCCCGCGGCGGCGGCAGCGGCGGCGGAAGCCCCCGCAGGCGCTCTTCGGGGGGGGGGGTGCACCAGCCGCCAGCGGGCCGTGAGAGCGAAGGACGCCCGCCCCCCCTACCCGAGCCCAGCCCTGCGCGGGGTTGGGGGTGGGTCGCCCGCGGCGGGGGTCGCGGCGGATTCGACGGCGACAGGGGCGGCGACGATGGTGCGACGGCGGCAGCGGCTGCGTGTCGGCTGACGCTGCACGTGCAGGAACGGGAAGACATACTTCAGTGCTGGATTGAGTGGTCAGCACGAGCCGGGACACTGTACTCCTTTTCGGACAGGCGACCATGACGATTCAAAAGTTTTGTGTCTTTTACGACGTAAATAGAACATGTTCGTCAGGTGCTAGTCACCTTTGGGCGAATACATCCGTGAATCGACCCTATTCTGAAACCCGTATCCGAATCTGAGTCGCCCTCTCCGCAACGAAAACTTTAGGCCCCGACCAGAGTGGTGGATCAAGTATTTCGTTTACTGAACAAGAGACAGGCAGACACGGACAATGCCGAGGAGGGGGCGCGGAGCACGTTGCCGCCATCATCACTAAACGTGCGCGCGCCCATTGAGGGGTCGATTAGAGGTCTAATCACCAATTGAGCTTCCAATGGGCGAATGGTGGGTCCCGTAACTGAGTCATTTTGGTGTCAATGAGAGGTGGGTTTAATGACCTTTCACAGGGGTAGGTTCAATGATCAGTCTGAGAGGGGGCCCGTCAGAGAGTTCCGAGAGCGACCCCCCTCGCAGAATTATTTCCGTCAAAGACCAAGCCACGGCCTGCTGAGCAGTGGCGCCGCACCGCCCGCGTCCTGCGGGCCGTTTTGAGGGGCAGTGAGTGCAAGTCTCTTCGTGGCAGGAGGGTGCGGGGGGGGGCACGTCCACGCCGTGGTTGGTGCGGCGTCACGCAGCGCCTCGGCAAAGCGTTGCTGACAACGGGAAAGAAGAGGGAGGGACCGCAAACTGTGCGGGCACAACGGCCACCAGCCCTCCGCAAGCACTTCGACTTGGTTGTAGGGCGCACGGCTCGTCGGCTCGAGGAGCGTGGGGCGTGGACGGCGAGGGAGCGTGGGACAGCGAGGAGGGCTCGGGCAGGGACGACGACAAGGATGGGGACGAGGAGGGAGGCCGTAACGGAGGGGTAAGGGAGATGGGCGAGGGGGTGAAGATGGCCGAGGACGTTGAGGCAAGGGATGTGGTGTGGAGAAGGGAGAAGGGGGGTGCGCGGGGACAAGAGGGGTTCTGGCGGCGGCCGCGGCGGGGGCCGTGTGGAAGGGTGGGTGGGTCTTTATTGATGGGGCGTCTGCGGCCGAGGTGACGGGGGTGGCACAAAAGGCGGCTGGAGCAGCTGCCAACGCCGCTGCCCCATCGTTGCTTCTGAAGTCTGCGCCATCTGCCGCTCACGCTCCGCCGCTGCTTGCGGCTACGGATGTTTGTTCACCTATCGGTACGGCGGACGCTGATGTGGTCATGCCATTAATACCTCCGCAGAGGTACAGCGCCCGGAGTGGTGGATGGGCATGGAGACAGGTACGTAAGTGGGGGGGGCAAGGGTCGGGTGCGGAACGACTTCTGACGGGCACGCCGTTTGCGGCAGTGAGTTTTTGTGGGCGCATGCGGCAGTGGGGAGGGAAGCATGGAGGGAAGGGTTCTGCACGGACCGCAGCATGGCAAGACTGGCGTTAGTGACGGTGGATGCGAGGTTGGACCCGTGGAGGGAGGCGCCGCGCGTGTAGCTTGCTGGTCGACCGTGCCCCCACCTCCGCGCAGCCGGCTGGTTCTCGCAACGCGTACATCTTTTTAGCGGCGGAGCGGCGGTAGGGACCTTGGAGACTGGAGTCTCACTGTAGGTGAGGGTGTGCTGGATAGGATATCAAAAAGAATGTCCGTGGCCATGAAACATCTGCCCGTTCCGAAAAACGTGACCATTCAAAAAAAAAACGGTGCCAATGGACCGCGCTGTCAGGGCACCATTAGGGCACCCCTCGTAATGGGACCAAGGGATCCCATAAAGGCATGCCTCATAATGGTTCCATTGGATGGGGGCCTCAATGGTGTGGCGCATTTTACTGATGATGCAGGTCGTGGTGCACCACCCCCGGTCGCACCCGCGTGTCCCGGCCCAGCGCGTCACACAGCTGTTGAGCGACGGCGAGGAGGTCCTCCCCCATGGCGAGTGGCGACGCGTCGCCCTCGTCAGACCCAGTCGTCCCTGGCGGGAGGTCGGGCCGGCAGCAGCGTGGCGGCCACCCGCAGCGCCTCGCGGACGGCCTCTACCAGTACGTTAGGTCGGAGGTCCCGGCAGCCAACTGCCTGCAGCTCGGCCACCATCCCTGCCGATGCGACTTGCGCTCGCGCGTAGGTGGCCAGGAAGGGGCCCTCCCGGCCCATAAGATCCACCCACGACTGCGCGAACGCGATGTCGGCGTCCGCGTCAAGGGGCTCCCCCGCGTCGGCCAGCACCATCCACTGGCGTGCCGCGTCAGCCCGCACCGCCCGGGGAACGAGCGCCGGGAAGCGCGCGGCCAGCAGCACCGTCAGGCGCACCTCGTCGGCCCCCGTAGGGCGCACCCCCCGCGGGGAGGACCCCACGGGGAGGGGAGGCACGAGGCGGCACGCCTTGAGCCACAACGGAGGGTCGTCGGCGGCCGTCCCGCCCGCTGGCAGTAGCCGCATCGTGACGCCCTCTTCCCATACCTTGACCTCCCGCACCGCCACGTCGGGGGCGGTCGAGGCGCGGATCCACGCCAGGGCGGGGGCGGCCCACCCCAGGCGGGTCTAGTCGGGCTGTCAGGCGGGCGGCGGCGGCGACCACGGCGCCCGATCTGTGGCGCTGGCGGCGGGGGCGGGGGGGGGAGGAGGACCCCGCCCGGCGGCCACCGACGCTAGCAGTGCCCGCAGGGCCTCCCCGTCCACCCTGTGGCCGCCACATCGGGCGCACCCCGCGGGAAAGAGGGGCAGGCAGGCCACTTCGGTGGCAGACGCCCACCGGTAGCGCCCGCGGCGGCTGGCCACCGCCGCCACCACCGACGCGACGGTGGGGCCCACCGAGCAGTTCACCACCTGTCAGCCGTGTGTGGGGCGGGGGCACCCGGCGTCGCCGCTCTGCCTTCCCCCCCAGGCCCACCGCCCGCCGTCAGCGGCGGCACGAAAAGCACAAGGCGGAATCGGGTGGGGGGAGGGGGCCGTCCCCCCCCCCCCCCCCCCCCCCCGCCTGGTGCAGTACGCGGCGTCCATGGCGCACTGCCCCCGCCCCGCCGCCTCCACCCCCCCCCCCCTCCCTCACCCCACCGGCAGCCGACCCGCCCCCGCCGGCGAGCCGCCAAAACGCTACCCCGTCATCGTGCGCTACCGGAGATAAAGGGCGGGAAGGGGGGGGGGGGGGGGGACATTGCCAACCCTGCCCCCACGTCCGTCCCTCAGCTCCACCGACCGTCGTGAGCGGAATTGCCCTCCTCCGCCCCGTCGCCGCCAACCCGGGCAGCGTTGGGGGCGGGGGGTGTCCCAAACACAGCAGCGACGGCGGAAGCAGGCGACTGACGCGCGGTGCCGGTGGGGGTGTGGTGCGTGCCACACGTGCGGGCAAGGGAAGGGGGGGGGGGGGGGGGAGGGGGGGGGGGGGGGGGGCGGGGGGTGGGGGTGGGGAAGGGCGGGGTCGTCAGAAAACGTTGCCACCCGAGCAGTAGCTCAACGGCGGCCGAGCGGATGGAGCGCTAGCGAACTGGTGAACGGCGGGCCCACCGTTGAGTCAGCGTTCGCCTAGCACTGACAGAACGAGGCTCATCGAGAGCGCCATCCGTTCTTTCCGCTGGTGCCACAAGCACCCGCCCTGAGCAGATGGGACTGTGCTCAGGTCATGGCCAGACCAGCCTGGTTGATTATCTCGCGACAACAGGGGTGGAGACGGGAACGCCCAGCTGCCCTGCACTTGCAAGCGGAGTCCCTGTGCTCGTGGACCTACTGCTGGAAATACCATGAAGGGGGAATTAACAGAAGGTCTCACTACCGCGTGGACAATTAAGTAGCACACACCGCCACGATCATGACAAGTGTTCGTCCACCGTGGTATTAGCCCGTATTAGCCTGGGAAGGAAGGGCAATCAGGCACCATTTCGGCTCAAGGTGAGTCTGAAGCACAAAAGTGGTGGTAAACGCATGTGCAGATGCGAGAAAGACTCATCCCCACGGAAGCAATAGCCGATTATGAGTCCTACCCGTGGAAGTTCGTGCCTTAATGTGCTGTTCAAGAGACTTCCGTGGGTGTAGATACTTCTGCCAAAATCCGGAGTTTGATGCTACATCAGGGTTCTGCGCGCTTAACAACGTGCGGTCTGGAGAGCTGCGCTGCGCTGCGCTGCGGCAAGGGCTCACAAGTGACGGTGGGTAACCCGGCCCGCCGCGGCCAGCCAAAGCAGAAAATCCACAGAAGGAAGACGAACTCTGGGCACAGGGCGGTGGGCATGCCAGTAGCGCAGCTGGATGGAGCTGTGCCCTTGCCCGGCCGTCTCCGCTGTGTGCGTTGTCGGGAGCGTCAGTTGGACAAGAGTACGGCCGCGATGGTCAGCTGTTTAACCGGCTTCCGCCTGGCCGCGCGACGTGCCAACTCTGCTATCGTCGCGGTCGTGTCGGTGGAGCGCAGAGTTGCGTCGTGGTGTTGGCAGCTGGAATGACTGCGGGAGGCGGCGGCCGTGGGTGAGCGGCCTCTACGACAAGGAGCGGAATGAGAGAGGGTAGAATGAGGAGTGGGGGTCCGAAAAAGGGGGTACTGGGGAAGAGATGACTGGGGGGGGGGTCTCCCACGTGTGGTGCTCATGCGCCCCCCAACGACGCCACTCGTCCCGGCAATGACTCCTCCTTCCACCCTGACGCCGTGGGCCCCCTGATGCTGGGGTAGGCACGGTCGCGCGGCGAAGGGTGGCCACCCCGACCCGCGACCTGTGTTCGCGGTGGCAGGGCGCAGGTGTCGTTGAGCTTTGCGATCAGCCCTGTGCGCTCGTGGGGAGTTCTCATTGGTGCTAATTTGCACATGTGTTAAAACTTACACTTTTCATAATCTCTGGCTAATGGGATGGCGAGATGCACGTCACGTCACAGTATCGGACGTTCTCAAGCAAAATCAAGGAAAAAAAACGGGTTTTGGGCGAGGGGAGTGGCTTGAGGGAGCGCCACGTGGGAGCACGGGGGGAGGAGGAATTTTGGGGTGGTTGGTAGGGGGTTGAAAATACGATACTGATACTTGCGTACTTGCATGCCTTGCCCGTCCTGGCACGCGACCACTAGTCTCGGTGCATGCAAGCCGGTCGCCAGTCTGTTTGTACCCTGGCCATTCTTCCCCTGCCCCCTCTCCACTTTCAAACCCCAGTTGGCAGGCGCCCCCGTCAAGCCAACGCCTCCGCCCGCAGTCTCAGACAGAGTGGCAGCGACGGTGCATCGGCGATGGACAGGCTGGTGCCGTCGGAGCTAAGCGCGGATTTTGTCCCTCCTTGTCCTTTGTGGGCAGTCTAGGGCCGCTTCCGGTCGCCCGCGGGCCCCCCTGCCACTGCTAGCGCCCCCTCGCTACCCGCCTGCCCCGCTCCGCCGCGCACGCCGGCTGCCGCAGGAGCTGGCTGCCGCCCGCGCCGGCCGAGTGTGGCTGCTGCCGCCGCCTGGCGCGGCCACCTCCATCAGCTGCCCGCCTCTAACGGAAACTGCCGCCGTAAGCCGGCTGCCGCCACCCCTCTCTGGTTCCCGCGACAGCTGAAGCCCTCAGACCTACTGGTGCAGCCCCCGACATCAGCCGGGGCGTCCTGCGCGGCCATCAACCTTCAGAGGGGCCCCTACGTCGGCACCTCGGGAAGGGCGGCAGCCGCGATGGGCATGGCGGGGGGTGTGGTCAGCGCCCCCCGTCGGACACCAACGGCACCCGTAGGGGCAACAACCACCAACACCAGCGCGTCTGCCGTCGCCTGCCTGCTCGACGTCCCCTCGCCGGCGTCCCACGCTACCCCGGCCGCGGCAACGGCAGCAGCCACCAGCCGCGGCGGGGTGGTGGCGAGGTTTATCAGCGCCCAGGAGCGGGACGTGTCGTCAGCCAGCCACTCGGGCACGCCGGCCGCGAACGCGCGGCCGGCGGCCGCGAGGAGGATCACCTCGTCCATGGTAGCGTACGCAGGCTTGCCCGCCGCCGCCGACACCGCCGCCGCGACCGCCTCGCCGCGATCCACAAAGCCGACCAAAAAGGCAGAAACGACTCGTTCCTCTGGTGCTCGGGGGTGTGCCCCGCCCCCGCAAGGCGCCTTCACCGCCATTGCCGCCGCCATTGCCGCCACCGTTGGCCGCCGCCATTGCCGCCACCGTTGGCCGCCGCCCGGCCGCTGCCGACTGCCGCGTCGGCCGCGCCGGCGGCGGTGGCGCTCGCCAGTGGCTCCTCTCTCCCGCCCGTCGCCAAACCGCCGCGAGCATCACCACCTCTCGCGGGGGCCGCGGCGGGCGTCAGCCCCAGGTCCACGCACACAAGCACCATATGGTCACACCACTCGACGGTCTGATACACGTGCGGGTGGGGCACCCCCGGCGTGCGGGCGCAAAAGTGGCGCACCTCGGGGCCCCACTCCGGCCCCTCGTCGTCGTGGGTGACTTGGTCCACGCGGGGGACCCCCCAGCCGCCGCCACCGCCGCCACGCCCCCACCGGTTGCCCAGCCGCTTCAGCAGCACCCCCCCCCGGCGGTGATGAGGAGCTCTGAGTAGGGGACCGTGTGCCAGGGGGATAGCCGCAGTGCCCGGTAGCCAAGCGCGCGGCGCACGGCGGTGGCCGACGCAGCGGCGGGTCCGTGTCGGGCCATGGCCACGAGGGGGGTGGGGGCGAGCGGAAGGACGTTGCTGGGCGGAGCGGGGACAACACCCTAGAAACTGAAGGGAAGGGGAGGGGGCAGGGGGGGCGCCGCGTGGCACCCCTCTTGTGCGCCCAGTCGGCGGGCCACGGAGGTTGGGGCGGCGACGTCGCCGCCACCGCCGCCGCCGCTGCGGGCTCGCCCGCCGCGAAGCGCGAGGCGATGCGAGCCTGAAACTGGCGGTGGTGCGCCCCGCACCCCCCCCCCCACGAGGCGCGTTGCCCGCGGGAGTGATGGGAAGCGGGCGGCGGGCGGCCGGCGGGGGGTGGCGCAGGCACGCCGCGCCCCCGCGCACGCCGCGGGGGCGTGGCCGTCCCCTCGGGCAGCTGCGGCGGTCGCGCCCGCCACGGCGCCGGGCGGGTGGGCACCGCCCCCTCCCCAACGTCCATGCATTGGGGGCCCGTCGGCGCGCGGCTGGCTGGCTGCGGTGCCCGCCGCGGTGGGCTCTGCCGCCGCGGCCGCGACGGCTGCCGCAGGCCCCGCTGGCCACCGCCGCCGCCGCGGTCCGCGGCACGGCTTCACCAATGGGGTGTCGCACCGCGGCGGCCTACACAACCACACCACACCACCCCCTCCCAGATCGGCCTCGTCCGCGTCACTGCCGGGGTTTGCCTCGACGGGTGACCTCTCTCACCTCCGCCCTGATCATGTTTGCAGACTTCGTGACTCGAAAACAAGTTCATAGCGGCAATTGCGGCAAAGGCAGGGGATGCGGCACCCGCAGTTGAAGGCCCATATATTGCAGTTCTCCCAATTTTGGCCAATCCGGACATGAACAAGAACAACAGTCCACTGACCAATGACATGCCTCACAGGATGCCTCTCTGACCAATGAGAGCTCTGAATCAGCCTCCAATGTTGTGCAAACGGCAAGATCTGCGACTTTACCGGGACTCCGAGCACATGGAGGGGAGAACCCGAGTGGAACAGACAACAAGGAAAGCTGGACAACTGTTCCTGAGAGGAACGAGTCCATGTGGGGGGGATCTTCGGCGATCTCAGCCGAGAGAACAACAGTGCTTCGACCAATCAGCGATTGGTAAGAGGCCCACTGTGGCTGCAGCCAATCATCTGCTCAGGGCGATCGGGCTCCTAGAGCACGCGATTGGCTCGCTCTCACCTGCCAGCACGCGATTGGCTCACACAGTTGTTCATGCAGTGTTGTTCTTGTCCGGATCGGCCAAAATTGGGAGAAGAGCAATACCATGCACGACCAACGAACTTTTTTGAATCTTGAATCTTGATATCCGCATAGATAGCCCATATAGTACAGCATATCCGTCACTGATTGGCACATTCACGTTGAAATATTACTAATTTGCATACAAACATACCGCATGTAGTTAATATTGTTTCTTAGAGTTGAAAGTGACGTGGCGGTCGGAGACAAACCTGGAGCAATAGAAAGCTCCTTGAGAAGCACTCTGGGCAGCTGCCAGCCGGCGGCAGCGGCAGCCCCGGTCTGGGAGCGGCCCGCTGACGGTCACGGTGGCGGCGGCGGCCGCGGTGGTACTAAAGTGGCGGCGGCCGCCGCGGCGGGGCCGGCGGCGATAGCGACGGAGGCGGCGGCGGCGGCAGCAGCGTCGGCGGCGGCGGCGGTGGCGGCAGCGGAGGCAGCGCCGGCCGGGGAGCCGCCAGCTGGAGTAGCTGTCGGCGGCGGTGGCGGGGCAGCGGCCAGCCAATGGCCAGCCGGCGGCGGCGGCAGCGGCGGGGTGCAGGCAGGGACGAGCTGGCGGAGGCAGCCGCGGCAGTGGCGGCGGCACCGGCGCCGGCACCGGCGCCGGGCGAACAGAGACTGGCCGGCGGTGGCGTTGTCCGCGGCGGCGGCGACGGCGGCGGCAGCGGCTGCGGCGGTAGCGACGGCAGTGGCGACGGCGGCAGCGGCGGCTGCAGTAGCGGTAGGCGGGGAGCGGCCAGCTGGCGGGGCTGGCGGCGGCGGGCGCGGCGGCGACGGGCTGGCTGCAGCTAGCCGACGGCCAACCGGCGGCGGCGGTTGTGGTGGAGGGTGGACAGGGACCAGCCGGCGGCGGCGGCCGCGGCGATGGCCGCGCCGCCGCTGCCGCCGCTAGCAGCCAAGAGCCGGCGCCGCCGCCGCCGCCGCCGGTAGCGGCGGCGGCGGCGGCGGCAAGCGGGCGGGAAGCACCTGGAGGGCCCTGGCCAGCTGGCTGCAGTGCTGGCGGCGGCCGGCCGGGAGCGGTCGCGGCGGAGGGGCGGCTACCAGCCGGGGGCGGCAGCGGCCGGTGGCCCGTCGCCAGCCGGCAGCGGCGGTGGCGGCAGCGGCGGCCTGCGGCGGCCAGCCAGTGGCCTCGGTGGCAGCGGGGGTGGCAGCGCCGATTCGGTGGGCGGCAGGGGTCACGTCGGTGGCGACATAGTAGGAAACAGTCGGGGACAATGGTCGACTTGGTGGCCACAGAGTAGGGGTCAGGCGTGTATACAATTGTGTGATGCCTCCCGAGTTGCTCATGCAATTACAACATCGGAGGCTTAAGGCCTTCAACTGCATCTCTACAGTTGCAAAAGGCAACAAACCGGCTGGACAAAGCCGTCGACACGTAACAAAATTCTCAACCGACGTGGGACCCGCGCCGGTGCGTGCTAAGCACCGCAATCCATTGGCGAGAGATGGGCGGCTCCTGGCCTGTCGTTAGAGGCGGTCCCTAACGACAGGCCAGCAGCCGCCCGTGGTGGGCGAGGCCCGACTAGGATACCCAATGAGATGCTTAGGTTACCAGAATTATCCGGCATCGTTGGTCGTGCATGGCACATGGGCCGTTGAAAGACCGGGCCCGGGATGGGGGTGGGGTTCAGATTGAAATGAGAGGTGGGGTTCAGGTGCACGGTCAACCAGGGGCATCCAATTTCATCGGCCACGACGGAGTTGCTGGAGAACTCTCAGGTATAGCATGGGGTGACGTGGGGTTCAGATGCCACTTGCAATGCGTCACACGCTCGCGCGCGCGCGTCCCGCGCTCGCGCGCGCGCGTCCCGACCACTTTTCGCGCGCACGCACGGCGACCAGTTCCCGCGCCCTCCGACGACGCGCGCGCGCGCTGGCGCAGGCGCGCGCTGGCGCAGGCGCGCGCCCTCGCTCCCAGGGGGGAACCCTTGTAACCCTGACGCGCGCGCTCTTCTTGCTCGTTCTGTGGGCGCCTGGCGCTGGGACCCTACCAAACGAAGCATGCCGTCAAGCCAGCGCGGCGGGGGGCGGCGCCGCCGCCGGGGCGGCCGGCGGTGGTGGGCGGGTGGGCGGCGGCGGACCCGCGGCGGGGGCGGGGGGGGGGCGGGTGGGGGGGGGGGGACACGAACCTGACGCTCGCGGGCCAGACGGTCGTTGCCGCCGCCGCGTGCGCGGGGGGGGGGGGGGGGGGGTGGCGGGGACGACTGGATTTGTGCCTGCGCAAGAGCCGGGGGCGTGTGTGGGTACGTTGGGGGGGGGGGGGGGCGCGTCGCGGCGTAGCGGAGGATGGTCGGGGGGGGGGTGGTGGGGAGAGCGGCCGGTCGCCGCCCCACCCGCCGCGCGTCGTCGGGCAGACGGTGGCGGCGCGGACGGCGGGCCGCGGCGGGGACCGCCGTGACTATCCCACGACCAGGATCCCTTGCGGCGCCTTCCTCGCCCCGCTTGTCCCGTGCCGCGCTCTTCCTCCCCCCCCCCCGTTCCCCCTTCTCCCGCCTGTGCCGCCCCTCTTCGCGTCACCCCCCCCCCCCCAACGCAGCCGACCAAGGCGCCCCCCTGGCGGTCCTGGCCTACCCCCCCGCCGCCGACCTCTCTTTCCTCGGCGTCGCGCACCCCCTCCCCGCCCCCCCCCCCCCCGCGTGTGGCCCGCACGCGCCCGCCGCCTACACCCGCCTCGCCGCGCACGCCGCCTTCCTCGCCGCCGCCGTCGCACCCTACCGGCTCGCCTGGAACGGCTGACGGGGGTGGGGGGGGGCGGGGGGGCGGCGGCCGGCGCGGCGTCGCCGGTGGGACCGCGCGGCGGCGGGTGACGCCAAAACGGAGACAGAGGGGCATGCCGGGCAGGGACGCGGGGGGGGGGGGGGGGGGGGGGGGGGGGTCAGGGGTAGTGTGGCTGCCGCATGCGTTTGCTGTGGTGGTTCTTTACCGCTGTTGGGGGGGAGCTCGCCCGCCGTGTGACACGCCGCGCCGCCTGTCGGCCGACCCCCCCCCCACGCCCGGCACGCGTTGCCTTCCCCACATGCCCACGGCGGGGGTCCTCGCCCGCGTCTGCTGGGGCAGCGACGGTGGCGCCCCGGTCGCCATGCGCCGACAGGACCAGACACCAGCGGGTGCACCGGCAGGGGGGCACGCGCCCTCCCGCAGCGCGCACACGGACGGAGGGGGGGCGGTGGGGGGGGGGGAGCGCCGAGCCGCCGCGGCGGCCACGCAAACGGTCGCGACACCCCCCTACAACCTGCTTCAAAACCCCTCACTCTGCTACATTTTCCAGACACCTCCCGCGCTGTGCTCAGCATCAAACACATCGTTCGCCTTTCATCTAACGTCATAGAAAGCTGCACTCATTCAATGGCCCCCGCAGAAGGCCCAGCCGACCCTCCCTCACCAGACGCACCTCGCGCTCTCGCGCTCAAAAAAGCTTGAAACTCCGCGATGAGACTGGCAGGAAACAAAGCCGCCCCACCAGCATAGGTCGCAGTGGCCGGGGCCACTGCCAGCCCGTTCGAGCCCTGGCGGTTACTTGGTACCGTCGCTGAAGCTGCGGCTGGTGATTGGCGGCGTTGACGCTGAGCTGGCTTGGGAGGCTGGCCTGTGGCCGGCACCGCGTTGCTCCGCCGCCTGCGGCCTGCTGCCCGGCCCATACGCGCCATCTGCGAGTCACCAGTGGGCACCACTCGTCCAGGGCTGGTCATGCTCGCCATCGTCGCATGGTCAAATTCGGAGAGCGCCGAGACGACATCCAGCAGCGTGGATGCTCCCTTCTCAGACACCACCTGCTTGGTCTGCCGGTTCAGTGACTCGCGCGAGTTTGTGTCGCTATAGCTGGCCAGCAACTCAATCTTCCCCAGCACGCCCGTGGCCCGGGGGAAGGCGGCCAGAAGAGCAGGCTCATTCTGCAACAGCCATCGGATGATGTTCGCCTTGCGCGTCTCTCCTTGCGCCGCACACGCGCTCGACGTCGTCATGAGCTCAGCCCGCACGTCCTCAATCCCGTGATCGGTGTCACTCTCTCGCAGGCGTGTCATGTGGATGAAGAATGGGTCATCCAAGTTGTTGCCACAAGGACCAAGCAAGAAACGCTTGAAATGCACGCTGCAACCAACCACTCGACCGTGGTAGTTCTCTGGTTGCCCGCCAAAGACGCGGGCAAGAGCACGAAAGCAGCCGATGTGCTGCCCCGTTTCAAAGTCCATTGTCACGGAGACAAACGGCGTCCGCTGCTGTCTCGCGCCACCGCCGCTCTCTCGATCGCTGATTCGAGGTGCCGCAAGACCGTTAGCAGCAGCCACTCGGAAGTATTGCTCAAACAGCTCCTCGTACATGTCTGCTGTCGTGCCGATAACCATCGCTCTGAAAATGGTCACAGACCGATTCAAGGACTGAACGAAGGCTCTGCAAGAAAAAAAGAAAAAAACAGACCACAACGCATAAGAGCAAGCTGAGTGTATTAACGGTTCAGTCGGTCGCCCTTACCCCCCCCCCCCCCCCCAAATGGGATCCTCTCCATCCGCGCTGGCCCCCTCAACGCGCGTTCACCCTCTCGTCAAATGCCGACCCAAGAGGCATAGAGGAATAACGTACACAATATTGAAGAGGTCCCAGTCAAACGCCCGTTTGCCTGCAGATCGAATGGCGTCGACCGCTACTCCCTCCTTGGCCCCGCCGGGGGCAACCACGCCGAAAGTAGAGTCGGCCTGGATGAACCGAAGCTTGCCTGACAGAGCCGCCTGGCCATCCGTCTGCATGACGACAACCATGTAGTCCCCCTTCTGAATGACGGCTTTGACGTAGTCGTGCTTTGATGCCGCTCGCCGGTAGAGGTCGATGATGCCAAGGATGTCCTGCCCGTACGGATGAGCCTTCAGACGAGACTTCTGGCGCAGCTTGCGGACAAAAGAACTGCTGGCCACACCGCCACCGCTGGCGTCACGGATTTGGTCCTGCGTAAATCAACCAGAAGTTTTCAGGGTACTCAGGATCCTCTTCATAGTCAGAAATGCGACGGTAAGGAGAATGGGAATGAGAGTACCGTGCAACGGTTGGAGACTGGTGCGTAACAGTCCAGCCAAGAAGCCCACGTGAACGTACCTGAAGCGTTCGAATTGGCAGGGACGGATTCTTCTCCACGACGTCGTGCACCACGGCGCTGCTGGGTTTGCAAACAGGAAACACGTGACTGTGCGTCCCACGGAGGACGACGATTGCTCGAACAGTAGAACCAGCCTCTGTGTCGATAGGAGTGTAGAACTCGACGCGAACGGGGCACTGCCCATCTGCGGCCCGCACCAGTGCCGGGAACTCTCCGCCGTGACGCTTGCAGTCCTTCTCGCGAGAGCGCTTCGGGGCGATGAACGCGCAGTTGCCGGTTGGGTCCAACACTTGGACACCACTGTCCAGCCACGTACTCAGCCTGTCCACGTCGACGCCGTCAGGCACCCATCGCGCCATGTGGCCACCCAGGTGGGTGGGGGGGTCGCCCTTTTTCCAGTCGGAACAGCCAACAAAGGCCTGGCCGTCTTCCGTCCTCGGACGACGTTTGGCCGACCGCCACATTGCGAGCCGTCCTCGTCTGCAAACGAGCATCCCCCCTCTAGGCTTCTCTCAATAAGCCGATAGAAAGACTAGCCGCATTCATCCAAAACACATGCAAGACGCTGCCGAAAGCACGAAGTACGCGAAACTCAACAGTCAGTGCCACGGACAGCGGGACATCTCGTGTGCTGATACCCTGCGGAATCAAGGCAGGTGTGCACTCCCCGTGTACGCGCTCGATATAAACTTACCAGCGTCGTCTTGTACACCTGACTCTCGGCGTCGCCGTCGAGCTCGCATATGCGCATTGCGTTGACCCAAATGGGGTCATCAAAGTCAACTTTCGTGTGATGCGCGCTGGCGACATCAGCGCTCATCCGAGCGCACACCATTGGCGGCGAGCACGTCCGCGTGTTGACTTCATACCGCCGCCAACGTCCAGCGACGCACACCGTCGTTTTTGAAGACCCCTTCGGATCCCCCCATGAATAGGGGCTGTCCCGGAAGAACGTGGCCGCGTCGACGGCTTTCAGGTTCACAACATGCGCGATTCCGCCGTCACTAGTCCTGAGGTACGGCTCCAGGTCGTCTCCATGCATAACAAGTTCCTCGACAGTTTTTTTTTTCGAGATCTGTAACAAAGGAGCGTTCCAAACAGAGGAGCACGTGTAAATCATAACGAAGCCACGCAGCACAATCCGTCAGCACAACCGTTGACAGCCCTCTCTCACACCTCTGCGGGGCGAATGGTGAGGAGCTCCCAGGAACCCGAGCAAGAACAGCCATACCAGAGACACTCAAACGCACCCTGTACAGCCCAGAGTCCTCCTTCGTCAATATGGAGACGGGCTCAGCGCCGGCGGGCGACAGCTCGGACGGCGTCACCCCAGGTGAGGCGGATGCGGTCGCCGCCCCAGCCTCTGAGACCCCAGCAGCAGGAGGGGGAGACGCCATCATGTGGCTCAAAGGTGTGTGTGCGGAGTGCTGGCCTGTGGGGATGATGGCCGTTACACTGGGGGAGGGGATGCCGACGCGGGAACCCTGAATAACGGCCAGACATACTCGCCGACCACAGAGCGTGCCACCTGACTGATGGGAAGGCGCGCAGCCAGAGAATCGAGCAGGCAGTCGCGCCAGTGGTCAGCGACCCTGCCCCATTGGCGCCAAACAGGACGGCTGCACGGGTGCACAGCGTTGCTGCCAGAAAGGCAAAACGGAAACAGGATGGTGCCCAACTGGGTCCGCGCCAAAACCATCCTTTTTGTGTCGCTTGCTCCCTGAGCTGAGCCCCACGCGACCCCATTCTACGTGATCGCGATCAACCTTGGACTCGTCTTTCTAAGTCCAACGCAACTCTTTGCACCGTGAACTGAACCCCACCCTCACATCTGGAACAGAACCCCACCTTCATCCCTAGCCCCTTGAAAGACCGATCAACGGCAGCTGCACGGATGAGAAGGCAGGCCTATTTTGAGCGGCGATCCAACCCAATGCTCGAAAAGTTAACGGCTCAGTTTGGGATCACCTGAAGCAGAAAATCTGAGCGAGGCCGCCCCCCGCCCTTGGCTCCCACCACGAACACCAGCGGCAGCCCAGCGCTCCCCCCCCCGTGCGCTATCGGCACCGCCCACCGCCTTCACCCGCAGCGCTCCGCCGCCCATCCCCACTGCGGACGTGTAGTGAAGCCTTGGCGGGTCAGCAGAACAGTCGACTCGGGCACGTGTGTGCCCCCGCAGTGACAGTGTCGAGGGTTAGTGCACAAAGGGCACAGACATGTCTTCCTGGAGCGGCCGCGCGGCTGGCCCCTGATGCGCACCACTTAGTACTTACCCCCCCTCCTTGGGGCGTGCACTCCACAACCACCACCACCGGTGTATGTACCGTCCGTGACCAAACATACTTCCCCACCCCCCTAGAGAACTCCTCTCAACTACTTTGTTCGGCCTGCCCCTCATACTCGGCCATGTACAAAGCGGCTTCCGTTGGGCTGCTTCTGCTCGCTGTCCCCCTGAGACCGTCTACTATCTTTTGGAGACGAAGCGCTGCTCTACGCATACTATAATTGCTTTCTCAGGGCTCAGAAGGTGTTTGCGTAACTCCTGTGTACACTTTGTGTTGTGACTGTGGCGTTCGTAGTAGATGCGTTTTCTTCTTCGCCATTGCTGTGACGCATCAAGAATTCTTGTTGACTTGTTGCCGTCTGCTTTGGGAAGACGAGGGCGGAAGTGCAGATTTTCCATGTCCATGCCAAAACACGACGACCATCACCCGGTGAGCAGGCAATCATCGCGTCCGTAGCGACCAGGTCCGAAGACGCATGTCCTGCACGACTCCAGCCTATTCACAAGACGAAGACGTTACTTGGAGAGAACGACATGCATCTCCACACGGACGCCGGCAAATCTCGCGCTCACATCCACGGTGTGGATGTGCACGTCTTGGCTGAGGTCGAAGCGGTTTCCGATTTATCCCCGCCACCGCAGTGCGCATGACCTCCGCGCGCCCCACACTCCGTTCTCTCCCTCCCCGTAGTCGTGGCGGGTTTTGGAACGTCGACGGAGCTGATTAAAAACGGAGTTCTGCGTGGGAATGGTTTTCGTTTCGTTAACCTTCATGGTAAATCTTACTACCAGTAGTCAGTATGCGTAAGAGCCATCGCTAAAAGAGAACCACGCTGGTGCAGCAGTCCGATCGCCCCACGCGGGATTGTCGCGGAGTGCCTTGAACCCGCGACCACCAGATGTCAGTAGCGAGAATGTGCCTTAAAAGTCTGGCGCTCTAACCAACTGAGCTAGCAGGGCTTGAATAGCACGGCCCCTCTATCATTGATAAAGGCATAGATTTTCCAGTTCTGGCTCCCGGTCTCCCACAATCGTTGTTCCATCGTGGCTCGACCAGGACAAGGGCATCCACGATGAGCTAAGTGTGCTCCACCTTGACAAGAGCATCCACGAAAGAGAAGTGAAGAATAGCAGAGCTGTCCCGCGTTGGAGCCTTCCAGTAAGGCTAAGAACGAGAGGGCGTACAGCCCCACTGTTGCTGACCATCCTCAGGCAGCCAAACCAACCAAAACCCAAGAGAGACCCTCGACCGTCACCAGAAACACACGACGACCAGTGCAGTCCAAGTGGCTCCCCCTCCCCCTCCCTTTCTCAACCGCCCCTACGTCAGAGACCTCTTTGGCAACACCTCCGGCAAGTAATGGGTCAGAGTGGCCGATGGGCGCTCCACGACGGCCACCTCTCCATCTGGCCCCAGGACGCCAACGCCAAGCACGTTCTGAAACGGGCCAAGCACCAGCACATGCCCACCAGGCACGCGCCACATGCGTACGGGCTTGCGCACTCCCGTCTTGACACCTGCCGACCGTTCGACGATCCTATTAGCATTGCGATCGGTCGGCTGCATCAGCTCAACCAGTCCGTCGCCTAAGGCCAACGGCGCCGTGAACGGCTCTGGATTGGCGCCCATGGCCAGCACCGCAGTGAAATCATAGGTAGACACAAGGAGAGTGTCTGCGCCAGCGCGCTCGCCGGGCCAGACGACGGCAAAAGGGGGAAGCGCCGCCCGCCAAGATTCGGGAACCACCCGACGCAAGGGCATTGCTGCCGAGAAAGCGACAGACCAGGGGGTCTCAACCAGACCCTCAGGTGAAACATCGTAGACAAAAACTCGGTGGGCGGCAGTGACAACCGCCAGGCGTTGACAAGGGCCGTCAAAGGACAAGGCCGTCACGGGAAGGGCCGAGGTCGACGGGTGGACGCTAGTAAACGTGGCACCAGGGCGGTCAAGGGTGCCCGCGCCCAGTGTCCGCGCCGACAGAGGGGCGTTCAGACACAGCAACGCCACGCGCCCATGGGTATCAGCCACCGCTACCATGGGCACGGCTCGCTTGCGCTTCTTCGCTGCCGCCCGCTTGCCAGTGGCCAAAGTGACAAAGCCAACGTCGCCGGTGGGCATTGGGGCGGCGTCGAGAGCGCCGTAGAGCTTCGTCGCCGCGGCGGGCTCATCTACCGACCACGAGCCCGCCAGGCGGTAGGCAGGCGCCTCCCCTGTGCTGCTACCCCCGTCAGCCGACAACACCGCGTCGGCGACAATCAAATGTACCGCACGACCGTCGGCAGCAATGGCCACGAGGGCGCTGCGGCCGCCGCCAAGAAATTCGAGCCGCCGCGCCCCCGCTACGGCCGCGGACGCGGCCGCATCCAGTGCCGCGGGGACCACCACAAAGGTGGGCTGCTCGTCCACCAGCAGCGGGCCGACGTACCCACTCCCTCCCGACACACGCTCCAACCAGTAGACCGCCCCTCCTGAAACGCCCACGGCCGCGAGAGCGGTCAGCTGCGGCGCCGCGGCGGCAGCTAAGACGGCACCCCCTACCCCCCTGACCACCACCTCGAGCAGCAGCACCGGGTCACTGCCCGGACCGGAAGCGCAGGCCACCTCCGACGAAGGAAGCGTCCACAGTTGCAGGTTGGCCGCGGCTCGGACCAGCAGGGCCCCCTCCGAACCCCCCGGCCCGGCAGGCACGATGGTGGTGACCGGAGGTAAGGCGGGCGCAGACGAAGGGAGTACCCGGACGGGGCGCGCCTCCCGCAGCCAGTCCCAACCCGACCACACCACCACCCCCGCGTCAAGACCGGTGGATGCCCACACGCCACCCCCAACCGCCACCACCGCCCGTACGTCTGCTTGGTGCGACCGCCGGCCACGAAAGGCGGACCAGGTGGGCGACGCCGCTGCCGCTGCAGAGGATTCTGCCCCGTCAGTCAAGAGCTCGGCCCGCAGCGCGCCGACCGCCCCATTTTCGGCACCCACGAACACCATCACATCCCCCCGGAGGGCCCCGTCTGGTGGGGACAGCTCCCCAACGGCCAGCGATGTGACAGCGCCGACAAGGCCCTCAATGCGGAATTCAGCCTCGGCGACGGCGGCGGCGCCCCAGACCATCACTCGGCCTGTGGCATCGCCTGTCACAACGTTGCCGGTGGGGAGAAAAGCCGCCGCCCACACGGCGGCGGGTTCACCATGAGATATCAGCCGGGTACGGACCGCCACCGACCAGTCCCCGGACGTCCACGCAGCAATCGGTGGTCGGCCGACGCCGCCCGCCAAAGAGGGGGGGGCCCACCCCGCGGGGGGTGGCTTGGTGAGCCACCGGAGGCCGCCCTTCGACTCACCCGCCACGAGCGTCTGGAGGCCCGACGACGCGTTGGCCTTCCAGTCAATGCTCAGCACACGGGAGCCACCGGGTGGCCCCGCCGACCGCACCTCCCACGACAGCGCCGACGACGCGCTGGCGGCCATGCCCTCCACCACCTCCATACCGGGTGCGGCGGCCACTACAGCGGGCGTCAGCACCGTCGCGTCAGCAGGCGTCACCAGCCGAACTCGCCGGTCGTCGCAGCCCACAGCGACGGCCAGGCCAGTTTCCGCCGCCATGCCCGTAGAGGCGGCGGTGGCAGCCGCCCAGGCGGGCGCCGACGGCGCCGCCGCCAGGCACCACAGCGGCCCGCCGCCCAGGTCGAGCCGCACCACCACCGTCACCCCCCCCCCCCCCACCCGCAGCAGGGACAGGGAGCCGTCCCGGCGGGCCGCCCACAGCAGCACCCCGACGGGGGTGGGTGCCCAGGCGAGCGCCGACACCACCGCCGGTCCCGCTCCGTCCAGCTGGCCCGCTAGCCCGTCCCCGCCACGGCCGCCACGCACACGCAGACCGACGGTGGTGCCCTCGACGGGCGGCGCGGGGAGCGCCGCGAGGGTGCCCCACCCAAGAGCCGACGACCGCACCTCGACAACTCCGTTGGCACGGCCAACAGCGATGAGCGCACCGCCGCCACCGGGGAGGGTCACGCCCGCCGCGGCGGTGCCGCCCGAGATGGGCCACTCGGTGAAGGCGCACCGGTGTAGGGAGAGGGAGCCAGTGCGTGGCGTGCCGGGGGTGGGGGGGGGGGGGAAGACGGGGACAGCTGCGCCCCCCCGGCGCTGGAGGGGTGCGGCCCCCGCCGCGGCCGCCGCGCCCTTTGACAGCGACCGCCAGGGCTGCTTCTTCTGCCGCCGGCTCGCTGGCCCGCCCGCAGCGGCGCCACCGGCCGCCCCGTACGACGAGTGGCGCCGCCCAGAGCGGGCGGCCTTGGCCACCCCCTTCAGTGCCATGGCCCAGGCTGGAACGCCGCCGCGTGGATGGGAAGGGGGAGGGGGGGATTAAGGAGGGCAAAGAGGGGAAGGGGGAGGGGGGGAATAAGGAGGGCTTAGAGGGGAAGCGGAGGAAGTCGCCCAGCCACACCACCACGGCGTAGGCCGCCAGGATGTGGGGTCGCAGTGCGGGGCGGGCCTGGCGCACGGAGTAGACGAGCACTCGTCGGTACGCGGCGTCTTCGTCGACGGCGACAGTGCCATTTCCGAGGGAAAACGTTCGGATCATGGGTCAAACATATATAGTAGCCCCCCAAGGAGTCGTCAAAAGAAAAAGAGCTGCCTACTGGGCCGGTGAGCAGCACGGCATGCGCGCCGGCACAAGTGAGCGAGTCATGAAACACCCAGGCGCAGAGCATGTAAATGATGAGTACCGGCGTCGAGAAGGTGTCGGGAAGGCGTCGGGAAGGCGTCGGGAAGGCGTCGGGAAGGCGTCGGGAAGGCGTCGGGAAGGCGTCGGGAAGGCGTCGGGAAGGCGTCGGGAAGGCGTCGGGAAGGCGTCGGGAAGGCGTCGGGAAGGCGTCGGGAAGCACCACAGCCGTGGCGTCAACCTTCTTCTTTTGCATCCCGCCCGCCTGCCCGCCCACCCGCCCGCCCGCTCACCTGTCCCGCCAGTCCGACGAGCGCGATCAACGTCCCCCCAGCCCCAGTGTCCATCCCCCCTCCCCCCTGCCTTGTCGTCGTCCCCTAAACTTTACGCCACACACACCCCCGGGATCCGCTAGCCGCCCGCTCAGCCAACCGCTCGCCCCCCCACCCCCCAACGTCATCGGCGTGCCGGCGCGTTCACAGCCCGCCCCTGCCGCCGCCGCCGTCGCCCTCGAGGCCGCTCATATTTTCAATCATCCGCAGCGACCGGAGCATCACCTCGGACGCTGCAATCTCCCGATCCCGCCGCGACGCGCCAAGGCTCTTGGGCGCCCCGCCGCAGCCGCCGCCGCCGCCACCAGCGGCGGCGGCGCCCCAGCCCCAACCCGCACTGTCGCTGCACGCGTGCTGCCAGTCGCCCTCCCAGCTGCTGCCATCGTCCGAGCCACCATCGTCGTCCAGCAGCAGCGCCGACTCATCGACGCTACCCCCACAACCACCCACATCACCAGTGGTGTGGGTGGTGGTGGTGGTGGGGGTGGAAGGAGCTGGAGTGCTCAGAAGACTCAGAGTATTCCCGCGGCTTCTCCCACCACCGCCACCACCACTCGGAGTACTCAGAGTACTACAGCTCCTTCTTCCACCACCACCACCACCACAACCACCACCGCCGACGCCGCCGGAACCGGCAGCGGAGACGGCGGCAGCGGCGGCGGCGGCGGCACCGGCGGCAGAGGTAGCAGCTGCAGCGCCTAGTAATGCTAGTCGCACTCGGCTGTGATGGCAAGGAGGCGCCACTAGCCGCCCGAGATACCGCCGCCAATCGTCGGTTGAACGCACTGCCGATGGCCAAACTCGACCTACTCCCCCCGCTCCGCGGCTCCACAACCCGCCGGCTGCCTCCGATGCTAGGGCCAGAGCTTCGCCGGCTGGGGTCGCTCGACACGGATAATCAAGGCCATCACCCGCATCCCCAGCTCAGGCGTACATGTGGACCAGCCGCCGCCGCCGGGTCCCAGCGTGGCCCCCCGCCGCCGCCGCAGCGGGGAGCGGCTGTCCCTTTGCCGCCACCGCCTCCTTCACCGCCGCCGCCGCCACCGCCGCCACCTCCTCCTCTGCTGGCCCGGTCTGGCGAGCACCCCCCCACACGGTCGTCGCCGAGCAAGTCGGCAAGCGACTCGGCCGTCGGGGCAACGGCGGCCACCCGCTGCAGCCCGGTCCCGCCGTCGATGCCGCCGCCACCACCCCCCCCCCCACCACGGACCGGGTGGTCCCAAAACGGGGGCCCCCCCGGGAGCTCCCACCCCAGCTGCACCACCGCCGGCGGCGGGCACCCGCCGGCGCCGCGCCCCCCCCCCCCCCCCCGCGCGGGGAGACGCCGCCCCCCCACCCGCCAAGGCCCGGCAGCGCCCGCCACCGACCCCCCGCGGGCGGCGGCGGCGGCGACCGCGCCGCCGCGGCGGCCGCCGCCGCGGGGGAGGCCCGTGCCGCCGCCGCGGCGGCGGCAGAGGCGCCGTCGTCGGCGGCGGCGGCGGCGGGCGCAGCAGCGTACCCCGGGGCGTCCCCCCCCCCCCCCCCGCGACCGTGGCGGGGGGTCCTCCCCCGGGTCGTCGTCTTGGTAGGCGGCGAGCATGACCAGCTCGACGAGGAGCGGGGAGGGCTTGGCGGCGCCCGCCGGCATGCTATGCCACACGATTAAGCGGCCTTCAGCGTCGCCTTCCCGCAGGCGGAGATGGAGCGGCCACCCCACCCCCCCCCCCAGCGGGCGCTCCTCCTATCGGCGCGTGCGGTGTCCAGCGGATGCAGGACGGGTCGCACGGGAGCCCACGGGAGCCCATTTTGAGGTTGGCAACTCGCCGCAGTTCCACGACATGCTGCCCCTCGTAGTACTGAATGAGGCCAAGCACCTGCAGCGTCGACACAATGTCGTCGGTCTTCATCATGGTCCGCGCCGAGATCTCCGTCACCGACAGGGCGGCGCCCGACTCGGCACGGAGCAGGTCCACCAGCACCTGCGACCAGTAGGAGCGGTAGCCCAGGAGACCCAGGTCCGACAAGGGCTTCTCCGGGGAGCCAACCTTGCCCTCCAGCTTGGACAGTTCGTACGAGAAGGCAATGAGGAACTTGCCGTAGCCCTTCCTTTGATACGGCGGTAACGTCAGGATGCAGGCCACGTTGTAATCCTCCTCCGAGTGCTTCTCCTTGGAAAAGTAGCCGACCAAGTGGGCGCCACGGGCGTCGACCTCGCACATGATGTAAAACCAAAACGGGTCGACGTCGTAGTAGAGCGTCTTGTGGTCGAGGAACAGCTTAGCAATGTAACACAGGTTTTGCGCGTACACCCTGTTGGATGCGCCGTCTACCTCAAACACGGACACCCCGCCGCGGCGGTAGATTTCCACACCTGGTGGATGCCGCAAGGTGCAGCGCGCGGCGTGGCGAGCCAACGCGGCGGGGGTGCGCATGAAGGAGAGACAATACTCACAGACGTAGAGCGTCGAGTAGTTGGCGTATTCCGCAGGGAAGGGCGAGTAGTACCACGTATCGATGCGCCAGCGGCCCAGCTGCAGCGTCTGTACGTTCTTCACCTTGGTGGCCTCCTCGTGCTCCCGCTCCTCGGCCGTCTTTTCGTCGCGGCCCGCCCGCCCGCCGCCACCCGTGCCGCCACCCGTACCGACACCACCGGGGGCACCGCCACTTGCAACAGCTCCGGTGGTAGCCACGCCGCCCTTAGAAGAGTGGCGGCCACGCCGACCAGGCGCGGGCGCGGCCGACGCCCGGCCGTCCCCGCCGTCGGCCGACGGTGACGCGCCCCGCCGGGCCATATTCGAGTTACGACGGCGACTGCGGTCGGCGGCTACGGTGCCGCCGGCGGGTGCTCCCCCGGCGCGGCCGCGGCTGATGGCACCATCTGCGTCCCCTCCACGCCCTGCGGCGGCGGCGCCCCCCCCCCGCGCGCCCCCACGCTTACCCGCCACAGGTCGCCGCCGACGAAGGGCGTCGAGGTCAAACCGGTGGAGCTCCACCCACTCGTCCAGCCGCCGGTTAAAGCCCGCGTAGTGCACGTAGTACTCATAATCTGGGGTGCCGGGCTTGAGCCGCCGCTCAATCACCTTGGCTTCGTGCACCTCCTCGCCCCGCCACGTACACGGCACGATTGTGCCAATGGCAAGCGGGAGCACAACCTCGGCGAGGGGGGGGGACCCCCCAGCCTCGCCGTTGGTACGCCCAGCGGCGGCAGCATCGGTAACCCCTGGGGGTGGCAGGGTGCGGGGGGGGGACGGCGGCGACGCGGCACTCCTGCCACTAGCCAAGTCTCCATTCCGTTCTCTGCCACCGCGGGCACCTTTGGCGGGCCGTGGCGGGCGGCTGGCGCTCCCCACCCGACGGCCGTCCGGATCGCCCCGATCAGCGCCACCGCCAGCGCCGCCACCACCCCCTCCTGTACCGTCAGCATCATCGGCGTCATCGCCGCCCGAGCGCACGCGCAGCGTGCCCTGCGGACCGCCCTTCCGCCGCAGCCCGCCGCGACCGCCGCCGCCGCCGCCGGTCGATCGGGGGGGCGACGCGCCGCGGACCGCCCGCGCCCGCCCACCGCTGCCAGCTTTGCCAGAGGAGGAGGGGCGACCGGCGATGGTGGAGGCGGCAACCGCAGACGCTCGCGGCCTCGCTGCAACACCGGGTCGCCCAGCTCCGCCGCCACTATTATCTTCCTCGTCATCATCTGCAGGGCTGCTCCGACCCGGCCCGCCGCCTGCGCTGCGTCGGCGGCCAGCAGCGGAAGATTGCGCTGTCGATGGGCGGGCTACCGGGCGTGCGCCTCGCCGGCCCAGCTCGCCGCCCCCGCGCTTGCGGTCACGCGACGCGTCCGCGTCGTCGGCATCATCGCCATCGTCGTTGTCCACGTCCATGGCATCCGCGGACCGGTGGGCCGAGCGGCCACGGCCGGCACGGCTGCCGCCCCGGCCTCCACCGCCGCGGCTGCGGCTGGCACCGCCGCCGGCGGGCTCACTTTCTTCCTCCTCCTCCTCTTCCCCCTCCTCCTCATCGTCGTCCTCGTCCATCACGTCGCCCCCTCCATCATTGTCCCCAGGAGCTTCAGACTCCTCTTCCTCTTCTTCCTCCTCCTCTTCCTCCTCCTCGGCCACCACCTTTAGGCGGCCACCCCGCCCCCCACCACCTCGCCGGGGTGGGGTCGGTGGCGGGCTGGAGGACTTGGTGTGCTCCGACAGCGAGGAATCATCCCCCCCCGCCCTCCCCTGACGCGGACGCCGAGCGGGGGAGGACGACGCAGATGATGACTCGGCCGATGAGTCGAGGTCCACCGACCCAGCCTTGCCCGCCGACGTGGTTGAGCCCGCGTCCGACACGTCGGTGGCCTCGGCAGATGAGGATGAATCCGCATCAGAATCATCAGTGGAGGAAGAGGGGGGGGAGTTGGAGCGGCCAGGCATTGCGAGGGGCGCGCCCAGGCGCGGGGGGGGCGGCAAGAAAGGTGGTTGGGTGGTGGGGAGGAGGGGTGGCGGGGAGGGGACAACCCAGCGAGCTGGCACCCCCAGCGCCGTCAAGACCTACGACAGACTCCCAAGGTGGCAGCTCAGAGAGGTCGTAGGTGGGGGGGCAGTCCGCATGCCCAACGGCAGCGAGGGAAGGGGACGCCAGCTCGAACGCGCCCTCGAAGGGGAGAAAGGTGGACTCGCCAGGGGCGGGCCGACGCAGCCAGCGATGCAACATGTAACCGCAACGGCAGAGTTGGATCCAAGCCGAAATATAGTGGTTAATTAGTAGTCACGTCTTTTTCAGCGCGTGTCATGAGCAAAGTAGCCCACATGCCCTTGTATATAATTTGTGTTGAATTTTATGCACTGCATCGTCGCGAAAACGTACCACTGTTACTGGAATATACTGCGGGATACAGTCATTATTCGACCATCTGGTAGGGGTGCGTCGTGAAGTAGCCCTTTACTCGGGGAGAGCCTGTTCTTCTCAGCGACCCTAAAACCACTCACAATCGGCGTGCGATCGTCGATCATTGCGACAAGTGGCATAATGTATGGCGATCGACGAGACTCGTGGCACAGTCGATCGTCGATGATTGATCTCACGACCGCTGTGCCTGCCACGCTGCCTCTCCAAGACAACCCAGCACTGCGCCGAGGACTTGGCCGCTCTTCTGTCAGGGTGCGTGTGAGCATCTTGTGTCCTTCAAAGTGTTCCGTTTCTCCAGCACCGCCAGCGTAACGGGTAGGTCGCTCCTGGCCATTGTCTGAATGCCGTCGTGCCCAACTCGTAGAGCCTTGTCCACCGCCTCAAACCTTGATCGGCGCGCCCTCACGGCGTCCAGCGCTTCACCGCTCCGCTCTGGGGCTAGTAGGCGGGACCGCTCCCGGGGCTCGCAGATTCGTCGGGCGTTAGATAAAGAGATAGGTTTTTCAAAGCTGTCGACCAAACTCTGCATAGAGGTGTGCACCCCGCGGTCAAACAAACGGATGAAAGCAATCTTGTGCCCTAGAGAGAGGGCTGTCCTCTTTTTGCGGATGAGCCCACCAGCCACGCCGGACGCCCTTGATCTTGCCCGACTTGACGCCCCCGGATTAGGTGGCGTCGGAGGCAGCGCGCTATTGCGGAAATATACAGCTGCCGCTGCAGTCGCGGCAGCGGCAGCCACGCTGACCGCCTGCCGCGTCTCCGGGGAAGCCACGGGGAAGATCTCCTGGACGGCTGCCTCGGCGGCCGCGGCGGCTGCGGCGCGCGCTGCGCCCGGAGTCACGGCAGACATGGCAGAGGTGGAGCATCGGCCAAAGAAACAATACAGTACTGTAGGGTGTTGGGGGGCAGATGGCACGGGGTGGTGGGAAGGTGAGCGGGGTGCGCCGGGTGTGGGACGACGGCGCGTGCTCGACGTCGATGGGACCGAGCCGCTCAACCCTGGTCTCTAATTTCTGAATGGCTCGATCATTTGAATCCGAGACGATTGACGAAGGCTCGGTAGTCGCACGCGGTCGATCGTTATTCGTTTATATAGTAGGTACAATAAAACGAACAGCATATAATTGAATAGTTACCTGTACTCGTGGTTGGTACCACACAGCACCCCAGATTGGGCTGAAATAGTCTAAAAAGGGCCCAGTACAAATATTCACGGACGCGTATATCGAGAACGGCGTGTACAAAAGGTCCATTCCATATAGCTAGTCACCTGGGGAGACCCAACTTCATACCCCCCTCATGACACAATGCATCACGGGAGCCGCCAGGTTCTTTTTTTCCTCAATTACAGTGCTCACAGGCATCGTTTAGCACTTTTTATATGTCTTTTTGGTCATGGTCCCGTACGCTCAAAAATAAATCACTCCGTTCGTAGGCAGGACCGCCGCCATACCAGTCGCATACATCAGCAACTCGTCCGTTTTTCCGACTTTTTAGTTGCACGTGTACGGCTCGCCGTGCGTTAGTCGCCTAGAGGTCACGGCAGAACAGGTTCTTTTATCATGTCACGTTATCTTTCTGCTCTGTTGAGACAGAGACTAGCACACGGCTTGTTGTTCTTCTCCGCCAGATCCGACAGAAAATCGGCTACGGGGGCTACCTAAAGTACAATGACACGAAAAAAATTGTGGACTGAGAAATGTTGTTGTGAAGCGCTGTCGTGTCTGCAGCCACGCCTCTGCGCTTCACCCATCGTCGACTGGCGCTCTTGCACAGCGGTTGCACCGCGAACTGTACTGTACGCTACCACCTACCCCCCCCCTAATATCTCTGCCCGCGCAAGCTGCGCCCCCCACCATGTCGTCTGGGGGACAAATTGCTGGTGGTGGTGGCCCGTCACGTCGGCGCCGCGCCTTCTACCGTTTGACTAAAGAGACGGCCACTCTCCTGAACAACGTCCGTCGGTTATTTGAGGGGGAGAGCGACGGGGGCCACGCCAAGTCCATCGCTAATCCCAACGACGGGAGGACGACCGGCTGTCACGTCGACGCCATGCGCGGCGGGATTATGGAATTGATAAGGTAGTTACTGCTGCAACTCCTGATTGGATGTGGAATCGGTCATCATGCAACCCCCGTTCTGCCAAAAGCGAATGTCGGCCAATATGATGTTAATCGGCATTCGCACCCGACCGCGCGTCCGGAGGGCCCAGAGTACAGGGGGGGGGACAAAAGTATAGATCCGCCTGGGCTACTTTATTGCAAGATCGGTCCCGGATCGTTTCCCTGAGTCAGAGAAAGGTGGCCCTCAGACGCCTCAGGGGCCGATTGTCTTCAGTATTTCGTGGCGTGCCCGCGAGCCTGCGCCACCGCCCCGACCCGGCGAGGCATCGACTCCCACAAGGTACGGAAAAAACCGTCCGACAGACCATCCCACTCCTCACACAAGGCCGTGAAGAGGCCGCCCAAAGATGTAGGCATGCGCTCGCGCGCCCGAAGACGAGTTTCCAGGACGCTCCAGGCGATCTCAATCGGTTTCATGTCGGGCGACTGCGCGGGCCAGTCAAGGCGCCGCAGGCCATGCAGCGCCATGTACTTGCCGACATTGATGGCCCGATCGGCCAACAGTTGTCTTCCATAAGAATAAAGTAGAATGTCCCGCCGTGCCGCTGCTCAACGAAGGGCAACAGATACTCGTGGATGATGCCCATGTACTTGTGTTGGTTGAGGCGCCCGTCAATGCGCACCAGCGGGGTCCTGCCCTTTGAGGAGAAGGCAGCCCATACAGAGAGTGTTGTCCGCCCAGACTTGAACGACGGGCGCAGACAAGCAGGCAGGTAGCGCTCGTGAGACCGCCGCCAGACCCGAGCCTCCCCCCTGGCAGGGCGGACGGTGAATGAGCTCTCGTCCGAAGAAGCGACGTTCCCCCAGTCCGCCAGAGACCACGGAGAGTGCGTCCGACCCCATGCCACGCGGCGCGACACATGCAGCCGCGTGAGAAATGGCTTTGTCACCGCAGCATAGTTAAATGGCCATGCGGTGCAGGTAGCGCCTGATGGTGCGCTGGCTGACCTGCCGAGGCATCCCGGCGTTGTATTCTGCCTCCAGCTGCTCCAGGGTGACGCGCCGACTGCGGAACACCACAAACTGGAGGTGCCGCACCCCTCTGGCGTCCAGGAGACGGGGCCGCCCCTGCCTGCGGCGGGGGAAGGCGGACTCTCCGCGGCGCACGCGCGCAGAAATCGTGCTGACGGTGCCAATGGGCACCGCGAGGGCATCAGCCACCCTGCGGTTGGTCAGACCGGCCTTGACAAGGGCCGCCATGGCCGCCCTAGTGGCCGCTGGCGTCTCCTTCGCCCCTTTGGGGCGACCCATGATAACGTTCAGGACGAAGAAGGAGGCGTGGTTGCGTCGACCCCCCCGCCTGAATGCATCCATCTGTTGCCTTTTCCGGACGTGGGGGGGCTAAGTCGACATCGGATCTGGGCAGATCTATACTTCTTTCCCCCCCCTGTACCCCGCGTTGCGCTTCGGGCGTGCACACAGGCGCAATAACACGGTCCTGGGTCCTGAATTTTTTATCCCTGGCCCGGAGCGCGGTGGGGATCATTCTGATCAAAGTAGAGCTGTAGCCCATGAGATGCGGCCGAGAGAGAAATCATTTTTTCAAATGACTAGCTATATGGAATGGACCTTTAGACCCTCTCACAGAGGCCATTCTTCCAATTGGGGATACATCGTCTGACCAGTATACTCCTGAACCCCCCCCCACGACGCCTCTAGGAGGGGGTGTGCGGACATGTCACGGTCGCCAGTATACCCGAGAAGGAATTGTGGAGAGCTACTTATCGCAACCTGAGAGCCATCGCGTACCAATGTCATGTCACGCTGCGTGTCTGGCCCACCGATCACTACATTGACCACGCCCACTATGCTACGAACAGCGCTCAGAGCGCCTGCCAATAGACCGCGACGCGGTCCCTGTAGTGGCTACGTCACCCACGGATAATACTGTACGTTGCAAGAAAGCATAGAATGTACGTCTAGGATTGTTTCCCCCGGGGCCGCTCTCGTACCAGACCCCTCCCCGCCCCGCCTGCCCCACGCCCACGTCCACTCAACCTACAACAAAACGATACGCATACAACAGAAAAGAAAATTTCAGCATCCTCCTCACCCTGAGCAAGAATCAAGGCCACGAAAAAAGGCAGGACACGCAGACAGAAAATGAGACACACGAGCAAGAAGGAGACGAAGAAAGAGTGAAGAGCACACATCCAAAAAGAGGCAAGACACGAAGACAAAGCTAAAACACTGTCGCGGAGGCGTAAGCATGGGCAAAAAACAAAGGATCGCACAAAGAGGAAGAGAACGACGAAGAGCACACATGAAGAACCTTAAGTCACATGAACGGAGAAGAAAAACCAGCAGCAAGACCGCGACACGGAGAACGACAATCAGACAACACGAGAGATGCGGAGGTGGCAAGAGAAAAATAGAGACAAAGAGGATCACACAGCGTAGAAGACAACCACATAGACATAGCGTTGATCCCTTTTCCATGTCTGGCGACAAACACATACTGCGAGGCCAGCACACAAAGTACAAGACGGAGGAGAGCAGCACAAACCACAAAGCCACTGCACCCACCAATAGTCCCCGAGACGAAGGCGCACGTTGACGAACGCCACCTGCACGACGACAGCTACATGCGCAAAAAAACAGACCGATGCGGGCGCGAAGTCAAAGACAGAGTAGATCCATGTGAAGCAAGGGAGGGGGTGGGGATGCGCGGGAACGAGCAACACACAAGTAGCAAGGCGCGTGTTGAGGATGGAGCACGGTGCGGAGAACGGACACGGAGAAGCGGGACAGAGACTGAGGGACAGCTGAGCGCGTGAACGAAGTGAAAGAGGCCTGGCATGACGGCCCATGGCGAGACCTGCTCCTCATCAATGGGCTTGGGTGCCGTGAGCCGGACGTGGGGAGGAGGTACAGGCGGTGTCTGTGATATTGACTGCTCATTGGGTGTGCTGGTCACCAGCTGAGTTCTTAGAGGCGAGCCACCTGAAAGCGTCACAGCTGCGGGGCGAGTGGCCGTGGGGGCGGGGCGAAAAACGAGTGGTCGTAGTGAACGTCTCCGCTCGAGGTGCAAACGTATTGCACAAGCCCAGGGGGCGCGCGCGGGCACGGGGCAGCGGACACGTATAAATGAATTACCTGGGGAATGCACCCGAGCGCGCACTGGAAGACCGCAAGAATGACAGAGGGCGGAGGGTGCTGCTCAGAAATGTGAGCTGGGTGCCCGCTTGACGGGCGGCTTCTGTGCACAGAGGGCTTGCGCGAGCACAAGGAAATCTTTCAGAGGAGGGTGGAAAGCCTCCTGGACCGACAACATGGCTCGTTGCGCATACGTGCCGAGCGCGCGGGGGCGGGAGGAGTGAGGATCGGGCGCACGACCTGGATCGGTCGTGAGCTCCCATTGGACGAGCGATCACGACTGCGGCGGCGATAGGGAAGAAGAGGCCCACTCGGGTGGGTGCGGTCGGAGTGAGCCTGTGGCGTGCCCCGGGGTGTGGAAGTCAGAGGGGCGCTCGGCAGTTGAACTTGCCGCCCAGTGGACGAGCACGTTCTGTGCAACCGGGAGGGATAGAGAGGGCGGGGCGAGAGTGGAAAGTGTGGCAGTATTGACCCCCAGGTAGGGGGGCAACACGTGCCATGCAAGGGGCGGCAGGCCACTAGCCTGATCCGTTCCTCCCCCTGCATTTGGGTCCATATTCCCTAAGTTTGGGATAGTTAGCTTAGTAGTAAATCCAACTTGGATTTGAGGGTTTTCTGCATTTATCGTCTTGAATTTTCGTGTGGCCCGGTGGGCAGGTGCTGGGGTGGGAGATTCTGAGTGGCGAGATTCTGAGTGGACCCTGGGGGGATAAGGGGAGGGACAGCGGGGCTTGGCCCTGCGTCCCCGTCCCGACCAAGAAACTGTTGGACCACACACCATCTTCTTGTTTGTTGGTGGGGGGTTTGCCCCACAACAGGGACAGAGTGTGTGCGACTTGCACTTCTTCCGGTTCCCCCGACACGGGAGGCAGCCCTTGCACACCGCCCCAACTTGGGTGCCGTGTGTGCGAGTGGTTTTTGCCACAGAAAGGGGACCGGTGTCAAGCAAGTCCAGGGGAACAAATCTCACAGGGCGCACTGGGCAAGTTGTAAGGATTTCTCCCCTAATCCCATGCCTCATACCTAAGGGATGATATCTGGGACCTCTCCTTACAGATCCTGCCGAACCAACTCCTGGCAACATGGATCAATTTCTTGTATTGTGGGGCATGACGCGGTGTACCTTCCAGACTCAAGATGAGTCAGCCGCTGTCTCACGGTGTCTGCTGGCCGCACGACAGCAGCCATCGACAACCCATCATGGCATGTCGAAAGGCGCCACCGTGAGCACTCATGACGAGCCACATCTGCCACAGCTGGCGAGTCCGTTAGAATGTCCTCGCTGCAGCATTGCAGCGATGTGACTGGGTGGCCGGCTGGCCGATTCGGTCGACTCGATCGAGCCGTGCTTACACGCCTCTCCGACCTTCGGACCGACTGGCGTCTGGGGCCGGCTTGGACGGCGCACTAGGCGCCGCACACCTGACCCCTTCGTTTGCGGCAAACTGGGGCTGCACTCCTTTAGTGCGCACGCCCGCCCATGCTTTGTTTTGAGAGCCATGCTTTGTTTCTGGGCCGTTTTGTGCCTACCGGCGGCGCAACGAGTAAACGCATGCTTTGGGGCACCTCGGGTGCCCCGACGCGAGTATATAGTGCGTCGGTGTCGGCGCCACAGGGGGAGACCGGACGGGCAACCACAGACACAGACCAAAGACGACCTTAACCCTTTGAACCCCCCTCGATCACCACCGACGTCGCGCCGTCTTCTTCCCCAAACCTACCACCGTCCCCATCTCCATGCTCTTCCCCGCACCCTGTCGCCCTACTGTCTGGCACGGGTCGCTGACACCATCACGAGTACGTTGAGGGCTGCCCATGTGTGGGTGGTTCCTCACACAAGTGACCTGAATGCCCATTCTAAGAGCGCCTTCCATGCGTGCGGGGCACGGAAGAAATAGGGGACGCCTCAGGATGGGTCTGAGGACACCCTGGGCAGGTGCGACACAGGCCTCTGGGTGGAGCGTCTGCATGAATGAAGGGAGCAGCACTCTGGGACTCGCGAGGCGTGCCTGAATTCGGACGTGTGCCAGGTGTGGCGTGGAGAGGCTGGGAGTCGCTGGCGGCGTGTGAGATTCCTGTCCAAAACAGTACTTGTAGCCCGCCTTCGGACTTCTCGCAGATGTTCCTGGCGTCGAGGAAATGAGATTTCTGACCAGTGCCGCACTTGTAGCCTGCCAGCAGGCCGTGCGCAGGCGTTCCTGCCCCTCGAAAGGGGAGATTTCTGTCCAGAGCCGCATTTCGAGCGCGCCTTTAAGAGCCCGAGCAGGCGGACGTGGCCCCCTCTGCCTGTGGGAGGGGCATGGTTGCAAGAGTTCATGTTTCTCTGAGAGCGTTTATAAATTCATGTTGAATTAATGTTACTTTTGAATATGAATTCAACTGTATTCGTTATGACAGGTCCTCAGTGCGACTCTCGCGCCTTTTTTTAATTGTCGGCCGCGCCGCTTATGGGCCCGACCGTTCCATGCACTGGCAGGAAGTCGCTTCCGACCCTCGTGCGCAGTGGGACCCCTCCCTTGAGTCTGCCCCCCAACCCATCCTGGCTGTCCACGCCCACCTTGAGGCGCACCGACCCCACTGAGTGTGGTACATCTCAGCTTGCACACCTTCTGGTTTGTCTGTCGAACACGATGAAGGACCCAGTGTGGGTCTACGTGACTGCTGGCAGCAAGAGCACAACTGTCATCTGCACCTTCTGCACCAAGGAGCTGTACAGGCATCCAACTTACCTCAAGACGCACATCATGGGGAGCGGATGCAGCGCGCCCCCAGAGGTCAAGAGCAGGCTCGAGCACTGCCTTTCATGACGTGTCCTCTGGACAGATTCGAATGCCGAGGGGGTCACTGATGAGTGGAAGGTTGACTAATAATTTCGCAACTAGGGTGATATGACCTGCGCCACCAAGTGCACTCAAATACGCGAATCATGTTTCGGTCATGTCCTATCCGACAAGAATTCAACATGAATTTACGCATGATTTTAAATCACCCCCCCAATTCAATACAATACAACCCTGGGGAGGGGTCTCAAGCAGGGGTTGCCAAGTGTACTGAAAACAAGCGTATTACGCGCGTATTATTTTCGCGTACTACGCGTACGCTCTGAAAAAGTCCGAATGTACCTTGCATGTATACGCGCACTCCAGCCGGCAAAAGTACGCGAAAGTATCATGCTTGAGCGCACTTTGGCCAGGTACGCTGTCGGGCAAAATATAGCGGCTATGGCATAATTACCATCGTTTCGCTTACAGGTATCAGCTGCATGGATAACAATTGGGAGTTTACAATACTGAAGAAGTCTTTTTTAGACTTGGTTCTGGCCATTTTGCCACCAAGTACGCTTGGGGTACGCTATTTGCTGTGCTTTTTACAGTACGCTTGGCAGATATCATCCGGTAGACATACGTCAGGAAAGTACGCTCTTTCAGGCGAGTTTTCGAAAGTCGCTTGCGCGCAGTCGACGATATGCTGGTACGCTTTCCCTTTCATTTAATTCACTCAATAATCGTACGCTTAACCAAAAGTGGTACGCTTGACAATACCTGGCTTAAGGCAGGCCTGGTGAAGGGGAGTGTCGTCCAGATGACCTGATAAAACTGCGAAATGAGGATTGCGGGACTCGTAGCCCACTCTTCTCGCGGACCCAGCTCCTTCGGCCCTCCATTTCGAACCACCAGCAGACCACCAGTCGTCACCAGTAGTCGAGCTACCGTACAGTACAGTCGGTATCCAAATTTAATGGCCCACGCTGGGAGGTCTCTTTTTGCACCAAATCGATCATGGACGTGATCCGAAAAATGGCCTCTGCGGCACCGATCTGCGGCATTTCCGTCACTTGGGCGCAGCGCCTGCCCAGTACTGTGCTATAAAGAAGCGTCCGTAGCTTCGCGGCCTGTGCGAAAAAAAAAAAAAACAGCACGATGGCGAAGACCAGCAGGACGCGCCTGTGCCCTCAGGAGATCGGCGCCATTAAGATGATTGTGGGGAACAAGATGTCTAATGGTGCCATCGCCACGGCCCTGGGCCTCAACATGAGCACGGTCGCCTACACCGCTGCCATCGCCCGGCGTGCCGACGCCGACGTCCGCAAGGACCGCAGGGGGCGCCCGAAGCTGCTGAGCCCCCGCGAGCTGCGTGGGCTCCGTCGACTGGTCGACGAGAACCCATTCGCTTCCATCGCTGAAATAACGGAAAATGTCAACAGCGAGCGCACCAGCACGACTGGCGGGCCGGCGCTGCGCAAGATCTCTCCAAGCACGGTGCGGAGAGCGGTCAAGGCGCTTGGACTGTCCTCCTGCACCCCCGCCCAGAAGCCGTTTGTGTCGGCTGTCAACAAGCACAAGCGGCTCCAGTGGGGCAAGGACCACCTGAGCTGGTCCTACCAGTGGGCCTGGGTTCTCTTTTCAGAAGAGAGCTCCTTTCAGGTCCGCCAGCCGCAGTCACGCCGTGTGTGGCGCCAGCGCGGCCAGCGCTTCCAGACCAAGAACCTGCGGCCAACGTTCAAGAGCGGCCGGGAAAGTGTGATGGTGTGGGGCGCGTTCTCAGCGCGTGGGCAGATCCCTCTGGTGCGTGTGGAGGGTTCTATGAATGGGGCATCCTACGTGGAGCCCCTGGAGACTGTCGTTGTGCACTACCTCTGCACGGAGTACGGGGCGCCGGATGGGGCGCTCTTTCAAGAGGATCTGGCGCCATGCCACACTGCCAAGGTGGCCAAGACGTGCAAGGAGGCGCTCGGGATCAAGGCGCTCCCCTGGGTTGGGCAGAGCCCTGACCTAAACCCCATCTGAAATGCCTGGGCGGACCTCGAGCGCCGCCTGCGTGCCCGTTCCGTGGCGCCCAAGACAAAAGATGAGCTCATCGCAGCCCTCCAGGAGGAGTGGACAGCGATACCCGATGCCTATTTCAAGAAGCTCACGGAGAGTATGTGCCGACGTGTGCGAGGGGTCGTGGCGGGGAATGGGGCTGGGACCGGGTACTAGTGCGTTTCTTGCAGTGGAGACGGACGGTTGCACTTCGTCATTCAAATATCAAGATCTGACGGTCGGGGTGGGCCATTAAATTTGGATACCGACTGTACATGTGCAGTACAGAAAATAGCCACGAGTACAGGCCAGTATACCCTAGTACGGGTGGTACGTTTTCCCGACGATCACACATTAAATCACACCTCCCGGTCCACCTCGTACTTACGGATCGAATCTTGAAGGTACCACATGGAGTCGACGACTTTGCTCAGCAGCACACCTGTCGCCGTCGTTCGCCTACCGACAAGGTTTTCTCACGCCCGCCCGCGCAGGCGGCGTGCGTGGCCGAGGGACGACATGCACCGGTCGGGGGTGAGGAGGGCGGCGAGGGAGCGGCGAAAGGAGGGTGGGAGGTCGAGCCGCTCGTTGAGCACCCGCGCGTGGAGGGTGGTGAAGAGGTCGGTGGGGAGGCGGAGGAGGTGGGGCGGGACGCCTAACGCGACCACCCGCAAGCGCCGCCGCTGCGACCTCCACCACCACCGCCACCACCGCCACCACCGCTGCCGCCGCCGCCACCACCACCACCGCTGCTGTCGCCACCATTGCCGCAGCAACCGTCGTTCCAATTCCAATAGGAAGGGTTCCATCTGTTGGAGGCAGAGAGGGTGCCAGCAGCGGGGGCGGCACCCCCGACGTCGCCGCTGCTCGCCGGGGGCGACCTCGCGCGCCCCGCTGGCGGCCCGCCACCGTCACGGCCTCCCGCCACCGCCACTGCCACCGCTGTCCCTGTGGCTGCAGCTTCCACTAATGCCACCGCCGCGTCTGCCATCTCCGCCGCCAATGACGCCGCTGACGCCGCTTCCACGGTCGCCGCCGCCGCGCCAACACCGCTGAAATCCATGCCGGCGGACGCGACGGAGCACGCTACCGGTGCTGCATCGGCTACCGGTGACATGGGCGCCGGTGTTCGGTGCGAATCGCCGAAGCGGGCGCGGGGCGTCGTCCGCGGTGAGCTGCGCTCTGCATCCCCATGGCGCAGGAGGGCAGAGGCATTGCAGTTCGGGCCAGTCACCTTATGAGATGTACTATTTGTGTCGTATGCTTAACTCCTAATCACGTCCCAATTACGCGTTTTTTAGCCGCGTGTGACGTGTAATCACGCGCCAAATCACGCAAGAGATCACGCAAAATACGTGATCTTACATCATGTGCGGCGCGTGATACCTATCCAAGCCTACTCCCGTGCGAACACCCACAGGTTTGTCCATCAGTGTCTTACTGGCTGGGCCACAAATTCCCAGTATATCATTGATCAAAGAGGAAAGTCAGAAACTGTAATGTTTTGTTTCATGGTTGAATGAATTACAGAGACCGATCAAGGTAACTTTTGGTGTGAAAAGGCGGACAACAGGACCCGGCCACCTAGTCCGGCTGGCGCTACAGCCGTTCTCTGAAAAAATGTGTAGGAAGAGATATATCCAACTTGTCCCACACCATCTAAATTTTAATCATCGGACCAAGCGCACCGAGTCGAGCACCGCTACCCCCGCCGCGACCCCCCCATCCTCCACGTCGGCCAACTTGCTCCGTAGCAGCGTCCCCGACGCCTCATTGATGGTCACTTCCCCCCCTGCCCGTGCCAAGTACACCGCAAAGACGCCCAGCTCGCACACAACCTCGGCGGGCTGCCCACGGCCGCCGCGGACCACCACGTTGGGCACCCGCACGGGGAGGATGCGGCGCATCAACACCCAGCCGCCGCGCTCCACGGGGTCCATTCGCCGCAGGGCGGCAGCCACATCCGCCCCGTACAGGTTGTTGCCGCCGCCCTCCCGCTGCGGCTTGAGCACCCACGCGTCTGGGTCGGCCACGGCCGTTGCGGCATTGGCGTCGCCTTCGGGGCCGGGCGCGAGCGACAGCTGCGGCATGAACGTGGTCCGCACCTCTGCCGACTCTGCGGGCCCGAGGTACCGCTCCACCTCCCCAGCGCTGGTGAGCACCTGCTGCACCTTTTTGGTGCCCACTAGCTGCACCCCCACCGTCGGCACGGCAATCGCGTCGCTAGCGTGTAGGGCGGCGCGGGCGGCCCACTCGGCGTCGGTTGGGTAGTCGTCGGGGGTGTAGCCCGCACGAAAGTACGCCACCGACACCCGATACGCGGTGATGGACGTAGCCCACTGGCCGCCCGCACCGGCCACCGCCGCCGCCGACGCTTCGTCCGTCGGCAGCCGCACCACCAGCGCGTTGGTGGTGGCGTCAAGGGTGCCCCAGGCGGACAGCTGAGCGAGGCTCAGCCGCTGCAGCGGCACCGCCCCGCCCGTGGCGCGGAGGAGCGCCAGCCCTAGCAGCGTCTGGTCGTACACGTTGCGCTCGCCGGGCTGCACCACCACCACGGGCAGGGCGGGGAGGCCGCCGTCCAGGCCGCGCGAGCGGTCGTCGGCAATGTAGGCCGCGTGGCCGGCGGCGAGGCCCGCCGCCAGTCGCGCCTCCACGTCATTGGCGGGGAGGTCGTCGGCGGTGACGCCCGACGGGCCCAGCCCAGCCGCGACCGTCAGCGCGTGGACACCCCGCACGCGGGCGCCGAGGCAGCCAAAGGAGGCGGCCATGGTGTTGAGCTCCACCTGGCAGACCGTGGGCGCGGGGGGGGACCCAGGAGGAGGGGGAGCCTGCATAAAGTAGTCGTACCGATAGAGGCCCAGCGCCGCGGGCGGAGCCGCCCGGAAGGCTGGTGGCAACGGCGAAGGCAGCGGCACCGCGGGGGAGGTGTGAAGCGCGAGAAGGCGGCGGGTGAAATCATCGCCCTTGCTCACTTCGTTAAGGTGCCTGTAGCCTCGATGGCAGCAGGTGGAAAGGACATGCAAGAGCCGCAATGGCGCAGCAGGCACATACACCAGTACATAGCATACGCAAGTCAGTCACGGGAACGCTGGGGTGGCAGACCTCGCGGTGGTCAAGAGAGCCGCCTTCCCAGGGGTCCATCAACTAGTCAGCCAAAACAACCCCCCTCACTCCCGTTCTCTCCAACGTACTTGGACAGGAACGGCGTATCCGCCGCGAGCGCATGCACCAGTCGGTTGAGCGCGGGCGTCACGGCCACGGCCGTGTCATAGGCCTCGGCGCGCACCTCCGACGGCCACGCCGTCAGGGGCGCGTGCATCATGGTGGGAGGGGCCGCCGCGGCGCCCGCGTCCGCATCCACAGCGCCGGCAGCCGGTGCCGGCACTGGCGCGGCCATCACCACCCCCGCCGTCGACGCGTGGACGGCGGTGAGGGCGGCGAGCGCCGCCACCGCCGCCGCACTGGGGGGGGATGCGGAGGAAGCGGGGAGCGGAGCCATGGCTACCAGCCGCTGACAGGGGCGGGGGTGACGGGGATACCGACGCGGCCGTCCGCCGCGGGAAGGGGCGCTGCCGCCCGCGACGCGCTGCCGCCGACGCAGGGGGGCGACGCTGGGGAGGGCAAACGCCAGCGAGGCCGCCCCCGCCGTCTTGCCGGCCACTCGCGACAAGGGGGAGGGTTGAGGGGGGGGGGGGGGGTGCTGGGGGGAGGCGCGCTCTTGTTCTGCCCAGTGCGCAGGGATCGGCAGAGCAGGTCACGGGGGCAAGGGAGACTACGGGCTGGCGTGCACTGGATATGTACCTCTGTGTATCCTATGGAACGGCTCAACGCAGTCCCGCTGATCCGTACATAGTGATCAATCGGTCTGGGAGGTGTCAGCCTTCCATCAGGCTGGTGCTGTGACCACGCCCCCGCCATGGAGGTGGGCGGTCCTTCCATGCCAGCGCGCGTTCAAGGCCTCCCCCTCATACTGTACACGCACCTGTGGCCGCCGTTGGGAGCGCTTGCCGGTCGCAGCAGATGACGCCCGCCTCTCCAGCCGGGGGGGTTCCCCGCGGGACTCCATACCCCACCCGCGCTGGCAAGGGCAGCAAGCACGGCCGCCGCCCGTCGGGCGCCGTACCCCGTCGGGGTGGCTCACTCTCGCGGGAGCGCGCGCCCGTTGTAGCGCTGTGCTCCACACCGGTCTACTTTTTAAACATGGTCGCTCAGCCGTCCACCGCGGAACCCGCCCATGCTCCCCCGCGCCCTCAGAGCTCTGAGCACCCTCCCAAGCCGCCGGGCACCGCGCCCTCCCTCCCCCATTGTCCATCAAGTCCACCGCCCCGCATCGCGCGCACCCCTGCCACACGCCGCCTCACCCCGGGCACCCCCCCCAGCGCTGGCAGTGCCCGCGCGCCCCCCCCCCCCCCTCCCCCAAAAAAGGAAAATCCACCCCGGGGGGCCGCTCTACCCAAAGACCTCCTCCCGCCGCCCCCTCCGCAGCCGGAGGTAGTGGTTAAAGAGCAGGGCAAATGCCCCCCCCAACAGGTAAAACGCGGTGCCATTGACGACGGGCAGGAGGACGACGTAGAGCCAGCTCATACCAACCAAAGCGGCACCCAGCAAGTGGGGGGGGATGGACACGGTGGGGGGCCCCGGCGGACGCCGACTGCGCGGGGGGGGGAAGCCTATGCTACCGGTGGGGGCGGGGGAGGCGTCGGCCCCGCTGCTGCTACCGCTACCGGGCCTGCCATCGCCACTACCGCTACTGCCTCCACTAGCGCTGCCACTAGCGGCGCCACTATCGCTTCCGCTGCCGCTGCCGCTGCCACTTGCGCTTCCGCCGACGCTGCCATCAGCGCTGCCGCTGCCGCTGCCGCTGCCGCCGCCACTGCCGGTGTCAGCGCCGCCAGGCGCCTCACCAGGCGCCTCATCCCCTGCAATGGCCCAGCCGACGCGTGCCGTCACGTCTGCGCTCCCCCAGAGCCAGTTCCGCAGGCGGACCACGCCCCACCCACCCCCCGCGCCTCCCGCCCCCCCCCCGCCCGCGGGCCCGGCACCCCCCCCACCTCCCACCAGCCCCTGACGCCACGCAAGTGTGGCGGTCAGGGGCTTGATGGCAAGCTCCTGGTCGCGCCCCCCCCCGGCGCCGCCGCCAATGCCGCCGCCCATCCCCTCTGGGACTGCCCATCCTGGACTGCCAGACCGACCCCTCCCCGCCAGCCGCGCCACCCGCTCACCACGAAAGTTATAGGGCGCCGCGGCTACGAGCAGCTCCCGCGGGAGGGCGACTCCGAGGAGCTCCCCGAGGAGCCCCCCCCCGACAACGTAGCCGCCCAGGTCCTGCTCCTGCGAGATGGCAAAGTGGGCAACCGCGAGGAGCACCGCCGCGGCGAGTGCGAGGCCGTAGAGCGCACCTTGGGCGCCCGCCCAGCGGGCGACAGAGGCCACGGGAAGGGGGGTGAGGGTGACACGGAGCGTCCAGCCGGGGGGACGAGGCGGACGAAGGCCCCGCTCCCGGTGGCGATGACGGCCGCCGCCACCACCGCCACCACCACCACCGTGGCCACCGCCACCGCCGCCGCCGCCACCGCCACCGCCACCACCGCCGCCCCCGACGCCCCCGCCACCACCGCCACCGCCCGGCCGCTCACTGCCCCGCAAGCGGCGCACTCCCCCCGCACTTCGGCCGCCGCCTCTGGAAGCCGGGATGCCGCCGACCGCCACGGGCAGCGGGGGTGGGAGGCCCAGCTCTGCCTGCGCCGCCCGCAGGGCGTCGGCGTGTGCCTCTGTCGCGACGAGCGCGGCCTGCAGTGCCGCGGCCGCCGCCTCGGGGTGGGCCACCGCCAGCGGGCTCAGCGGCACCGCGTCGGGACCGCTGCCGGGGGCGGCCAGCCGGTACCCCGCGTACAGGTGAGTGGCTACCGCCGAGGCGGTTTCAGCATCGTCAACAAGGGGGCGGGGGTGGGCCATGGTCAGGGACGGCCCAGGTGGGGGCGGGTCCACCTAGCCCACTTTGTGCGCAGCGGCAGGGGTGGGAGCTGCGAAGAGACGAGGAGGAGGGGGGAGGGGAGGGAGCGAGGAGAGTGGCCGAGGGGGAAGGACCCAAGAGTAGAAACGTCCGGGTGTAGCCGCGGAAAAACAAAAGCGCCCTCCCGTGGGCGGGCAGGGGTGGGTGCACGGAGGATGGCACAAGGGTCGGCGATGGGCCGGGACAGTTGTCGAGCGGGAACAAGGTAGAGAGAGGGGGCGTCCCGCCGGAAACGTGCCGCCGTCACAGCCACCGCCGCACAACGCACTGGCCGTCTAGCTGCGGGGCAGGAGAGCGGCCGGGCGAGGCCCGCGTGCTCTGCCGCCGTCGCTGGTCCGCGCGACCACGGCTGCCGGTACGCGGGGCGGATGCTTCTCGGGGGTGACGGGGACCTCCGACCACCACGGAAGACGAAGGCGAATTTGAACTGAAAAATGAAAGCGCGTTCGCGAAAATCCCTCATATTTCCCTCGACTCGAACGAACAAATCAAGAACAATTACCACTACATAAACAGTAATAAGTACGTATTGGTCTTGTTCAATTGGTCCTGCAGCCACCTATATGTGTCTTGAGTCGCATGTCCTGGCCGTGACGCGTCTGACCTTTGGAGGCCCGCCCTCCTCTTCCATGTAGGGCTGGCGGACCGACTGGGGGCAGTCGAGTGACAGGCGGCAGTACGGCATGAACATAACTGAGCCGCCTGAAGCACAGCTGTACAAAATAGCCAGCGTCAGCTTGACAACCAGAGCGCGATCCTGTCGTTTGAGTGGCTGTTGAGTGAATGTTGAGTGGCTGTTAAGTGAGTGTTGAGTGACTGTTAAGTGGCTGTTGAGTGAGTGTCGAGTGTGTTGTCTCGTGAAAGGACCATACCAAGCAGACAAAGACGAAGGATTAAAGAAAAGGGAACAAAGCAGCCGATGCACAATACGCGTCCAGGGTGCGACTCTTGATGTTGTAGGGAGGAATGATGGAGGTGGTGCCTCCTTGGTGAGACGCCGTTTTTCGGTCATCAGCAGGGCGCAAGTCAAGTTCTGGTCCCTTTTGTTCACCTGTCGCGCTCCACGTAACCGGTAGCCTCCGTTCCACAGCGGGGAGTCTGGGGCTGCGCATGGGAGCCGCCCACGGATCGCGCATGCTCCTGTGCTCTCAGCGTGCACCATTTTAAAAACTTTGCGAGCGTCTATGTTTGACCTACAAAGCGGCGTTACAGGAAGGGTTTGGAAGGGAGCGACCCCACTCCTTCTGTCTAGCGGTGGCGGAAATAGGCAAAGTCTGTCTGGGGAGTGGGGGTCCCCGCGCGCAGGTGACGCGGTTCCCTCCTCTTGTATCTGTCTTTACCTTCGTGCCTCTTCAGAGCTTCGTTTGCTTCTCTTTGCCCTGATGCTCTCAAGTTCAGGACCCAATCATACCCACGAAGACGCGTCCCGGACGACATTGACCGCCTCATACATATAGTGCGTCCCGTAAAAAGTGGACGTGCTCGTGACGTGATCATGTCCAATATCGGCCACTGGACCAATCAAACCCACACCGCACGACCCGTGCACGTCCACTTTTTACGGGACACACAATATATCATGCATTCAGTGTAAAGCAGACTGATCTGTCTGAAAAGACTCGAAAACAACGTTGTCCATGCTCAGGCCTCCTCATCTTCGATCCTTTGGGCCTACACCAGTCTGCCAATCAGCTGCGGAGAGTTGGGTGCATTGACCCCCACCCGCACCGCCCACGTGGCGAAAAGGCCAACTCGTCGAGTGAAGTGTGGTGAAGAGGCCACGGACCGATGCAACAGAGGGGGGTGGTGGCGGTGGGGGGGGGATGAGAGATTGCGCATTCCATCCGCTCCGGGGGTGCGCGCTGCTGGTCCGAGGCGGGCCAACGCGTGTGGCGGTGGCAGCAGAGCGAGGCGGGGTGTGGCTCAACTGGTCCGCAGGCACGGGTCCATTCTGGGTCCGATGAAGGGGGGAGGGATCCTCGCTTCAATCGGTGGAGCCGCCCCCGCATCGGCGCCACGCGTGTGTGTCTGGCCGCCACACCCCCCCCGCGCTCGCGACCAGCTACACCCGACGGTGTCGCTCCGTGTGGCCGCCTGTCTCTTCCACGGCGCCGTCCCCCGGGTCCCCTTCCCAACCGGCGCTCCCTCTGCCCCCACCCCCCCCTACCTTGTATCCATTTGCGCACCCCCCTCTCCCAGGCTGCCCCTGTGAAGCTCGTCGGTATGGCGTCTGCTCTCTCGGCTCCCGCCTGGTCGGCGATGCGCGCCGCGACGGTGGCGGCCGCCGCCCGCGGTGCCGCCCGGTCGCCGGCTGCTACGGCGGCTGCGGTGGCGACTGCATCGCAGCCTCGCCGGCTCATGTCCTCTGAGGCCCTCAAGCGCACCGTGCTGCATGACTTCCACGAGTCGCTGGGCGGCAAGATGGTGCCGTTTGCCGGCTACTCCATGCCCGTCCAGTATTCGTCCGAGGGCATTAAGGCCTCTCACCTGTGGGTGCGCTCGTCGGCGGGCCTCTTTGACGTGAGCCACATGGGCCAGGTTCGCCTCCGTGGCAAGGACGCGGTGTCGTGGCTAGAGGGCCTCGTGGTGGCGGACGTGGCTGGCCTGGCGCCTGGCACTGGCACGCTATCGGTGCTGACCACTGAATCTGGTGGTATCATTGACGACACTATCATCAGCAACCTTGGAGACGCCACCATCGGCATGGTCATTAACGCGGGGTGCAAGGACAAGGACCTGGCACACATGCAGGAGCACCTGTCCGCTGCGCGGGCCGCGGGCAAGGACGTGGACATTGAGGTTCTCGACGATGCAGCGCTGCTGGCGCTTCAAGGGCCCAAGGCGGCCGCCGTTCTGGCCGAGTTGGCCCCCTCCCTGAACCTGTCGACAATGGCGTTCATGGCGTCCGAAACGGCGGACGTGGTGGGTATCCCCTGCCACGTCACTCGGTGTGGGTATACCGGGGAGGACGGCTTCGAGCTTTCCGTGGATAATTCTCAGGCGGTGACCCTGACAGAAACGCTGCTGGCCAACGAGGCGGTCCACGCCGCCGGCCTGGGTGCCCGTGACTCCCTTCGCCTCGAGGCGGGCCTGTGTCTGTACGGCAATGACATTGATGAGACCACGACGCCGGTGGAGGCGGCGTTGGCGTGGACGATTGGCAAGCGGCGGCGGGCTGAGGGCGGTGGCTTCCTCGGTGACAGTGTCATCATGAAGCAGCTGGCTGACGGTATCACACGCCGGCGGATGACCTTCGTGGTGGAAAAGGGGGCGCCCCCCCGCGGCCATGAAAAGATCCTCAACGAGGCGGGGGAGGAGGTGGGGGAGGTCACGTCGGGCGGCTGGGGGCCGTCGGCTGGCAAGGCCCTCGGCATGGGCTACGCAAAGAAGCCGTTCAACAAGACAGGCACGAAGCTGACCATCCCGCTGCGCGGCAAGGAGGTGGCCATCCAGGTGGTCAAGTCACCGGTCGTGAAGACCAGCTACTTTAGCTTGACGGGCTAGACACGGCAGAGGCGACCGCGCGCGCAAACGGCAGCGCCGCTGGCCATGGCGCCTAGACTACAGGCTCATGGCTATGGCAGCCGAGGGCGGAACTTTTGAGAGGAAAGGAAAACAAAACAGAACCAATCACTGCACAAACGCGCCTTCGAATGGTGAGAGAAAGCACAAAACACAAGGCACCAGAGGTCTGCACAAGAACATACAGTGAAACACAACCAAATGTACAGATGACGCCCGGCAGGCGGTGGAAGTCGCGGTCGTGCCCGACACGCGAGCCCTCACCCGTCGTCACTCGCATTCCCTTCGACGAGCATGGTGACGCCAGACGCATAAGACACGGACGAGTCGGCGGAAGAGACCACAGGTGAGCTCTGTGCATATTTCAAAAAGCGGGTGCGTAGAGTCCCGCGCCCTACGGGCAACTCGTTCCCGTTGGCCGTGCCGCCAGCCGTGGCTGCGTCCGACGCCTGGCCCGCCCCCCCCCCCTGCCAAGCCTCCACCGCCCGGAGCAGCACGCCTATCGGGTGCCGCCCGCAGATAGTGTTGCCGGTCCGTTTGAGGTAGGCAGCCCAACCCGGCACATCCTGACGCTCAATCAGCGCCATCCCCTCTCGGTCCATGGCTTCAATAGCTGCGTGACGGGCCAGCCCTGCCGGCGGCGGCGGATCGCCCAGTCGGGTGTAGCGGAAGCGACGTCCCCAGTGGCAAAAGTCCGATGATACCACCGTTAGGGTGCGGGGCGAGTCCAGCAGCAGCGGAGCCATCGCGGCGCCGTACGTTGCCTCTGCCTCTGTCGAAAGCGAGCCAACGACCACGCACGTGACGCGGATGGCGGACCGGCGAGCGCCAAACACGTGCGCCAGGTACGGAAGGTGCATCTCAATCGAGTGCTCCGCCTCGTCCGCTGCTGGCTCAAACGCAGAGAATAGGCCCGTGGCGCGGAGTTGCGCGACCGCCACGTCATCGGTCACCAGGTCCCCGATGGGCGTGCGGAGGGTGGCGGCCGTCGACACCGCACAGCCTGGCATGTACACGTGGTGGGAGGGACCCAGCACCACCACCCGGTCGTACGCTGAGGGGTCGATGCAAGCATATGCGTACGCGGCGACGGGGCCAGAGTAGGCGTAGCCGGCGTGAGGGGCGATGATGGCACGAAGGCGGCCATCCGGGACGGAGCATGCCGGGGCAGAACCGTTGCCGGCAGCCGCCGCCGCCCCCGGTCGCGGTATGCCGGTGGCATTCAACCATTGGGTCAGCTCACGGGCCAGTGCGGGGCCATTCGCAGTGTACCAACTGCCTGCGGCGTTGAAGCGCAGGTAAATCACAGCGCAGCGCACGCAGCCACACAGAAAACGCGCCATGGAGAGCCCCACGAGGCACGCATTAGTCGAATGAGGACCATCTATAGAACAGCGCTCACATGCGTACAGAAGCATGCGCAAACTGCATCCGGGGCCCCAAACGCACCATCAGCGACGCTACTCAGGAAAACACACGGCTCGATTGGGGGCAGCCCCGCGCGACAAGGTGGCGGCCAGAACACTCAACACGTCCCGCAAGCACGTCACAACACACCAGCGTGAGACGCGGCTCGGTAGGTGACCGTCTGGGTGGCCATGGCGGCAGTCACCAGCCTCGATAGGCCAGAGACACCGGAACCAAACCAAACGCAGACAAGCTGCTTCAGCCTGTCTGCAAGGCAGCCGCAGAGCATCGCAACATGAGGGGACAGCAGGCCGGCCAAGCATGCACGGATAATGGCCCAGTTCTATTTTCAGCCGACAGCTTTTTCAGATTTTTTCTACCGTTCATGAGGCAGCCGACAGCAGTGCACTCGGGTGTCCAACCGACAGGTGTTATTGGGCAGCCTCGAGGCTGGGGACACCAGCGCAAGACGTTGGCACGACCACCACACCTATTGTACTGTACATATTCCCATACCCTCCGCATACCTTCGCTCAACAGCCTCCTTTTGCCCTCGCACGACGCTGGCGGAAGATTGCCTGTTTCTGCCCACCAACATTCGCACCTTACCTCCGTCCCGCGCCCCCTTCCCTTCTCTCCGTGTCCCTCCGCTTCCTCGCCTCCTTTGACTTCCGTACGACACGCACCGTTGGTAGCTGTAGCAGCTATGGCTGGGCTCCCCCCTGACGCGACCCTCCCCGTCCGCTGGCGGTCGACGACGTATGCCATCCCATTCGGGTCGCTTCAGCCGTCCCCTACCGTAGGGGGATTGAAAGCAGCACTGGCGACGCTGACGTGCGTACCGCCAACGGACCAAACCCTCTTGTTGCCCAGGCCTCGGGGAGGGGGGGGGCGCGGGGGTGGTGGCCATAGCGACGCTGTGCTGCTGGCCGACGTTTTTGCCGGGGGGATTCCGGTGCGTCCCATCGCGATGATGGGCGCACCCAAAAATCCCGCAGCGGAGCATGGAGGCAAGGCCCTTAGCAGTGGCGGCGGTGGCGGCGGCGGTGGCGGTGACGTGCACAGTGACGGTGGCGGCGGTGGTTCCTTGCAAGCCCTTCACGACTCTGTCATTGACGACTTGGATGAGACTCTCGCGCCCCCCCCCGCCCCCTTCCCCCGTCATCGTCGACCGGCGCACCCCTTTTACTCTCGCCGTCGGTTCACAGCGCCGCCATTGCCCGCGCATCTCAACGACGCCGTCGGTAACTTTGACGATGACGCGTGGCTCCAGTCGCAGGCGGACGCATTGCACCCGGCAGTGCTGCCTCCGGCGGAGCGTGCAGCCGACGGGGGCCCCACAAATGGCGCGTCGCTGTCTGTGGAAGCCATGGCGGACCTTATGGCCGGCGGCGCTGCGGGCGTGGCCTTTACGCCCGTCCTTCACCGCGCGCAGCTAGCGACTCCGGGCTACCCCTCCGAGCCCCCTGTCGTGGGCGCGGTGGCGCCTCCGCATTCCCCCGCCGACCTCGACGCTGCGGACGCGGTGGCGGCCGCACTGGACCCCTCCCCCTCCCTTGCCGACGCCATTCGCTCTTCTCGGTCCCCGGCGGCGCTGCTCGCCGTGCTTCTTACCGGCCCGGGTGCCAGCTCCAACTCCTTCCTCCGTTCCCTCACCGTTGACCGGGTGCAGGCGCTCCGGCCCGGCGTCCTCTGCTGGGGGTGCGACTTGTCGCCTCGGGACGACCAAGGTGCGGGCCTGCTGCAGCGGCTGGGTCTCCACGCCCTTCCTGCTGTGGTGGTGCTGGCTGACGTGGGCGGCGGCGGCATGGGCTTAGTGGACATGTTTGACCCCGCCTTTGTGGGCTTTGACGCGGTAGCGGGGCGGCTCGCCGCGTCGGCGGCTGAACTGGCGCTCTTCCTGGACCATACGCGCGCACGGATGGCGACGGTCTCCGACCGCAGTTCGCTCCTGGCGGAACAGGACGCGGCGTATGAGGAGTCGGCTGCAGCTGACGCGGCGGCGGCGTTGGATGAAACACCCGCCGCCACCGCCGCTGTTAGTACCAGCCCCGTCGTTGACGGCGGGGCCGATGTCATGAATGAGGCAGAAGCTCCCCGCACGGGCGCGGCCGCGGACGCGGCCGCGGCCGCTTCTGACAGCACCGCCGCCGCCACCGCTTCGGCTGCCGAAGCGGCTGCCGCCGCCGCCGTCGCTGACGCACAGTCCCGTCTTCGCCCTCCGCCCTCCTCGGGCCTGGGCGTTGCTGCCGTGGCACTGCGTCTGCCCGGCGGGCGACGGGTGGTGCGGACATTTTGGGCCGGCGACACGCTCGGCTGCCTCTTTGACTGGGCGCTTGTCGAGGCGGCTGGCCAGGGGGGGGCAGATGCAGTCGCTGCCGTGGCCTCCTCCCCCCGTTGGGTGCTGGTGCGGGTCAACCCACGACGTGTGTATCGCCGTGGGGGGGGGGGGACCGTGGGGGAGGCGGGGCTGCTGCCGCGGGCGGCGTTGGTGGTAGAAGTGGAGGATGAGAGGGGGGAGGAGGCTGCCGCCGAGTAGTGCGGTTGTCCCTGTCCGGTGACTCAGTCCCGGGAGTTTATCACTGTGGTGTTTGCATGGGCATCAGGGTTGCCCATTGCTGTTGCGTACCACGCCGGGTAAAGCGTCCAGTCGCCCACCAGGCGCTGTCTGTAAAAATAATAATCGTTGTCTTGTTCTTCACATTTACTCAGGGTGTTGGGTATGCACCGTGAGGCCAGTGGCGGCGTCACGACAAGTCTCTCCCTATCTCGTTGCGACGGCACCCACCGTCTTGTGCCACGCAAGAGGGAAGCCGCCCCCGCACCAACCCCCCCCCCTGCGCCGACAGCGTCGCCGTCTGTGCAATGGCTGCGCCGTGGCGACGGGTGCACCTCGAGCCCCCGTACGGGCGGGTAAGGCGGTTGCCAGCGCGCAGCAGCTGTACGCTGCCACCGCCACTGCGGTTACGGACCGGTCCGTCGTGACACATGGGTTAAGCAGGGTGAAGGGGGGATAGAAAGAGTTTGGGAGCAGGAGCAGGGGTGGGAAGATGAGTGGATAGTCTTGAGAAAGGGGGTCAGCTCCAACCCGCTTGCAGGTGCTGTTCCGCTGCCTCCTCACCTCCGCAGCTCGGATGGGCAGAACGAGTTGCCCGACGGCAGATCCTTGGTATCAATGTCCGTGTTGGCCAACAGCAGCCCGCGCATGGTAATGCGGTCGCCCTCAATAGCCGCAATCTCGCTGCTCATCGCGCTCCGCAGCGCCTTGGGCCACCGCACGTTCTTGTAAAAGAAGCGATCCCCGTCGCGGAGGCGAGCAAACTCGGTGGACAGAGCGGTGCCCAGCAGCTCCCCGACGGGCGAACCCGGCCGCGGGTCCTCCGCCAGCATGCCGATAAACGCATCCACGTCATCGGGGCGCGATCCATACAGGTCGGCCATACGGCGAGCCACGTCCCTGTCGTCCGTGACGGAGCCCCACGACGTTTTACGCGACAGCCCGTACGCCGCCCGCGCGGCATTGTAGTCTGGGATGGCGTGGTCTCGAGCTCGCTGCAGGTTGAGGGCGACCAAGTCAAAGCCCCCTTCGCCGGGGATGTCGTTGAAGAGGAAGTTGCGCAGGCCGTCCACGACAGCCAAGTCCAGCTCAGACGCGAGCGTGTTGGCGCTGCCCCGGATAAACGGGTCGGTGCCCGTCTCTTCAAAAAACGCCGGGTTGAATAGGCCCTTTCGCAGCGACACTGGCCCGCCGTCCAACGGCTGATTGCCGGGTCCCAGTCTCGTAATCTCCTTGTTGACGAGCGTATGACCAAGACGGAAAGCCGCGGTTGTGAAAAACGCCGACAGCGTCGCGTCCAAGTCCGCCTTGTAGCCACGGTACGGTGGCAACTGGGTGCTACCAAGCAAGCACGGCAGCCACTCATTGTAGGTGATCTGCTGCAGCTTGGCCGCAACCAGACTGCGGGCCGACTCAAAAATGGCTGTGTCATCCCACTCTGGGCGCGCCCGCGCAATCTTGTCTGCCAGTCGGTTGTGCTCGCGCGCAAACACGTGGTGCAGCGCCAGCAGCATCACATTCTCGTTCGCTCGCGGGTCGCCCGACACGAAAAACTCGGGGCCCGACGTGGGCGAATTCTCCACCGTCAGCCCCAGGTCGGCGACCCGGTTCTTGGGCAGCAGTTTGTCCTTTCCCATCAGCCGCAGCCGCCCCGACCGCTTCTCCCGCAGGCAATGCCAGCGGTAGCCGTCCGAACCGTACAGGACGCTGCCGTCAATGTAGCTGGTGAGTCGGTTCGGCTGCGTCCGCACCGCCGATGCCGTCAGCTGCCGGGTGTACACAGAGCGGGTCATGGGCAGTTCCGTCCCGGACGAGCGCACCTTAAAGAACAGGTAGTCGTCCTTGTTTATGGGGATGTCGAGGTCCTCCTTGAACAGCAGGTTGGACTTGCTGTTGCCCGTCGGAGTGTGGCCCACGTCGTGGTCAAGCAACTGCCCAAAAAACGTCAGCAGCTCCGTGTGGCGAAACCGGTTGCCGTCCGCGCTGCCATTGCGCTCCGCACACATGGCGTTGCTGACTTCGCGTGCCGATGGGCGGTTGCCGCCCGACGGCGCCGACACCCCGTCCGCGTACGCGGGGTCCTGCCCCCCGTCCAGCCGCCGCAGTGACGCGTTGGTCACCCCCCAGCCCGGGTGTTTCTTGTTGTTGCACAGCCCCGACCGATGGCGCACCGTGTCAGAGCAAAAGGCGGTACCTTCGGAGGCGGCGATGTTCACGACCATGTCCTCCACGAGGCCCACCAGGTAGCCCCGCACCCACCGCGCTTCATCTCCGTCGGGCTCCTGGCCCGCCACCGACGCGGGCACGCGCGCACCCGCCCGCAGCACCGAGTGCCACACAAACGGAAAGTGGAGCGCCATCTTGATGTAAAACTTGGAACCGACAAGGTCGTGCCCTTCAAAAGCATCCTCCGTGTGCGTTGAGATGGTCCACTCCAGCCGCCGCTTCCACGTGCTCGCATGGTCGGGCATGAGCGTCACGCTTTCATTCGAGGGCATGGTAAACACCCACGCAGAGCCCGACTCGCCACCCTTGCCGCTCGTCGACCAGGCCATGTTGCCGAGCACCATGCCAGGGCCATCCGTTCCCGAGATGCGCCGGTAGGCCAGAAAGGAGAAGGAGCTGATGGGCATCTCTGTCTCGTGGTCCCAGTAGCGGTCCTGCGACCTGCTGGCCACCGCGAGGCCCGCCAGTTCCGCCACCAGGGCCACTGCCAGGAGGAGGGCGAGCACCGCCACCGCCCCCCCCATCCCCGTCGCCGCCACCCCGCCGCGGGCCGCGGCTGCTGGTCGCCTGTTCCCGTGGCGCCGCCGCGGCGGTGGCCGAGTTATCCTCCCCACCACAGCGTGCGGGCATGGTCGGTCGTACAAGCCCCCCGCAAGCGCTAACCAACCCGCCGCCTCCTCGGTCCTCTGCTCCACAAGCTTTTCTGGCCGCTGCGCACCAGCCACGCCTCCGACGAGCACCCTCCTCTTGACGTCACTGCCGCGCAGGTCGCTGCCGCCGCTGCCGCAGCCGCCGCTGCCGCGTCCGCAACCGCAGCCGCTGCGGGCCGCAACCGCCTCCATGGCCACAGTACAACCGCCACCCTCCCCGCCCTGTGCCATCGTTTCACCACGCGTCGAGCCGCCGCGGGGCGGCCGGGCTCCCAAACTCACCGTAAACTCCGCCAGTCGTGTGGGGGGAAGAGAGAACCACCCCCCCCAAGGGGTTTGGATCCTCCCCGCTTGGCCGCTCGCCACCGGCACCGGTCGTCACGACGGTCAAGGGCGCTGCCGCGCGGGTCGATCCGTCCGCACCGAGGAGGGCGGCCGGGCCACCCGCCGCGACGCACGCGCGCGCGCGCGCACACCTGCACCAAGAGACAAAGACAGGAGTGGGTCAACGGGGGGGGGGAGTGGGGCGAAGGGTCCGCGCAGGGGAGGGGGCGGTGGGGGGGGTTGTTGTCGACCAAAGAAACCACCCTCAGCGGCCGTCCCGCCCTGTCCAGCGCGTGTTCCCGCGCGCGTGCCTCGCACCACCAGTGGGGCCACGACGTGGTGGGTATGCCAGGCACTACCCGCCCCCTCCCCCCTGTCGGTGTATGTAGATACCCCGCGGGCGCACGCGCGGCGGGGTGGACGCCCCCCCCCCCCCCCCCCCCGCCCCACTCTCTAGTCGAGTCCTACCCCTTCCCCGTCCCGTCACGCGCCGGGACACCCACCAACGCCCCTACCACGTGGTGCGCCCACAGAGGGGGGCGGGGCTGCCGACTGAGCGTGCGGCCCAGGCGGCAGCACGGCTCGCTCCGCGTGTCCCCGACGGCATGCGCTGCTGTCGGCGGGCGGGGAGGGGAGGGGGGGCGCGGAAAACGCGTAGCGCAGAGATGCAGAGGGAGGGGGGCGGAGCCTCTGCTCGGGACCCTGTGGGGGTGGGTCCCCCTCCCCTACCCTCCTTGCCGTCGCGCATGCCACCGCCACGAGCGCGCGCGTGCTGAGAGCGGAGAGTGCCCACGGCCGAGTGGCGTCCGCTGGGGGGAGCCACGCAGTGCAGCGGGGTGGTATGCAGTGAGGTTGGGTGGGGGGGGGGGGGGGCAGGGGTGGGAACGAAGGGAGCAGCATCCCCGGCGTGGCGGTGGCCCGCTACCGCCGCGCCGCAGTCGTGACGACAGGGTGGGCTGGCCGCACCCGCCATCCGCCACCGTCGGCAGCGTCGAGCCCCCAGTCGCGCCCCCCAGCCACCCCGCCGGGAATGGCGTCAGGAAGGGGGGGAAGATGCCCGGCGGCAGTGAGAGCATGAGAGGAGGGGCGGCAAGGGGGCTTCCCCCAGACACTCAGAGTTGGCGTCACGTGGCCTCTCGGCCGCGGCGGCGGCGGCGGCGGCGGGGCCACCACCCTCCCCCTCCGCCCCCCCACGCCCCCACGGATGCGGGTTACCTGGCAGCAAGCTGGCAAGCTGGTCCCGGCTGTCAGGCGTAGCTGGGCCAACGGTTGAGGTGGCCGACGGTCAATGCCGCCAGTCCACCCAGCACGGGACAGATGGAGGTGGGGAAGAACAGTGTGCGCACACCCGGGGGGTAAGCCCGTGGAGGCCGCGGCGGGGCCTTGCACGCGTATGCTTCACCCGTGGCAGCTGGGCCCTTGGGCTCCTGCCCCAGCAGGCCAGATCATCGCCCACCCTCTCCCGTCATGCATTCCTGCGCCCCCCCTCTCAGGAGGACGGGGGCTCAAGTGGAGTGGGGTGCCACACCCACTCAAGTTGACGCCCCCCTCGGCCCTTTCTACGGGCCCACGGAAAGCTGGTGCCGCAGCGTGGGTGGTTCTGTGGGGGGGGGGGGCTTGACAGGCCGCGGCCTTGACAGGCAGCCCCGCCGTGGCTGGGCCAGACGGCCGACGAGAACACAACCCCGTTGGCCAACACGCCCATCGTTGCGGTCGCTGACCTAGTCCCCCCTCCCTCCTCTTGTCCACAGTCGGGCGCCCCGCTGGCCCGTGGAGCTGATGGTTCACTAGCGCGCTGTACTCGGCCGCTAGCGGCCGAGTACGCACCGATGGGCAAAGCGGCCGCGTACAGTTGGACCGAGCAAGCTGTAGCCAAACCTTTGGGCCCCCAGCAACTGCCCAGTTCCCACCCGCCAGGGAACCTTTCTTGGTCTGCCGAGGCCGAGTGGAGTGCTGGGAGCCCTTGGCATGCAAAGGGACCCCATCGGTCGAGCGGGTGTGGCGTGCTCGAGCCGGGCTTGCAGCGGCAAGCAACGGCGGCGGGTACAACAGCAGAGTGCCAGTCGCCACTGTCGAGCTGCATGGCGCGTACAGGCAGGCGGCGGGGGGGAGGGGGGGGGGGGTGGCGGTCGCGGCGGTCCCGGTTCTCATACTTTTGAGCCCTCCCCCCCCCTTACCCCGTGCAGCTGGCGCACGGTGGTCCGAGTCAGGATTAGCCTTACAGGCTTCGCAGCGCCGCAGTTGTGGCGCGGGTGGTGCCAATCCCCTCTCCTAGAGGTGTGAGTGGCAGGGGCCGAGCCAGCCGCCGACACCGCGGCAGGTGTAGCCGTGGCTAAAGGTGAAAAGGTGTGCCGACGGCACCCCCCCCTCTGCCTCCTCCCACCGTGGCTCGAGAGAGCCGCCTCGCGATCCATACTTCTGAAAGTCATGGCCTACGGGGTCTTGACGAGGACGTGCGGCGCCTGTTTGGCGGCAACGAGTCGGCGGCGCTGTGTCCAAGCGGGAGGGCGAGAGAGCCCGCCGCGCCCCGTTTCAGTTACGAGCTGAAGTGCAGGCATCAGCATACAAACGCCGCTTGAATAATCTCTTCTCACCGCTGCCGTCGCTTCTTTCTTTGGTACGAGATCAGGGCTGGCGTCGGCGAGAGCGCGCGAGCAAGACGGGGTCGGCCACTTCGGCTTCCGCGACGCATGCTTGTTTTTTCTTTTGACTGTCGAGGACCATTCGCCCGGCCCAAAACAGTGGAAGGTACCGCGGCCTCGGAGGGTGCCTTCGAACGACGGTCAGTCGAAGGGCCTTGCCGAAAAGGCCGCTATAAAGCAGTCTTCAGCCGCACACAAAGCGAGACAAACTCGAAAGCTCAAAAGTGAACACCCGAACCAACACAAGAGAGTTCGTCCGAGGCCAACTCTTTCGGTATTTTACAGCCACCCCATCATTGCATGGTAAGTACAGGTCGTTCATTGTCCCGCTACCCTTTCGCGCGAAGCCTCGCCCAATACCATAGTGTACATGATCGGGCGCAATGCGAGCAGGCTGCGGTATCGTCGGCAAGGTCCCGCAGGACGACAGAACACCAGTGGGTGCGAGGGCAGAGGAAACAGGAGGGCGCGGGTGGGCTACAGCGTGCTCGCCAGCATCTTTCCAAAGCGGGCACTTCACCCAGTGCCCGCCGCTACAGCGCGCTCGCCGACCAACGCCCACTCTGCGTGATCGAGCGAGCGAGTTCGCCCAGGACAAACCTGTCTTTATACGTGGAGCATGCATTCCCTCTCCTTTCCCAGCCGTGGACAATGTGTGCTTTCTTCCCTCTTACCAAATGACGAAGAAGAAAGACGTACCGAGGTCATGGTCTCAACGAATGTCAATGCTGTGTTGCGAGATGTATCGCAAGTGCAGAACGAGGGGGTGGGGGAGGTTCCCGCCGTCGTGGACCCGAGCAACATTGAGATTGCGAAGCATATGCCTAACGATCACACAAGTCCTTTCCAGGAGGGCAGGTCCGCCAGACGCGCTCTCGGCGCGGTGGACGGGCGCAGGGGAGCCCTCTCTGAGGTGAAACTTGTGTCCAGCGCTCGTACAAGCAGCCGCGCGGGTGTCCACGTCTACAAGACAACGAGAGTAGTTCTTCCATGGGCGTGCGCGTTTCTGGCGCCCTGTGCCGGCTCGCCCAACCCACCCCCGCGTCCAGGCGCCGCCCGCAGCCCACGCGCTGTGCCCGCCACCAGCGAGCGCGCACGGCTCCGTGTGGAGATCAGAACCTGGGAATACACGCGGGGGCAACCCGCCAGTAAACAGGATGCCGTGCGGGTGGGAGGGGCACCTAAGACGGGGGGCGCGAGCGTCCATCCATCGACCGTGTTTTGTTTTCTTCTCGTACGGGACGCCAGGGCGAGATCGACACGCTGGCCGCAAAGGTTGCGCATGGAAGTTGCGAAGAAATTGTGGTGGTCGCCGATGCGACACGTGGCCGTGCTGGCCGCCGCCTCACGTTCGCGTCCCTGTCGCGCATTCAACCACCCGCTCCGGCGTGCGGCGAGAGCCCTCCTCCCCCGCCATCCCTCCCCCGTCGCCACCACCCCACCCCACCCCACTTCCTTCTGCCCGCCTTGTATTGGTAGCCGCCGCCGACGGTTATGGCTCCCCCCCCTCCCCAACCCGAGCGGCTGCCCCCCCTCCCCGCCACCCGGGGAGGGCTCTCCCACCCGGCCGCCGGCGGTCGTCGGCGGCCGCCAGTGCCTGGCCGTGGCGGGTCTGCCTTCGGGCTCGACCGCTTGGCCGCTGACCGCCGTGCCGCCGCGGCAGCTGCCTCCACCGATGCCGCCGCCTCCACCGTGGCCGCCGCTGCCGCCAACGGCGCTACCCGCGGCGCGGTGGTCGCAGCGGCGGCAGACGGCGGGGGCGCTGGCCCTGGCGAGGCTGGTGATGTCCCCCCTTTGCGGCCGCCACCCCCCTCCGCCGCCCCTAGTGGCGTCACGGCACCCGCCTCGGCCGTCTCCTTCCCCCGCCCCGTCGCCAAGCGCCCCCGCTCGGCACCCCGCCGGCGGTCGCGGTGGGACGTACCGCCGCCGCCGCCGTCAGCGGCGGTCGGCCCCCCGCGGGCTGCGGCTGCGGCGGCGGCGGGGGCACTACCCGGCGGCAGCGGGGCAGACCGGGGGTCCCCCCCAGGAGGCGGCGGCGCCCGCCGCCGCACAACCAACTCCCCCCCCCCCCCGCCGGGTCGGACCGGGCTGCGTACGAGGCAGAGGCAGCACGGCTAGACCGGCTGTGGTACGCCGCCGCCGAGGGCGACGGGGGCGGCGGCGACGACTATGCGGGCGCCGCGTCGGTCCTGCCGCCCGTCCCCGCCACGGCGGCGGCTGCCGCCGCCGCCGCGGCCGCCACGTCGGCGGCGCCACTGTCTGGTAGCGCTGCGGCCGGGCCGCCGCGGGTGGCGAGTGCCCTCGAGGCCGCCCGCACGTCGGCGGTGGAGCGGTGGGAGGCGGCGCAGCTGGCGCGGGGCTCCTTGGGTGGAGGCGGCGGCGGCGGCGGGGGTGCCCCGTTGTCGGCGGCGGCGCTGGACGAGAGCGGCGGCCCGCGGATTACGGTGCTGGTGCGGGAGGCGGTGCCGCCCTTCCTCGCCTCCCTGTCGGCGGCGGCGGCGACGGCGGCTGGTGGCGACGGCAGCGGGCCGGGCGGCGACGAGGATGCCGAGGCGGTGGCGGCGGCGGCGGCCGCCGCTGCCGGCCTCGGCCGCGACGCCACTGGCAAGGCTGGGGCGGGGGGTGGTGGTGGTGGTAGTGGGAGCCGTGGCGGCGGCGCTGGGGCGGGCGTCTTTGCGGCGGGCGCCCTGCCCGTGCGGGACCCGACGAGCGATATGGTGGTGCTCGGCCGCCGCGGCTCGGCGACGGTCGCCGCCGCGCGTGACGCTCGCGCGCGGGCGGGGTCGGCGACGGGCGGGTGGCGCGCAGAGCTGGTGGGGGGGGCCTCGGGCGCCGTTGCTGACGCCGACGCCCGCGCCGCGGCGGGGCGGGAGGCGCGAGCGCGCGAGCGCGCCGAGGCGGCGGCATCGTCTGGTAAGGGGGGGGGCGGCGGGGGCGACTATCGGAAGGAGCACCAGTTTGCGGGGCTGCTGCTGGGGGCGGCCGCTGCCAGTAGCGGGGAGGAGACGCCGGATGGGGGAGAGGGGGGGGCGGCGGAAGACGCGCTTGCCCCGGCGAGCGGCGACGAGCCGCGGGACGCTCCCGCCGTGGGGCCCCCGCGGCCCCCACCGCCTGGCGTGAAGACCGAGGGGGTGGCGGTCGGTCCTCGTCGGCCGCCACCGTCTGGGGATGGTGCCACTGGCGATGGAGGCGGCAATCCCAGGACGGTTTCGGCGTCGGACGCAGAAGAGGTTGACGTAACGACCCTGCCCATCCCCGAACAGCGCCGCCGCCTCCCCGTCTACGCCGCCCGCTCCGAGGTGCTTAGCGCGGTGCGGGAAAACGCCGTGGTGGTGGTCGTGGGCGAGACGGGGTCTGGCAAGACGACCCAGATCGCTCAGTACCTGTACGAAGATGGATGGACGGCGGTGACAGCAGCGGCGGGGGGCGGGGGCCGCCGTCGCGGTGGTGGGGACGGGACAGGGGCGGCAGGTACGGCGGCGGCGGCGGCGGGGGACGTGGGGCCGGCGTCCAAGCAGCACGACCACCTGCTAATTGGTATCACGCAGCCGCGGCGGGTGGCGGCCGTGTCGGTGGCGGCGCGGGTGGCAGAGGAGATGAGCACCCCCCTGGGCGGCACGGTCGGCTACGCAATCCGGTTTGAGGAGCGCACCAGTCCTGGGACGGCGCTCAAGTTTATGACCGACGGCATCCTGCTGCGCGAGTCCGTGTCGGACCCAGACCTGTCGGCCTACGCGGTGGTCATCATGGACGAGGCGCACGAGCGGTCGCTCGCTACGGATGTGCTGTTTGGGGTGCTCCGCCGCGCGCTCGCCGCGCGCGCCGACCTCCGAGTCATCATCACGTCGGCGACGCTCGAGGCGGGCAAGTTTGCCACCTTCTTTGGCGGCGCCCCCGTCCTCCGCATCCCGGGGCGCAGCTTCCCCGTCGACATCTTTCACGCCCGCACCCCCGCGGGGGACTATGTGGACGCGGCGGTGTGGCAGGCGCTGCAGGTGCACCTGCAGGCGCCCCTGCCGGGCGACATCCTCATCTTTCTTACCGGCGCGGAGGACGTGGAGGTGGCGTGCGACGAGCTCCGCACCCGCCTGGAGCGGCTCGACACGGCGCCGCCGGCGGTCGTCCTCCCCGTCTACGCCGCACTACCCGCCGAGGCGCAGGCGCGGATCTTTGCGCCGCCCCCGCCGGGCACGCGCCGGCTGATTGTGGCGACCAACATTGCGGAAACGTCGCTCACCCTCAACGGCGTCGTGTACGTCATTGACTCGGGGTACTGCAAGCTCAAGGCCCACTCGGCGCGGCTGGGCATGGACGCCCTCCTCCTCTGCCCCACCTCCCAGTCATCGGCAGATCAGCGCGCGGGGCGCGCCGGCCGCACAGCGCCGGGCAAGGCGTACCGCCTGTACACGCAGGCCGCGTACGAGGACGAGATGCTTCCCGCGGCGGTGCCCGAGATTCAGCGCACCAACCTCTCCCACGTGGTGCTCCTGCTTCTGTCGCTGGGCGTTGACGACGTCCTGTCCTTTCCCCTCCTCGACCCCCCCCGCAAGGAAGACGTGGCCGGCGCGCTGTGGTCCCTGTGGTCCCTCCGTGCCGTGTCGGACGCGGGCCGCCTCACCGCCCGCGGGCGGCTGCTGTCGTCGTTTCCACTCGAGCCCGCCGCGGCGGCGGTGCTGGTGGCGGCGGCGGACCTCGGCTGCGCTGACGAAGCGCTGACCGTCGTTGCCATGCTCTCCGTCCCGTCCGTCTTTCTCCGCCCCCACGGGCGGGAGGCGCCCGCCGACGCGGCACGCGCACGCTTTGCCGTCCCCGACAGCGACCACCTCACCCTCCTCCACGTGTACGACCGGTGGCGCGCGGCGGGCGGCGACCGCGGCTGGGCGGCCGACCACTACCTCAACGAGCGGGGCCTCCGCAAGGCCGCCGACGTGCGCTCCCAGCTGGCCGACGTCTACCGCGCGGCGGGCCTGCCGGCTGGCCGCCCCGCGTCGGCGGCGGCGGGGGCGATGGGGGACCCGTCGGGCCGCCTCCGCCGCGCCGTCGCGGCAGCGTACTTTGGCAACGCCGCCCGCGTTGTCGGCCGCGGCCGGTACGTGCACATGCGGACGGGAGTGGAGTGTGGGCTGCACCCCAGCTCGGCGCTCGTCGCCGCCGCTGCGGTAGCCGATTACGTGGTCTTTCACGAGCTGGTGTGGACCAGCCGCGAGTGGATGAGCGTCGTGAGCGAAGTGGAGGGGGGGTGGCTCGCCGAGGTTGCCCCCGAGCTGTACGAGGTGCGCACCGCAAGGGGGGTGCGGCCGTTGGCGGTGGGGGGTGGCCGGGGGGTGGTTGCTCCCCCGCGGGCGGCACCGCCAGCCCCCGCGCGGGTGGAGGAGGCGGGCCGGGGGGGGGCTGGTGCCGCAGTGGCCGCGGCCGCGGCCGCTGGCATTGATGGGGGCAGCGGGCGGGCGGCCTCATCCAGCAGCGGGCGGCTGGCCGCCGCGCTCGCCGCACGGCGGGCGGCCAAGCGCCCTCGGCCGGGCGTGTCGTTTGGCCGCCGCTGAGCTGCATGTCGGTGGGCGGGTGGCGCCTCGCGCCTGCCCCCGCTAACCCGTTTTATCACCCGATCAGCAGGGGGTGTGCCGCCGGCTTCCAGCCACCGTTGCGGCCGCTGGCGGCCGCTGCGTCCCTCGTAGGCGACCACTGGCTGCTGCTGTGGCCCTCGCTGGCACGCAGCTGGCTTGCCGCCCGCCCGGCCGTCCTTTTGCCGGCAGTGAGGGGGGGGGAGGAGAGGCGTGCGGGGCGTGTCCGTCCAGGGGGATGGTCACACCTCTGCTACCGCCCCGCGGCAACCGCTTTGGTGCCATCACCGCCGCCGTCGCTTCTGCTCTCCCTGGCCGGCGTCGTCGCCCCTGTGCGCCGAAGGTCCTTCCTGTCTCGTGGCGGGCGGGCTCACGTCCCAGGGTTTGCCTAAATCTAGATACATATTCCTACATATGGCTCTCCGGTGAGGCACCCGCTTTTACTGTCGCGCAGTTTTCATAAATATTCGTCGCACAGTCAAGTACACTGAATCCATACACTATCTACGTCACATTTTCCGCGATGGTTGCAGTCGGGGCCCGACGAGAGTGCATTCACGCTGTGGGGTGGGCCGTCTTCGTCCACTTCGCCACATTAGCCACCGCAGCCATCATCGTGCCCGTACTCTCCCCGCGCGATCGCTTGCCAAGCACTCGTCGCCAACCCCCCCACTGTTCTTCTCTCCCTCTACACCATTTCCTCCATCCTCCCCCCCCCTGTCTTCATCCCGGCTCCCTGCCCCTCCCGCTGCCATGTCTACCGCCCCCGTCGCGGCGGCGGCCAAGGCCACGGTCGCTGCCGCCGCCAAGATGCCCGCGTCGGCGCCCGTCGGGCAGCTCCGCGCGGCATTTGAGGCGTACCACGAGCGCTACATCGCGACGGGCTCCTTCCAGCCGTTTGTCCACGCCATGGTCGTGGCCTTTGGCATTGGCTACGCCACCGAGTACTCGCATATCAAGCACGAGGTGTCGCACCAGCGTGCCGAGGCGGCCAAGATTGAGTGAGGACCCCTGAACCCATCCCGTCTTGCCAGCCGTGACGATGCGCGGCGGCGGGGGGGGAGGGTAGAGGGGGGGCTGGGGGGGGGGGGGGGGGGGGGGGTCGGGGTAGCGTGTGGCAGCAGCGGCTGCGGTGGCACCGGTGGTGGCGGCGGGCGAGGTGGTGGGTGCGGGATGGGGGGGAGAGGGGCGTTTTTCCCTTCCCTTCCCCAGTCTATGTTGTGCCTCACGTGGGCAGGTCGCGTCCTCGCCTTGGTGTGGCGGGGTTGGTGGCCATTTCGGCTGCTGGATGGGTCCGTCGCGTTGGCAAGGTCGGCACGCGCGGTGGCTGTATGTGCATACTGCTGTGCTCCTGATCATTGAGGCGGTGGACAGGGGCAAGGAGCGGATGAAGGGGGCCGGTGCAGGAGGGACCTGTTGATGCGGCGTGCGTGTGCGGTCTGCCGGTGCGGTGGCGGTGTGTCGAGGTGGGTGGTCGTGCCAACGAGGGGGCGACGCGTGGGGGCGGGGGCCGTGCGGCGGCGGCGCCACCGGGGACGGATGGTTGAGCGCGCCGACAGTTCGTTTTTGTGTGTTCGCAGATTGGTTTCTGTTTTTTTTTTCTTCTTGCCCTTTGCTCGTGGCGACCCGTCCCCCGCCGGCGGCCTCGTGTGTTGCTGGAGGGGGGGGGGGGGGTGGCACTTGTGATGGGCGTGACGCGCCCCTCGGTGATAGGCGGCCTGCGCGCGAGATGACGGCCACCGGGTGCCGATGGCGCTGGGTTTACCCGGGGGGGTAAGGCAACTTCTGGCTGGGCGCGGCTCGAGTCGCGGCGCGGCCGGTCGGTGGCCTGCAAGACGGGCGGCCTGCTTGCGCTGTTCACTACGGGTGGCCTACACGGCGAGCGTAGGCCTGCTTGGCTGCCGTCAGGTCCCGCGGCAGGCCAACCCCCCCGTGTCGCGTCTGCACGCCGATCTCCTCGCGCCGGGGGGCGGGGCGGCCTAGCCACGCTTCGGCTGCCGTCGTCCACTGGCTCAACAGCCAGTGGGTGTGCTATTGCCACCTGCTGGGACCGCGGTCAACCAGTTTCTTCTCTCAGTCGTGCCGCCAGCTGCCTCAGGAACGGATCGTCTGCCGTCGGTGCTGCGAGAGGCTGTCCCCAGCTATCAGAAGCCGAGAGGCAAACAGATAAGAGGCGCACGTCCGTCAACGAGACGAGGAACAACAAAAAAAAGGGAACACGGCACATGTGCCCACAGGAGAAGCAATGCAGAGAAATCGCCGACAGCCCCCTGCAGGAGAAATCCAGGCGATGCAAACGCCGGCGGCCCCACCCCACGTCTCTCCTTCGTATCTACCCTACAACAGAACATGCGCCTTGCCGTAATAGCGGTTGCAAAACTTGGTCTTGCAGCCCGACAAGTCGGGCTGCGTGTTTTGGGGGTAAAACTTGTACAGCTTCATGGTCCGCAGGCTCTCCCGCTCGTCGGCGGGCATGGCATCGACCTTGGCCTTGCGCGCCGCCCGCTCGGCACGGTAACGCTCCTTTGTCGCTGCCACCTCTGCGCGGATCGCCGCGGCCATGGACGCGGCGGTGGCGGCGTCGCCGTCGAGGCCATCGTCCTTCACCTTAGCGTCAACAAACTCGTCCACCTCATCGTCCATCTCCCAGTCGTAGGGGAACATAGTGGTCTTGCCGTCGGGCTTCTCCCACGTAACCGTCACCTCTGTGTCGACCGTGTCCATCGCCGCGGCCTCCTCCCCGTCGGGCAAAAAGACGTACGGCAGCACGTACTCGTACGTCTTGACCGCGTCCTCTTCCATGTTCCGCAGCCGCGCCCGCCGCTGCTCGCACTTGAGCACGTACACGCGGGGCTGCTTCGGCATCCGCCGCGCGTTCTTCCGCAGCAGCGGGTGCCAGCCCATTTTGAGCTTGGCCATTGGCACAATTTCCTCTGACGACCGCTGCACCGACGTGATGGCCACCTGCTCGGGGGGGGGGCGCGACGACACCACCGCCACGATCACGGGGATGGGCACCACCGTGGAGGTCTGCTCCAACAAGACCCCCGCACCCGCGGGGGCGGCACCGTCGCCACCGCCGCCGCCGCCATTGGCGCCGTCCCCAGCGGGCGGGGCGTCGTCGGCCGCCCGCCGCGGCAGCGCCCGCCCCCCCGCGCCGCGCGCGCGCTTGGCCGCCCGCGCCGTGGCCTCCTTGACAAAGCTGTCCGACGCGGCCTGCCGGTCGGCGAGGCGCTTGCGGACCGCGGCAGCACGGACGGCCGCCGCGTCGGCAGCGTCGACCGGCTCGTCGTCGTCAAACGCCATGTTGAGCAGCTGCGGCTCGGTGGATCCAAACAGGTACACCCGCTGGGTGGACAGCACCCCCCCCGTCGACAGAGCCTCGTCCAGGTGGTCAAAGTCCCAGTCCACCTCGTCCACCGCCTCCAGCTGATCCCAGTCCGTGCCCGCCAAGTAGACGCTCTCGTACACGTCCTCGTACGTCTCCTTGGGCGGGCGCCGTGCCGGCGCGCGCGCCAGTGCGCCAGCCGCCCGCACAGGCGCCGCAGTCGCCGTCGCCGCCGGCGCCGGCGCACCCGCCGCAATGGCCGCTGGGGGCGGCTGCGCCGCCGCCGCGGGTGCCGCAGGCGCCGTCGTCGCGGCTGCTGTCACCGCCGCCACCGCCGCCGCCGCCGCCGTCGCCGCCGCAGCGGCGACAGCCGCCGTGCCGTCGCTGCCTGCGGCAGCCACCCCGCCTCGACCAGCACCCCCCCCTCCCCGAGCGGCCGCTCCACCACGGCCGGCACCGCCGCGAGCCGCCCCCCCTCCCCTCCCCCGGCCGGCGGCGGCGGCACCGCCGCCACGCCCCGCGCCCCCCCCCCGGCCGGCGGCAGCCGCGGCGATGGCGGCGGTGGTGGTGGTGGCGGCGGCAGCGTTGGCGGCGGCGGTGCCGCGCGTGCCCCCCCGGCGTGGCATGGCGGCCCGCAGGGGCCGCGACCGACTGGCCGACGGACGGGCGGCGGCGCCGGTGCGCGGCGCCCGCAGGGGTTCCCGCGCCCGCCCGGCCGCCCGCTGACCGGCGGCTGTTGCTACCACCAACCACCCACCACCACCAGCCAACCACTCCCTCTGGGCACGCGCCCGAACACCCGACGACGCGCAGTAGAGGGAGTTGGGGGGGAGATGGAAGAGGCCGGTGAGGGTGACGACAAGGCGGCGCCAACCGGCCTCGCGAGCCGTCCCGGTACACGCGAGGCGCGGCACAGAGGGGCGGCGCGCAGCTGTGGGGGGTGAGACGCGCCCGCGTTTTCCTCTTCCTCCCGGCGCGTCGATCGACACAGCGGCGGTGCCGGTCCACCACCGTTGCCACCAGCAACGGTGGTGCAATGAAGGACAACTCCTCGGCTCAAATGGGCCATGTCATTGCCCGTGCGGTCCGAAAAGTCATGTGTTTTCGCGGATATCAGCCCGACTGACAGCAGTCACTGTGGCAAGGTCGGTACATGATTAAACAAGTTTTCATGTCTAGCCTAATGCACCAATGAATCGACGATCCACAGGGGGGGGGCTCGACATTTGGTACATAGAAATCCAAGCACTGGAGGGGGGATCGAAACCCCCTTCAATCACTGCATTCATATGGACCTGTGATGGCCCAGACGGGGTTCGCGGCACCCGGTGAGCCCGGTCCAGCTGCCGCTCACCGTACTTCCCGACAATTGATCACGGTCGTAAGGACCGTGCTATACATGTACGCCAAGTGCGGACTAACGCTGCTGTCGCGAGATTGTTTTTTGACAGCCTAGGCTTGCTTAATCGCCATGGCTTCCCTACCGACGAACGGCGTTCCTTCGCCTTATAGCTGTCACAAATGACCCAAGGGTTGCTGTGTCGTCAGGTTCTCAACCAGGACCCTGGTGGCGCTGCCCCCCCGCGGCCTCGCCGGAGGAGCAGGCGTCCTCGACGTGGACTGCAGGTGGACTGATACAGTCCCACTTAGCAGCAGGACAGGGCTACCGCTCTGTTGCGCCACCTGCCACACCACGTGCGGGCTCCCCAACAGAAAAGAGGGGCGGATAGGGACGGCAATTGTAGGAAGGACGCGACTGCAAGACAGGAGAAGTGTGCACATGCAAAAGAATAAAGCAAAGGCGCCGGCAAACATATCGTCTATCAAACGCAGTCCAACGAGACAGACCGGGGTCCACCGAGGCACGAAAAAAAACAACATGCAGTACACGCACAGGCGAGCAGACTGCAAGCTGCGGCAATGCGGGGCGGGGGAAGGAGACGTCGCACGCGTAGCGGCGCGGGGGAAGGGGGGGCAGGAGCAAACGCCAAGGCAATGGGGGGATGGGCAAGCGACGAGGTGAGAAGACAGAGGCGGGGGCAGCACACGACACGGTGGGGGGGGACGTGGAGGCGGCAGTCACCGTTGCAGGGGTGGGTGACAGGAGCGGGGCCGCGAGCGTGCGCAAGGGACAAGGCGGGTAAGGTGCACTGGGTACGGGAGGGGAGAGGGGGGGTGACGGTGGGGCATGAGGGCGCTGGCAGGCGATGTGGTCTGCGCAGCGGAGATCCCCGGCGGCCTTGGCGGGTGGGCGCGTTCGCGTTTGCGCGCACTTTCTGTCGTCGAATCCACTCGGATCAGCTGGAAGGCCTGGGACATGCCCTAGATTAGCCAATCGCAGACGAGGTCGCGTCACGACGGTGTGTTCCGAACCGCTCAGTTTGCGCGCACTCTGGGGAAGCCACAGTTTTCACCTGGCACGGAGCACGACCGGGGTCAGACGCGCGCGGCCACTGCAGCTGCCCCGCTTGGCGCCCTCACTGCCTCGGCTTGTTCCACCCACTCCCCTCCTGCATGGTGACGTCCCCCCTCCCGCAGTCTCGTACCGCATCCCCCATGCTCCCATCGCTTGGATGCGCACCCCCCCCCTTCACCCCCTCCCTTCACCCTTCCCCTCGAGGTGTTCTCCCCGCCACCCCCCGGTACCCTCCCTTCTCCTTCCCCCACCCCCCCGCCGTATTCTCGGCGTTCACCACCGGACGCACCCACGTCAGTTGGACTCGGACTCTGCTATTTTTTCCAAATCCCCCCCCTTTGTTGTATTTCTGTGGGCGTGCCTCCTGCCCAAGGGCGTGCGGCCCCCTGCCTCTGCGCGAGCTTTCTCCCTTCCTCATGTTCCTTTGACCCTCTCCCTTCATTGCTTTCTAGACCTCACGCGCCCCAGCGCTTTCTACACCCCCCCCCCCCCCCCCCACTATCACGGTGTACCGCTTTTCCCTACTCCGCTCGCTTCTCTTATGTTTTCGTCTCCGCATTGTTTGCTCCGTTCTGTGGCAAAAACCACTCGCACACGCGACACCCAAGCTGGGGCGGTGCGCAAGGGCTGCCTCCCGTGTCGGGGGATCCGGAAGAAGTGCAAGTCGCACACACTCTGTCCCTGTTGTCGGGCAATCCCCCCACTAGCAAACAAGAAGATGGTGTGTGGGCCAACAGTTTCTTGGTCGGGACGGGGAAGCAAGGCCAAGCCCCGCTGTCCCTCCCCTTATCCCCCCAGGGTCCCCTCAGAATCTCGCCACTCAGAATCTCCCACCCCAGCACCTGCCCACCGGGCCACACGAAAATTCAAGACGATAAATGCAGAAAACCCTCAAATCCACGTTGGATTTACTACTAAGCTAACTATCCCGAACTTAGGGAATACGGACCCGAATGCAGGGGGAGGAACGGGTCAGGCTAGTGGCCTGCCGCCCCTTGCATGGCACATGTTGCCCCCCTACCTGGGGGTCAATACTGCCACACTCCCCTCTCCTCAGTTCCGACCGACCCGGTCGGCCCTGCGAGGGGGCGTAGAAACGCACATCGCGGCGTTGGAGGCGCGACTTGCTGTCCCCCCGGTACGTCACGTGGACGTGAAGGCGGTCACGTTGACCGCCCCTCTCCTCAAGCTTGCCCACTTGGCAGCTTGCTCTTATCGGTACTCACACCACCACCACCAACACATCATCTTCACCTTACCCTGGGCCGCCCCACGCTGGGGAGGCCACCCATCTACCCGCGATCCGAGCCCCCCTCAACTCGAGGTGGGTCTCGTGCAACTACAACCAGGTCGTCTCGCCCTAACTTGGGGAGAGCCATGGTGACCCCGGGGGTGGAGACTGACTCCTTGGATGATCGTATGGAGGACACGTCCTACGATGCAGCGCCCGCCGGGACTTCCGGCGGGGGCTCCGCGGTCGCTCCGGGGGATAGGATGCCCGTATCACCCGGCTTGGGGTTGGCGGCGGGATCTTCCCCGGAGACGGGCCGCGTTGTTCCACGGGAGGCTTTGGGGCGGTGGTTTTACCCCGCTTGGCCTCTGTATGAGGAGGGGTTGACGGTTCTCCGCTGTGGCCGACTTGGCACAGCGATGGGTCGGGTATGGGACCGCCTACGGAAGAAGTATCCCCGTAGGGTCGGGTTCCCTGCCGGCTTCAGGACGGACCAGTTTGCCTTCCTGGACGAGGACGAGGTCGAAGACGTGCAGCGGGCCAAGGCCATGGTGGACCGCGGGGGTACTATCCCGGGCACTGGCGACGTGCCAACCTTCACTTGGGACGCGGTGGCGACTCGCCCCCCGTACCTTCGCGAAGTCGATCCGCACACTCATCACTTTGATGTGCGGATGGAGAAGGACTTCTGGCGAGGTCCCTACTTGGTGACTTCGGCTCAACTCGAGTTTTCGCAGCAGTCACCTGCTAGCAAGGAGCAGTACTATCCTAAGAAGCCCGAGTGGTGGCCTCAAGTCGAGGTCCCCTACGGGTTTCAGGGGTTACTACCACGGTTGCTCGACCACTTCGGCTCCGCCATGTTGGCGGCTAGCCCGGACCACGTCGTGTTCGCCATGTTGGCAACCCAGTGGCTCCTCGAGGTCATGTCGACCTGGGTGTCTTGTGTTCAGCGGCGGGGGATGCTCTGGCATCTCTCCCCCCGGCTTATCCAAGGTTGGGGGCAGCTCACCCCTCAGCTAGTTGGTGAGGGGTGCTCATCAGGACAGCTCACTCTACTTGAGGAGATGCTGCGCCTCCTTAAGCTCATCGAGTGGGAGAGCATCGAGCACAAGTTACGCAGATCCTCCCGCGGGCCCAAAGGCGATGGCGCACTTCGCCAGTTCATCTGGGTCGGTCGTGAACTTCACGACGGCCGTGTGGTATTCAAGGAGGGGCTGGGTATCGGGGACGACCCGTATGCCCCGGGGGTGGAACGCCACCCTGCGTCTCCCCCGGACAAGGCAATCGTGATGGCCGTGCCTTCTCATGAGGACTGCCTGACTCAAACCACTGCGGGGGCCCCGAGTAGGGGTCGCAGTTACTCTCGGGCTCCGCCTACTCGGCGAGCCCCTCCGCTTCCTCCTGTCCCATTCCAGCCGCACGGGGACATCCCGATAAGCGTAGCTGTTGAGACATCCGCTCCGGTGTCCCCCAACTTGGGGGCCACCCTCCTCACGGTGTATCCCAAGTTGATACTGCCGGCCACGCTCTTGAACTCCAGGATGATGATCACCACGTTGGTGCGCACCATTTCTTGGTTGGCCGCGTCGGCTGCAACCCTTCAAGCTTCCGAGACTCCTCAACTTGAGGAGTGCGTTCGCACGGCGGTGGCGACCGCGAGTTGCGAGTCGGTAGCGGGGTTCATGACGACCGAGTTGGCTCGTATCGGGTCGACTGTGCCCCAGCCGGCCCCACTTGGGCGCGGCAAGCGTCGGGCGAGCCGGGCATACTCTCCTCCTCGCCGTCGTCGCCGTCACTCGCGGCGATCTCCCTCCGTGTCGGAAGACGAGTTGTCTTATTCCGTCTCGGAGTCCTCTACCCCGTCGGAGACGGAGTCGGTCCGGCGTCTGCGTCGCCAACTTGCGCGCAAGACCAAGCAGAAGAGTAGCCGCAGTCGTCGCAACTTGCGCGACCGTGAGGGGCGCGACAGTTCCGACTTGGAGCCGCCGCCCCCGCCGACTGGTGGGGAACGTTATCGGCGTGGGTCTCGCCGCTCGCCTCCACGTGAGGGCGAGGGCCGTGGTGTTGGGGAGTCTAGCATGCGTGCCTAGTTGGAAGCTGCCTTTGTTGTGAGAGTTTATGGGTTAGGGCTGTAGTTAAATGCCACTCTGCGTACCACTTCGACTTGAAGCACTCTCTTGGCACTGTCACTTGGCCTTCCCTCACGTTGAGGGAGGGCAGTTAGGGTCGATATCATTCCGGGTGCAGTATGCCCGGACCTTCTCAGCAGGAATATCTTCCACGTATTCCCACGTATCATCTGTAGCATCCCTGGCCCCGACTTGGCGCCGACCCGGGACTGCAACCAGAGGGTACCAGGTGCCAGAACACGCCCGCCGTGTGGTGATGGTTGGCAGCCGTGGCCCGTGCCCGGCAATCGGATGCGGTGGACTACGCTATCCACACGTGAGAGAGGGATTTCTGATGGGTTTTTGCATACTTGTGAGGGACTTGATTTGAGAGAATTTGAGTGTGAGATTAGTGAGTGGGAATAGAATTAGTAGTGATAGTGGCCCCCGACCTGACGAGGTTAGACTCGGGTCGGGGCCACTCGGGGGTATGGGGGGGCTACCTGGCCAACGTGCCGAGGCTCCCCCAGATGCACGTTGAGAGGGACAGCGAGGCGCCCTTGGCCCGCGCCCTCAGGAAAAAGACAACTGCGCGTTTGTTTTCCTCTTCCCCGTGTGCACTACCGTGCGTATCTGTTTGCTCTGCGAGCAGGCACGTGAGGCAACAGGCATACCACTCTCGTAGTTCCCCTTTCTGTGTTACCTGTCCCTTTCCCCCGAGGGATATTGACACGTGTCTGAGAGGATCGAGTTTTATTCCACATATTTGGTGGAGCAGCAGGGGATTGGAGTGCTTGAGAAGAGACACTTGGGAGCAGGGGTTGGGTTGTTCCTGTTCTGTCTTTTTCTGTGGTTTGGGAATTATTTGCGCCCGTTCACGGGAACCCCATTCCTGGCTCTCCAACCCCTCTCTTGTAGTCTTGCGATCTTTGGACACGCAGGCAACTGGACTGTGGCTGTCAAGAGACCAACATGGCTACCCTCCCTGGCACGACGGTGTCCGAAGGGGTAGACCCCGCGTCCCTTGACGCATCCCTGGTCACCGCGGGGGACGGTGCCCAACCCGCCGTTCTCCCTACGGGTGAAGCAGACCTGGGTGTGACATCCGGTAGCGGACTGGAGTCTACAGGCGGCCAAGGACCTCCTGCTCCCGTTCCTCCGGCTGCTCTTCCTGCGGGAGCCACCCCGGGGTCAACGGCGTTTGAGTCCGCTCGCAGCAGACGTCTCCCTCCTGTCGGTTCTACTCCTCAACCTCCAGGGATAACCCCTGGTGTGTTTACTCCTGGACCCACACACGGCAGCTGGGTGTATACACCTGTTCCTGTGGGCACTAACAGTGCCAGAGGCACCGCTGTAACTGGTTCTACGGGTCACCCTGAGACTTCGCTTCCTGGGACCGGCCAAGCTTTTCCTCCCCTTGCATCTTATGGGGCGGGGAGCTCCAAGACCGGTAACCGGAGCAGCCGGAGGCGTCGGCGTCGTCATCGTCGCTCTAACACCAGCGAGACCAGTTCCTCCAGCTCTGAGGAGGGATATGACTGGGACGCAGCTCCTGGTCCCACCCGGCGCAGGCTAGTCGAGTTTGACTTCCCTGCCCACCAAGTGGGAGATGCCACCCTGAACAAGGTCACGTATTGGGGTAACTACCGGCTGGAGAACCAAGACTAAGGTTACACCCGGAAGATGGCCAAGAAGATGGCATCCCTGAACCGGCGAATGCAGCCGAGCTTCGGGGGACATCCTAAGTTTTCCGGGAAGAGACCGGCGCTTATCTTTGCCTTCCTGCGCCGGTTTGTCAAGGCATGCAACGACAACGATGTGTTCGAGGGCAAGGCTCTCTACCTCCTGGTTAACTTCATGCCCGGAGAAGCGGAACAGCGGTTCGCACAGGTTCTACCAGACTCTGCCGGACACATTGTCGGGCGTACCGTCCGGAGCTATCCGGAGGCGGTCAACTGGCTCCTGTCCAACTACGCTGACGCGGACTCCCTGCGCAAGGCAGTCGGCAGGTTGAACCGGGCAACCATGGAGCGCCAAGAGACTCCAGAGGCCTTCGCCCGCCGTGTCCGGGAGATGAGCGAGGCTTGTGGCAACGTTTACCCTGAGGACAGGCTCAAGATGATCTTCTCGGAAGGGCTTCCTGAATATCTTCAAGTGGACGCGGAGAACTACAACCAGGAACACCAAGAACATACCTTCCAGCAGTTGATGGCCTACACCCCGGGCAAGTACCGGCAAGCCAAGGCCCTCCAGGCTCCCATGGTATCAACTCCCAGGCCGTTGTCGCGAGTTCGTCCCGGACCCGACAAGTATAAGGGAGGTGATAGCCCTGTACCGGTACTCGCAGTTGGCGAGGCCTCACCCGTGGGGTCAGGGGACAAGTGGGGCGGCTTCGTCTCTAAGGAGCAACCTTCCCTAGTCGCCCCCAAGCAGGTCAAGAACCAGCGGTTCCGGTCTTGCTGGCTGTGCCAGAAGGAGGACCACATGTCCTACCAGGGCCCGACCATTCCCAAGAAACTCCAGGAGAAACTCAAGCGTCAAGGACTGGTGTTTGCAAAGGCGGTCAACTGGGCCGACCGGCGAGCACCCTCCAAGATGGACAAGGCACATGTTCACGCAATCCGGGTGGCAACCTTGCAGAGCATCACGGAGGCTCTAGCAAGGGAAGCTCCTACGGACTTTGACCTGGAGACCGAAACCTCTAAGGAATCCTCGGACCCGGGAAACGAGTAGGGCAGGCGCTCTCCCCAAGTGTCTTCCCGAATCTCCGACGGCGGGGTACTTCTACCCGTTTTCCCCTTGCGTGCCGGGAGAAAGGACGGCAGTTATCTGCTCTACTGGTAGCCGCCTGGACACCCTGTTTGTTCAAGGGGACCTTGCTTGTCCTGCGTAAGGAACACCTCAAGATTAATGCTCGTATGCGTCTGGGGGATAGCCTCCCCCAAGCTGTTACGCCGGTGGTTGACACGGGAGCCGGACCCAGCGTCATCACTGAGAACCTGTTACCTCCGGGCTGCCGTCGACATGCCTGGAGAGCGCCTACCAGAACCTACATTGTCGACGCTTCAGGTCAGACCCTACGACCGCTTGGCCGTCTTCCCGTCGCCATCTATGTCAACAATAAACCAATGCTTTTTCCCTTTCTAGTAGTCAAGACTCTATCAGTCCCCCTCATCCTAGGCTGGGACTTCCAGAAGCAGCATGTCAAGAGTATCCTGCCCGGGGAAGGAAAGGTGCAGTTCAACCATGGGTTTGTGTCACCGGTGTTGGAGCATCTGGACGCCAAGGTTCGTGTAGTCAAGAACAAGAAGGAACGCATCCCACCCTCTACCTTGACTCTCTCCAAACCGGTGCTCCTACCTCCTCGCTCGGAGACCAAGGTTCAAGTAACGACCCGGACTGCAGGTCAATGCCTGATCTACGGACGTAAGGAATTTCTGGCGAAACAACGGTGATACTTGGCCCACGGACATCACAAGAAAGTAGAAAGGCACACTCCGTTCTCGGTGCTGATCGTCAACGTGAGCCGGAAGCCAATAACCCTCGCCAAGGGCACCCGAGTTGGTACAGCAGAGCCTTACCGGGGGTCCGCCCGTGCTATGAGCAAGGAAAACCTCTTGAACCTGCAGCAAGAACTGGCATCCAACTTAACGGCCTTAGACATACCTCCGAGACAAGAGCGGGATAGCAGCGCCACCCCAAAGCCTGATCAAGCACCATCCGGGATGCCGAAGGTCAACCAGGAAAATGTCCCTCCCGACTTGAAGGAGGCCCTGGAGAAGCTTCTCCAGGAATATCGGCACCTGTGGTCTGGAGAGCTGGGCAAGATGGACGCCACTCTACACCGGATTCAACTCAAGCCAGATGCCAAGCCAGTGCACCTGCAACCATACAGGGCTGGACCTCATCGCCGGGATGAGATTGAGAAGCAGGTTAACAAGATGCTCAAGATGGATGTTATCGAGCCGTCTGATGGCGAATGGGCCTTCCCGGTGGTAGTCGTCCCGAAACCTGGCGGTCACTTCCGTTTCTGGGTTGACTACAGGCGCCTGAACGAGATGACAGTCAAAGATGTATACCCGATACCCCGGATGGATGATTGCATCGACTTTCTTGGTGATGCCACCCTCTTCTCAACGCTGGATTGTAATGCCGGTTACTGGCAGATCCCTCTGGCTGACGAGGACGAGGACAAGACTACCTTCACGTGCCATCTGGGACTATTACGATGCAAGCGTCTTCCTTTTGGTCTCACCAATGCTCCGGCGACCTTCCAGAGAGCCATCGACATCATCCTGTCGGGGCTAAGGTGGAGAACATGTTTGGTCTACCTGGACGATGTTATCGTTTTCTCCAAGACCCCGGCGGAACACCTGGAGCACCTTCGAGAGGTCCTGGCTCTCCTGTCCAAGGCTGGAGTTACCCTGAAGGCCGGGAAGTGCCACCTGTTTGAGACTGAGGTGGAGTACCTGGGGCACGTGCTGAGTCCGGGGGAGCTCCGAGTCAATGAGAAGAACATCAAGGCCCTCCGGCATGCACGGCAACCTAAGACCCAGACGGAACTCAAGAGCTTCCTGGGTATGTGCAACGTCTACCGCCGGTTCGTACGGGACTATGCCCTGATTGCCCGGCCATTGACCAAGCTCACCAGCAAGAAGCTTCCCGCACAACTCCCGGTGTTCGACGAGAAGCAGACGGCGGCCTTCGAAGAGCTCAAGAAGCGCTTGACCACAACTCCAGTACTGGCGTTACCCAAGCGGGAGGGCCAGTTTGTCCTGGTGACTGATGCCTGTGGCGTCCAGGTGGGGTGTTCTCTACTCCAGCAGCAACCTGATGGGCACTTCCTCCCGATAGGCTACTACAGCCGCGTCCTGACTGCAGCCGAGAAGAATCATTCCACGACGGAGCGCGAGTGCTCGGCGGTCGTCTGGGCTTGCTTCCTGTTACGCCCATATCTTGAAGGACAAGAGTTCCTCATCCGGACGGATCACGCCAGCCTAAGGTGGCTGCTATGCATGGACAGCAGCCACGGAAGGGTCGCCCGGTGGCGCTTACGCCTTTCGGAATTCAAGTACAAGGTGTGCACCAGAGCAGGGAGGGAGCACCACTGCGCTGAAACCGACACCGGTACTATCGCGGAGGAAATACCTCGTTTCATCCTCCCGAATGTCGGACGCGGTTGGCATGCTCCCCTGTACGAGACACCTGAAGCTCATCAACCGGTAACCATTCACCAGATGCTGGAGGCAAAACTATCGGATCCTCAATGCTTGGAGCTTCGCCACCAAATGGACCTGAACCGGAATAGTCGTTTCTCCGAGTCTACAGATGGACTCCTGGTACGGGTGTCACCCTTTGATGGGGCAACTCAAGTCTACGTACCCCGGAGTCTACGAGCTGACATCCTACGCCTGGAGCACTCGTCTCCCCAGGCCGGACATCCGGGTATCAATCGGATGTATGCTTCAATGCGACGACACTACTACTGGGAAACCATGGCCAGTGACGTCCATAAGCACCTGGAGGCCTGTGTTTCTTGTGCAAGGAACCGGTTGTCCCAGAGGAAGAAGACTTATAAGCTACGCCTGTTCCCTGCGGCGGAGCCCTTTGCAAGTTTAAGCATGGACATCCTGGGGCCCCTACCTGAAACATCCAGTGGCAACATATACCTGCTCATCATTTGTGACCGGTTCTCCAAGTTCACTCGAGCGATCCCGCTGACGACCATCACGGCTCTGGATGTCACGTCAGCCTTCTGCGCGTACTGGATAGCTGCCTACGGCCCTCCAGACTCCGTCTTAACCGACAATGGCCCCCAGTTTGCATCCCTGTTCTTCCAAGGAGTCTGTGACCTGATGGGTATCAAGAACTTGTTCACCACGACATACCACCCGCAAACAAACGGCCAGGTGGAGCGATTCAACCGGACCCTAGTGGTCATGCTACGGCACTACGTGGAAGAGCACCAAGAAGACTGGGACGAGCTCCTGGCTGTCCTCACTCTAGCCTACAACTCCCGAGTTCACCGGACAACGGGGGTCGCTCCACTCGACTTTGTCACCCCAAGGCTGCTGACCAACTTCTCCCTGGAAAGAATACCAGACGGTCTCCAGCCTGCACTGAAGTCAGGTCCCAAGGCAAAAGATGAGTTCCTGGAACAATTGAAGCTCCTGCTCCCAAGAGTCAAGGAGTCAATCTCAAAGACCCAGGAGCGATACAAGCGGGACTATGACAAGGGCGTTCGGGAAAAGAACAAGGAACTGGGTGGTGGCGACTGGGTTTTTGTGGACAACCATAGCAAGACCCGGGAGAAGCTGGACTCTAAGACGGATGGACCTTATGAGATCCTGAATACGGATGGCTGGACCTTTCTTCTAGACGTGGATGGCTCCCCGTACCGGGTGAGCAGCGACCATGTTACCAGAGCGCCTCCGCCAAGCAAACGGGACTTGACCCGGCGCAAGCGGGCCGCAGTACCCTGTTTATCCCAAGAAGATGGCCGGGAATCTGTCTACGTCAAGTTTGTCGACCACGCATGGAGAGACGGGCACTTGAACCTGCGAGTACGCTGGTTCGGTTTTAACCCGGCAGATGATACCTGGCAACCCTCAAACCGGTTACCCATTGCGGACGTCTGCGCCTACACGCGACGGAACGGGATTGAGGGCACTCCGGTGGCCATAGCCGGCAAGATCCTGGAATCGGACTCGGAGGAGGACCAGGAGGAAGGGGCTAATCAAGACCCACGGGACGAGCCGAGCTCACCCGCAACGGACGCGGAACAAGAAGAGTGAGAAGAAGGGAACGGGTGTATCAAGGAAAACAAGCAACGCAAGCATGGAACTATCAAGAAAAACAAGCACCCGCTCGAGCAACCCTGCTTTCCGCCTCTTCCCTCCTCGCTCCTCCCAAGACTCTCACCCTCCTTGCCTCCAAGTACTACTCCCGGCGCGGACGCTGCGCCGCGGGAGCGTCCTCCAGCGCTGTCTCCGCGGCACGACGGGACCCGGAGGAAGGCGGGATGACGTAGTGCGGTAGGCGAGGCGCTTCCAGGTATAACGCCATCGGAGTAGTACCGGTAGTTGCCGGGCGCCCCCGCTGATCCAGATAAGCCTGGCGGCGCCCCTGGAAGCCAGTGAAAGTCTCTGACCACTGCTGGGCCAAGCTATGCCGCGTCAAAGTCTCCAGAAGTTCGCCAACCACCGGGCTGTCCGACATCTGGCCGCTGTCCGCGCAAGCAAACACCCGGTCAACCACGTTGCTCAAGACGCTGGCGTAAGAGCCCAGCACCAGAGAGGACCTGACGCCTTGCACTTGCACCGGAAGACGACCCAGCTGGTCTTCAATCATGCCAACGTCATACTGGTCGCACGTCGGGCCACCTTGGTTCAGGTACCAGTCAGGCACCCGGAAGCGGGTAAGGCGCAGAGTCGGCGCCGGGATCTCGAACCGCCCCGAGGATGCCACTACCGTACGGTCCACAACAGCCCCGGAAACCGGAGTCCCCAACTCAAGAGGAGGTACGGGACCGCCGACATTTGAAGAAGGCGCCCGAGGCAGAACGGCCGGAGTAGTCGGCGACCGAACGGCCACGCCCAGACTCGCTGCAGACAAGCGCGGTGCCGGAGGAGCTTGAAGCACCGGCACAGCCGGAGCACGGCGTAAACGCGCCGGCGACGGTTCAGGAGAGGCCACCGGGGCGAAATGTACAACAGGAGGAAGCGGAGCCGCCGCAGACGCCCGAACGACCGCCGCGGCCCATCCCGACTCTTGTACCGGCGGCCCAGTTGGCAGGAGATCGAGAGCAACCGGAGGAGGAAAGCTGCCTAGCTGCGGCCACGCCGGAAGCGGCGTCGCCAGCTGCACCTTAGCCGGAGAAGACTGGTAGACCACCTGCACCCAACCTGAGCCGTCCCGACGCGGGCTGTTCTGCTCGGAGATGGCGTTCAAGAAGCTCCGGTCATGCACCGGCAGCCAACGCCGGAAGTCAATCATTGCTTGGAAGAGCTCCTTGTACTCCTCGTCCTGGCTGCACAGGAAGTCGACGGTCAACTTGTCGACGATCCAGACCATCAGGAGGTCGGGGAGGAACCAAAGCCGGTTGGACACCAAGACCTCGTGGAGCCAGTGGTTGGCCGCCAAGACCGTCATCTCGGAGGTGTACATCATGTACGGGATCGAGTGGAAGAAGCCCTTGATCGACGCCTGAGTCAAGGCATCCAGGAAGTACCAGGTGAAGGGGATGCTGGATGGAGCAAACCCGACCGGGATCTCGATTTCCTGCTGCTGCGGGATGACCTTGGGGTAGTACGCCGCCCGGTTGGCCTTGTCCAGCTTCCAGAACTCTTGATGGTTGCAGCTCACGATGAAATCACGCTGACGCCCGCGCCGCTCGCCCTGCTCCCGCGCCGGCGACAACATGGAGTACTTCCGGGTCAGGAAAGGCGGCTCCAGAGCGACCATGCTCGGACGGGGATCACAGTTCAAGCTCCCCGACCCCTTGAGCGCCTCGTCCCAGACCTTGAGCGCCCGGTGGACGTACCCTTCCTCCTCTGGCCACCGGAGAACGGACGCAGACACGCGACGCTCGGTCAAGGGTAGATCCAGCACCAGCGCGAAGGGGAGATCCTCCAGGCGAGCAACCCAAGAGGAACCCGAGAAGCTCTGGGAGCGGTCTTGTGCCAGGCGCATCTGGTCCGCCGCATGAAGACGAGTCTTGTCCATCTCAGTCAAGACTCCGCGCTGGAGTTCCTTGCGCCAGATGGCCAGGCAATCCTGCTGGCACTGGGCCGCACTGGCGTTGCGGACCACCGTGGAGTAGCGCCGGCCCGCCAGAGGATCCTGTGCAAGAAGCATCTCCGGGAGACCCACCGGGGGGGTCTCGACCGGGTGCAACGCAGAAGCCGGGGGAACCCGATCCGCCCCCGCCATGGCGACCGACACCGGCACCGACACCCGAGGAACCGGAGGCAGGAGAGGGGCGCGACCACCCGAGTTCTCCTCCGCAACACTCGCCGCCGGAACCACGGGCCCCGCTTGGATCTCGGAACTGGACATGACGTCCAGAATCCGGGGGAACGAGAGGGCCAAGGTGAAGGAGAAGGGGGGGGACAGAATCGGAGCAGGTGAGCGTGACCGGGGTGAAGACGCTCGACCTCGGCACCGGTGTGGACGTGCTCGAGGCTGTGCACGGTGGCATCTGGTTCGGCCCGAGGACGTGCCGGACTAGGGAGGGAGCTATGTAGTATCCCTGGCCCCGACTTGGCGCCGACCCGGGACTGCAACCAGAGGGCACCAGGTGCCAGAACACGCCCGCCGTGTGGTGATGGTTGGCAGCCGTGGCCCGTGCCCGGCAATGGGATGCGGTGGACTACGCTATCCACACGTGAGAGAGGGATTTCTGATGGGTTTTTGCATACTTGTGAGGGACTTGATTTGAGAGAATTTGAGTGTGAGATTAGTGAGTGGGAATAGAATTAGTAGTGATAGTGGCCCCCGACCTGACGAGGTTAGACTCGGGTCGGGGCCACTCGGGGGTATGGGGGGGCTACCTGGCCAACGTGCCGAGGCTCCCCCAGATGCACGTTGAGAGGGACAGCGAGGCGCCCTTGGCCCGCGCCCTCAGGAAAAAGACAACTGCGCGTTTGTTTTCCTCTTCCCCGTATGCACTACCGTGCGTATCTGTTTGCTCTGCGAGCAGGCACGTGAGGCAACAGGCATACCACTCTCGTAGTTCCCCTTTCTGTGTTACCTGTCCCTTTCCCCCGAGGGATATTGACACGTGTCTGAGAGGATTGAGTTTTATACCACATCATCCTTCGGCTTTTAGTCGAACTAACGCAGCCTCAACATGAGGCGGTTAGTGTCCTCATCCCCCCCGTGGTCGATGAACTTATCGAACACGTACTCCTGCGGGCCTTGTTTGGCCGCAGGTAGCGAAGGCAGGCGCCACGCTTTCAGCGCACGCGCCCAAGCCGGGTCGCCTGCAGGAGGTGGTGCAACTTTTACCACGTCCTGTCCATTTACTGTGCGGACCCCATCGTCACTTTCGATGATGAACCGCCGTCCATCTGTACGAAGGACCTGGTATGGCCCCTTCGTCTGGAACACCAACTTACCCCCAGTTGGGGTGTGTGAGTGAGCCAGTACCCAGTCACCCTGCTTGGGGACATGCTTGGCGTTACGCACCTTTTTGTCAAGAGTACGCTTGTAGCGCTTTTGCGCTTTGTCCATCTCAGCCCTGACTTTAGGGGTGAGGTTTTCGAGCCTAGCAGCGAACTCCGCCTTTCTCTCAGTGGGAGTAGGTGTACCGCCATCGGCCTCCCTAGTTGGGAGCGGCCGCCGTACGGCAATAGACCGCACGCGACGGGGGGTCACAAAAGCGAGGGGTACTTCCCCGGTAGATGAGTGAACCTGCGAATTGTAGGCGGTCGTAAGAATAGAAATGTATTGGTTCCACGTTTTCACGTGCTCACTCACATAGTGGCGCAGCTGTCGAACAATAGTTTTGTTGAAGCGCTCCACCTGCCCATTAGTTTGTGGGTGGTAGGGGGCGGCATAGTTTGCCTGAACCCCCAACATATCCAGCACTCCCTAAAACAGTACGAACGCAAACTGCGGTCCGTTGTCCGACAGTGTACTGTCCGGGATGCCATAGGCGGCAACCCAGTGATCTAGGAAGGCTGACACGACCGACATGGCCGTGATCTCTGCCAGAGGGATCGCTCGCGTAAGTTTCGTGAGGCGATCGCAGATGACCAGGAGGTACTGGTTGCCCTCCTCGGTCACTGGCAGGGGCCCAAGGATTTCCATTGCCAACGCGGCAAAGGGCTCCTTGGCAGGGAACAGTAACATAGCCGTAGTAGGCAGCCGTTCCAGCAGACGATTCTGCGCACAACTTGGGCAGGCAGCCACCCAACTGTAGATGTCTACCACCATGGACGGCCAGTAGTACCTGGTCCTCAGGGTCTGGTACAGTTTACTAGACCCCAGGTGTCCACCTGTGGGAGCGTTATGCTCCCCCTCAAGGATACTGTCCTTGAGGGATGCGGGGACGATAAGTTGTTCAGTCCCCTGTATTACCCCCCTCCTCAAGAGGGGGCCATCGTCTCCGATGAAGAACCGCGTCTCCGCCACTGTATCTAGGGTATCCCTCTGCGACCTGCAGAAGGAATCTTCGGCTTGGGCCTTCGCAACCTCGTCCAGGTACAGGGGCAAGTACTTCTTGTTCCCTGGCGCCTCGGGGTTCAACGCCTGACCCGATCGCGTGACTACCCCCACGATGGGGATGTCATCATCGACTGAGTTCATGTACAGCCCCTCTGTAAGTACCCAAGAAAGGTCGTCGGCTAGGGCATGTTGCCTGCCGGGACGGTACTCAATATCAAAGTTGAAGGGTGCCAGTCGCACCCTCCACCTGTTGAGGCGTGTGTTCGTGCAATCCGTCTTAAAGATGAACTGCAACGCGCGGTGGTCACAGCGGATGAGGAACTTCTCACCCTCTAGGCAGTGACGAAGTGACGTCACCGCCCACACCACTGCGAGTCCTTCCAACTCGGTGACTCCATAGATCTTCTCAGCCGATTTCAGCCCCTTGCTAAAGTATCCTACCGGCAAGTACTCCTTGTCCGGCTGCTGCTGAAGCAACACACAACCAAGTTGGTCGTAGCTAGCATCCACGTCCAGGATGTAGTGGCCTCCCAACCTGGGAATAGCCAAGATAGGGGGCTTCAGCAGTAGGTCCCGAAGAATCTCAAAGGATTCCTGCTCCACCCGACATGGGGGAGGCAGGTTCTTCGGTAGCGTCGAGCTAACGAGCTCATTCAGCGGCTTCGCCACCTTGGCGAAGCCCTTGGTGAAACGTCGGTACACGTTACACATCCCGAGGAAGCTCCTCATCTGGGTCTGAGTCCGGGGGTACTGAGCCTTACGGATGGCTCTCAAGTTTTTCTCGTTGACACTGAGGCGCCCCGGACGGACAACATGTCCCAAGTATTCCACCTCCTGCGTGAAGAGGTGGCACTTGCTCGCCTTCAGTGACACACCGGCGTCAGCAAGTAGCTTGAACACCTAGCCAAGATGGCCAATGTGCTCCTCCGGACTTCGGGAGAACACAATGATATCGTCCAGGTACACAAGACAGATCTGCCACCGTACTCCGGCCAGAATCATGTCCATGGCGCGCTGGAAAGTTGCCGGCGCGTTGCACAGTCCGAACGGTAGTCGTTTGCACTGGTAGGTACCACAGTGACAGGTAAAGGTAGTTTTATGCCTGTCTTCCGGGGCAATGGGAATTGGCCAATACCCCGCGTTACAGTCTAGGGTAGAGAACATGTTTGCCTCCCCCAGAGAGTCCAAACAGTGTTCCATCCTAGGGAGGGGATAACTATCCTTCACCGTGCTCTCGTTGAGCTTCGGTAGTCGATACAGAACCGTGGGGTCCCATCAACCTTGGGGACAAAGACCACCGGACTCGCCCACTCGGCGTTGCTGGGATCAATCACATCGAAGGCCTCCATGCGAGCGACTTGCTCCTTGAAGAGGGCCCTTGAACGGGGCCCTCCCCTGTACGGTTGTTGGCGTATAGGGGGTGCACCGGGTTTCAACTCGATCCGGTGTTCGGTGGCTCTCATGAGTCCCAATTGACCATCCCACAACTTGTGATATTGGTCCAAGAGGCGTTCAACTTGAACCCTCAACCTGGGGGGGACATTCTCCATGTTCACATGGGGCCGAGGAGAGGCGGCCGACTTGGCTTGGTGCTTCTCCTTTCCGGACTTCGGGTCGCTACTCGCGCCCGCGTTGAGGGTGACCGCTACTACTGGTCCCTCATGTTGGTCGATACAGCCGAACTTGGCTCCCGACTTCAAGTACTTGGGCGAAGAGCTCAGGTTTATCACCTGAATCCTCCACGGGACTCCGGCTTTGGAGTCCATCGTGCCAAGGGCGACATGCACTTGGTGCTTGCGAGCAAGACGGGGGTTAGGGTGCACCAACCCGTTCCCCGTATATTCAGTTACAACGTCAACGTGCGCCACCGAGTTGGGGGGCAACGTGACTTTACGGGCTAAACGCAGGGTAGCAGTAAACCCTTCTCTCACGGAGCAAACAGGCTTCGACTGTGAAGCTGTCATGGGAGTCACAGACTTTCCCTTACCAAGGATGGGGATAGTCTCCCCATTCATCAACTTGACCCAACACTCCGGGCCACAAATCAGAGGCACTTGTGTTACGACATAAGGGGTACCCAGAAGCAGGGGTACCGATACATTCTCGACTACTCCATAGGTCACGTCGACCTAATGGGTTCCCAACCTAGTTGGTAGGGTCACGGCACCAACAATGGGAAGTACCCCACCATTGATGTCAATCATATGGTCGGCCTTAGACCTCCAGCGTTGGAGCTTCATCTCTTTGGGTAATAGCGACTTGCGTATCAAAGAGGCTCCTGAACCGTTATCAACTACGATACGGGCACAACAGGCACGGCCGGGGGCTAGTTGCACCCGTCCAGCCACCTGGAAGTTCTCACTCCTCAGCACAGCGATGACCCGACGTGGGTTTACGTTCTTGGGGAGTCCTACCCGAGGTGGGCGGACTCCCTTAGGTCGGCGCAGTATCCGGCAGGGTTGGTTCGTCCTCTTGACCCACTTGGCCGAGGCTGCCGTTGTGAGCTTAGGACGGCCAGCTCCAACGGTCATTCGCTTCCCGCCGACTTGGCGTCCGAATCTGAGGGCGAAGGGGAAGACGACGAGTCCGAGGACGACGTGTCCGCCCCCTCCGCCGAGGGTGTGGCGACCGCCACTACCGGTCGAGGTCCACCCTCGCGGCGTGAACGTACTTCGTTCGTAGCCGTCTTCCACCACGTCTCTGATGCCGACAGCCTCTGCCCGTGCAGCGCTCCACTCTACTGAATAGCCACACAGGGCGCAGAGCGTGGCCGTCCCCAGGTGTGCCCGCTAGTACGATCGGCACCGGTCGGGGTATATGTCACGAACACACACTGATCAAACCTACCACGGCGAGTCAGCCAGATATGCCAGCCCACCTGGGCACACTCATTGCGATACACCATTCTTTCACCGGTACAGCTGTTGTTGACAGTACCACACTCCTACGTAGCTTCTGCGCCATCAATGGAGTTGCTCCTGTTGACGCCTGTGCGACCTTCTGTGCGCCGCGCAATACCCAGAATGCTCCTCTCCACTCTAGCACCATGGCTCCGGCGCTTCAACTGAGTGGCATGCGGATCCAGCTGCGTCATTCTCGTCCATCGCATCCCCAGCGTGGGTCGCTCGGGCTGCTGAGGACAGCTCATATAGTGGTATCCTACTGCTTCCAGTCGTGCTTCCGAATGACCGTCTCACGTCACTTATGGATTCGGAGATGTGTTGTGTGTCCACCCTGTGTTCCGAAGATGGGTCGCAGTCTCTGGCTACGCTCGCGACAGACGGCACAATGCTATCTGATGCACGCCGCAGTGGCCAGAGCATCGGCCGGCACCAGCACCGGCCACTGCAGATGACCTTCCAGTCATCCGGGGCGAGCTGTCCCTCTGGCTGTTAGACTGCATACACAGGGTCGCGCGAAGACATCAAGGGGCACTGCCGGTTTCTGCTACTCACTTCAGGTTGCTGTCGCGACCGTCCCGCGCGTAGCGCAAGCAGTATGAGCGCCGAGGTGAGCACCTCACCCTCACCTTGAGAGTGACCAAAGTTGACATTTTCATTTGCGAGTCAAACTTGGTTCGAAAGAATTTCCCATATTGTGCCCCATCACCAGGCCTCGCACAACCTCGCGGGAGGAGGGGCTGACGTGTCGAAACGGCGTGGCGTGGAAGTTCCATTTGCACCGTTGGAGCCCTCGCGAGAACACGAGATGCCTGCACCGCCGACCCCAACCTATGTGCAAGACGAGACTGACTCCACATCGGTCGAGTAAACGGGCTCGCCTGAGCAAAGAACGGCCAAAGTGTACAGCACATGGAGTGAATGGCAACCAGAAGCCTCGTCACTGTCCTCGGCCGCATCACGCGTTACAGGCGGACGCTTGGCCTGTTACTCTTTTCATATTTATCAATTTCATCATGTGACAAACCCTGCGGAGCTTCCAAAGTATTGGACGTTTCGGTCGGCCTTTAGTCCGCGCGGGATCTGTCGACCTCCCTTGCGCGGGCAGCCATCCATGAGGCCATGCACCCGAGTGGTCGCCCTGGGCGTCCTTCACCCGCGCTTTTTTGTCCGTCAAGGGTTGCCGCTGCCTGCTGTCGGGCATTGGGAAGCGCCAACGACATCGGTGCAGCTGAGGCTGCCTGCTGACCACACTTCGCGGGGTTGCGGACGGGCCGTGGCATCCCCTCTACGCCGACAGGTCTGTTTGCCCGTGGCGGCGCTGCGCGGCGAGAGGCCGTGGTGGCGCGGCCTACGCTCCAACACTGCGGTTACTTTCCCCCGCACCCGCTGTTTTCTGCTGCTCCAGGAATAACCTCTCACACACCGACTCATCCCCCCTCCCCATGGTGTCATCTCCGGTGTCTGTGGCAGCGTTGAGACCTGGCGGCGACGAAAGATGCCGACTTCGGGAAGGCCGGGTGCAGGTGCTGTCGGCGGCTTGGACAGGAGGCCCACCTCCCCCGAGTGCCCCTTCCTCTTACGCTGGCGTCTACAGTGGCTGGGGCCTTGTTGCCCGTGCGAGGGGCGAAGTGCTGGTGGAGGCGGCAGCGGTGGGTGCTCGGCCCTGCGGCGGGGACCGCGGCTGCAGGCTCCGCGCCTGCTGCGTTCAGCGGTGACGCCCCTCCCCTCCCTTCTGCATGGTCTGGACCGCCCCTCTCACCCTCTTAGTGCACTGTGTGGGCGCAGAAGGCACTGACAGAGACCGTCGTCTACTGACGTCGACCACGAGTGTGGGAGCACTGCGCTGGGCTCGCCTGAAAAAGTGATGTGCAGTTGGGCGGCGTGTTCGTGGGGCATCGTTTATTGTTAGCTTTGAGTAACGTGTCACTGGTCTATGCCATCATCGCGTCGGCTGCAGCCCGCGCTGACCGCGCCGCTAACTCCTCCTCTTGTATCAGGCCGTCACGTACAACAGATGCAACCATTTCCAAGCGCACCGCAGCCGCATCTCCTGCTTGCACTTTGGACTTCTCCTCACGTAGGGTGTGCCAAACAAAAGAGAAAGCAAATGCCCCACAGCTTGTTGTGTCCGTCTGGACAGGAGCTCTCACCTTCTTTTGTGACCAAGCCTTCTTACCTCCAGCTGCAGACTTGTCCTCCGCGCCCTCCCCTCCCTCACCCCCGTCTCCGCTAGCAGCCACGCCACCCGCCGGAGCTCCCTCCTTGTCCTGCGCAGCTACGGCGGCCGCGTCGACCAGCGTGCGCAGGCGACGCCCCATGGCCTTGACGCGCGCGAGCGCCTCAGAGACATCCGCCTGCAGGCCGGCGAAGTGCGAGTCGGAGTCGTACTGCGTCACCGTCTTGCTTGGCAGGTGCACCGCGTACGCAACCCAGTGTGAGTTCTTAATGTTGGAAACACCAGCCAACTGCTGCACAACGCCCGCCAAGCGAAAAGCCTCGTCAGCAGCTGCGTTAACGGCGGCCGTCACAGCCGCCGTATGCGCTGGACCACGTGGCGGCAGCAATAGAAGGACAAAGAAAGAGCAGGGCAATGCGTACGAATGAGGCTTGTTGACCTTCACCCAGCGTCTGAGGATGGTCTGGTTGACCGCGACAAAGTCGTCCGTCATCCAGGTACTGCCCATGTTCGCCACGAGCCTGCTGGCTGACAAGGAAGAATCCTCACCGGGGTCGTCTAATGCCTGCACGTCAGTGCGCCAGACGACCGTCGTCGGGCTGCTCTTCAGCACTACCTCCATAATTTCCGTCCCGAGGTCGCCTATTGTCGACGACTTGTCACCGTAGAACGTCGGCACGCGGTTGTTGTACATGCCGGCTGCCTCCTGCAACCAAGAAACGACGCCGCGAAAGGCTTGCAGCCGCTCGGCTGCGATGTGCAGGCCGCCCATGGCGACAAGCGTCGCCATCGACACCCGCATGGCACCGTCCTTTCCCGTCATGTTGACCTTAGCGGCAACCGGGCACTCCGAGTCAACGTCCACCTCGCCGCCGGCTCGCATCTCGGCAGCCTTCTCCATCAGCTTCTTGCGCGCGGACCGGACCACAGTCTCGTCAAGCACTCTCTCCAGACCCTCTTGGCTCTTAGAGAACGCATGCCATTCCGCTGACGGCACGACCTCAATCTCAGCCTCATTGTCCACGTTGAGCACGTCGGGGGGGCTCCAGTTCGTGGCCAATAACAGGTAGGTGTGTTGCGGGAGCATTTCCGCCTCGACATGCAAAGACAACCGCACGACGTCATCGGAGGGGTCGAGCATTGGCAGGAGCAGGTCCAGCGCGTCCCGCCGCGATTGGCTCTTGGATTTCTTTGCAGAGGGCGGCGCAGGCGGGCTGCCCTTCCTCTTCAAAGACTCCCGCGCAGCTGCCGCTTTCGCCTTGATGAGGCGCTGAGCTGCCGCCGCTTCTCCGCTGGCGGCTCCAGCTGCTCGTCGAGCCGCAATCCGTGCGAGGGCCACAGCTGACGGTCCATCGGTCTTGGAGCCGTCGGCGCCCCGTGAGCACCCGGGAGAAGGCGTGGCAGGAGGGCTGGATGGTGGAGAAGAAGGGAGCGGCGTGCCGGCTGCCAGCCCCAAAGAGTCTTTCAGGAGCGGGTCGTCCATCGTCACGCCCTCCATAGTCTCGTCCGGCACCATGCTGATGCTCGGGTCGATCTCGATCCCAAACGTTTCCAGCCGATCGAGGATGGCCACCCTCCCGCTCACCTCCTTGTCAAACAGGAGAAGCAGCACGGCCACGATCAGGTGAAAGTCGGGCGTCTTGGTTGTGCCAATCTCAGTTAGCGTCACCATTGCCTCTTCAACGTCGTCCGCGTTCCGCGTCCTCTCGCCCGTCGGAAGGTGCCGACGCTGGACGGCCACGGGGTACGGGAAGTGCATGCACTTGGGCGTGCCGCCGAGATCGTCCGACTCAATGGTGTTGTGCACGTCCACCGGCCACCATGGCAGCTTTCCTTGCATGAATGCTCGGCACGACATGCCGTACTTGTGGAGCAGCGCGGTGCGCACGACCTTCATAGTGTCTCGCACGGGCCCGACCCAGCCCTTGACGGAGACAGTGAAGAGTGCCTCCATGCACCAGATGGCGGCGTCACTTGGGAAGTACACATCGGGCTTCTCAAAGAATGTACTAGTAGGATCGAGTGGGGGAGTTGGGGCGGTGGCCGGGAGAAGGGTCGCATCCGCAGCGGGGAGAGGCGCAGCAGGAGTTGGATGATCACCTGTAGAGGGAGGAGCAGGGAGAGCTTCAGGACTAGGAGCACCAGCGTTGCGAGGCCGAGCACCACCGTCTTGCTCGGGCGGCTCCTTCCGCTTCACACCTGAGTCACTGCCGCCGGTTGCTGGTAAGTCACCCTCAGCGACCGCAGCGCTCAGGGCAGTGGCAGCTGGTGTCGCAGCGGACGCGATGCGATCCGCAGGCACCCCAGGCTCGGCTTCCCCGGACCCGCACAAGGACCGCCTCAAGATCGCGGCTGTCGTCGTCATCGACAGCTGCGCATGAAGATGGGTGTACACAGTCTGGATCACCCGCTTGGCTTCATCGTGGACCGCCAAGGCTGCGTCATAAAGAATGACAAAGAAAGACTTCCCCGTGGCCGCCGAGACCCCCGACATGTGGAAGTGGCAGCACAGTGATGGGCAGCGTTCCTCCAGCTGGTACATGGTCGCAAAGAGCGTGCCCACCAGAACGTCAACGTCCGCTGGAAGGGCTGATACACCCAGCAGCACGCGCAGCAGCGCCCGGAAACGAGGCGCCCGCTGCGCTGTCTTGGGAACGGGAACCATGGCGTCCCACAGTTAGTAGCAGGCACTGCCGACAGGATCGGCCCGTTGGATCGCGGAGCAGTGCCCGGTTCCCCCTCGCACCACAGTCACCACGGCCAGCAGAGCGGGTCGAACAGATGGTTGCACTTGTCCTCCTCGGGGCAATGCCCACCCCACAACGGCGGCGCAATTGGAGCCCGTAGCAGGCCGGCAGCAGCGTCAAGTGCACCGCCGCAAGCAAGCAGACCCAGAGCCGCGCCACTCAATCGCAGCAGCTCGTCACTGGGCGGCGGCACGGCAGCAGGATGGTGGCGGAGGGACAGGGTGACAAACTGGCAGCAACCGGCGAGCATTGGCGCGAGACCCGCGTGACCAAGCGTCGAAAAGAAGCGGGAGGTGGCGCCCAGCCGGTAGAATGGTACGGAGAGGGTCCGGTGCGTCTCTCCGGCGCCGGCGCCTAGCCACTAGTCGCCGGGGAAGGTCGACGCGATCCCCGCGGGGCGAGCGTTGACAGGCAGAGGGGGGCGGCGCCCAGACGGTAGCATGGCAGGGGGATGGCGAGTGCGCCCCGTCGGCGCCGGCGTCCAAACACCAGCCGCCGGGGAAGGCCGGCGCGATCCAAGCGGAGCAAGCACCAACAGGAAGCGGGGGGCGGCGCCCAGCCGGTAGGATGGTAGCGGGGGGCGGGTGCACCCCGACGGCACCGACGCCCAGTCACCAGCAGCCGGGGAGCGTTGGGCGAGAACCGCGGGGCCAAGGCAAGGGACGGCGCGGGGGCCCACACGGTCTGACACCAGAAAACGTCAGCGGAGGGGGGCGGGGGGCGGTGATGCCTGTAGCGGAACGGGCGCAGGCAGGGCAGGGTGAGAATCAGCGTGGACCGGGACGACGGGCGCCACGACGATGGCTGACTCGGGCTGTGGCCATGATGGACCCCTTGGGAAGGGGGGCCGCCAGAGGGTCGCTGGTCCTTTCCAGGGTCGCAGACAGTGCACCCTGAGCTGGGGCCGCGAATCCTGTGGGCACCCGATCCGCCACCAATAGACCCAAATATCCGCCAGATCGATGGGCCGGGCCGTCCGGCCCATGTGCCCGCTGCCGACCCTGCGTGCCGGCGGGCACCTCGTGACGGCGGCGGCGGCGGGATCGCCATCCCAGGAGCGTTTCGGGGGGGGGTCGACGGTCAATCGGCGGCGGCGGCAGCGGCGGCGGCGGCGGCGGTAGCGGTTGTCGTAATTGTGCCGGTGCCGGCCGCAGCGGTCCCAGCAGCGGTTCTGGCAGCGGCGGTGGTGGCGGCGGGAGCCAAGGCGGCAGCGGCGGTGGCAGCAGCAGCGACCGCAGCAGCGACCGCGGCGACAACCGCGGCGGCTGTGGTAGTAGCGGGGGCAGCAGCAGCCACGCCGCGCCGCCTTCGGCGCGCAGCGGCCGAGCGGCCGCTGCGCGCGGGCCATCGCCCCCGCCGTCCACCCCTGCGGCTAGTGCGGTCCCACCAGGAGCCACCGCCGCGCGGGAGCGGAGGCCCACGCCGCTCAGAAGCCGCGCGCGGCCTCCAGCAGGGGCCCTATCCGGCCAGCAGCCGCGCCCGGCCGCCAGCGGGCGCCCCAGCCCGCCAGCGGGCGCCCCCATCCAGCAGCTGCACGGCAGCGGGGGCACCCGCCGTCCAACAGCCAGGGGCGACCGTGAACGGGGGCCTTCGCGGCCCGCAGCAGCGAGTGGCCGCCAGCGGGCGTCATACGCTATTGAAAAGACGTGCGTAATACGCCACATGACGGTACGATTGACAACCCCTGCGATGGGCCCTCTTTGCCAGGGGGGAAAGCGTCGTGAACCACATTGCCCTTGTGCCAGTCCTGGAACCCCGTCTGCGATGCCGGCCCTGTTGACGACTTCGCCAGGAAAGAATCACCTGCAGCGTCGGGCGCGCCTTGGTGGGTGGCGGCCGTCTGCACTCCCGCGTTGGTGACCACAATCCTCGTGGCTCCCCCCCCCCCCCCCCGCATCACGCCCCGCCCACTGGCAGGGCAGACCTCGACCATTGCCGCAGCCGATGACGTCGCCAGTACCTAAGCGATGGACTTGCGCGGAATGTATCCACTCCCGCCCCCCCCCTCATCAGCCGTTGCCACCAGAAGCATTTCCTGGCCCGACTGCACAGACCACAAAGGGGCCTAATTAGGGAACAGGTCGCGGTCACCATCGGCGCCTCCGCTGTGAGCAGGCAGGCAACCAGCTTGCACTGGGAGCTTCGATCACATGACACTCGTTGGCGGCCGGAGCGGGTGCGGGGACGCGGGGTGTCCGCTAGCAAGGCGTCCGCGGCCTTGGCTACTTCATCACGGCTGACGTCCTTAACGGCGGTGACAAGGCGTAGAGTTGCGTCGCCGACGAGCCGCTACGACAATAACACAGACACGCCAGCGGTAATGGCCACGGCGTCGACGATCGACTCGCACTTGTCAAAACGCGCCCACCTCATGACCGGCCCTCACTGCTCATTGTAATGACAAGGCTCCTAGCGCCGGGAGAGCAAGCCAACCTGCTTCGTCTCCCCCCTCCGTGCTTATGAAGGGTGAATGCCCGTCCGGAGTTGTCGCCGGGCGCTGTGGTATCAGCATGCGCCAGGGACTCGACGCCGTTGCTCAGCAGCCCTCCTCGCATCCACCTGGATGAACTGCAACGAGCGCGGTCGGCGAAAGGCAAGCTGGAGCTGGCGTTCGTACCACGTCCGTCGCACCGCCTCCTCACCCAAAGCTTCCAGTGGCCGCCGGTTCGCCCCTCCTCGACCGCCCCGTGGCACTCGTCGACCGGGAGCGGCTCTTAGCCAGCTCCCAAGCGGAAGCAGGCACCCACCGTAAGCACTTCCCTTATCAGTCAGACCTTCTTATTCTCCGTCTTGATGAACACACTCGGATCACTTACAACACCGTCGCTCATGTACTCCATAGCACAGAGGAGGTCGTGGAGAGACGTGCTGAACAGCCCCGGAAGATCATCACCGGTGAGCAGTACGCACTTCTTGCCCATTTCAGATTCTCGGAACAAGACCGAGGAATCAGCGTTCGACAAGAACAGCCTCCCTAGGCGGCGGTCAATCAGCACGTACACGATGCAGTCCTTCCACTCCTCCCAGTGATGCTCGCCAACAACAGACCGGATGTGGCTGAGGTTATCAGTGACGTCCTTGGCCGAAGATGGGACACTCGAGTCTGCGGAGGTGTCTTTGATCTGGTAGATTACCAGCAGCGATGTGCTTTCTGCCAGCACCATCTTGGTGTGCGGGTGGACGAAGTCTTGCGCCAAACGGAAGAAGACAGCCGCATCAACAGCTGTCCCCGGTCTAGAGTTTGACGTGCTGAGCTTGTAAACAGAGTCATAGAGCATACCTCGTTCATTAGGCTCGACTCTTAAGAGGTCGTCGAGCACAGCAGGGCGCACTCCCATCATCCGCGCACGAGAGGCATCTACCTTGACGTCGTTCACAAGATGGCTGCTGCCGATGTAAGCACCTGGCGCGGAAGAGCAAAGTAGCTTCTTAATGCTGACGCAGGCATAGGACGCCGGCAGTAGCGACCGCGCGTGGGAGATCATGACCTCCCAGTTAAGATGAAAGTTCTCCAGCCAGCCTCCCGTCTGCCGCTCCCCGGGGAAAAGAAGCAGCTGCCTGAGCGCAGTGTAGAACGGGTCCGGATTCCGCTTCAATCGGTCCTGAAGACACAGCAGCGACCAAGCCACCATCAGCACCTTGGTGTTCTTGCTGTCCGGCAGACCAATAATGCCGTCGGCACCGACTTTGTCCCAGGTCGTGAAAGCACCATTAGCTGAACACGGCACGCCGGGCACAACGTCAGAGGGTTGCACCTCAACACCAAGAACGACATGGGCAATAATGTCCTTGGCGGAGTTGAGACCTCCAGGAAGCACGTCAAACAAAGGTGCCAGGTTGCAGGATTCACCGGCGGCGGCTACGGCATTGCCAACGAGCTTCTCCAACTCAATATCGCTCATGGTGTTGGAAAAGGCGGTCCAGTCCTTGAACTCGCGTCTGGTGAGATACTGGACCAACGGCAGCAGCGTCCAAGGTTCGTACAAGGCTTGTAAGTTTCTGATGGTGAGGTTGACAAAGCGGCCATGTCCTCCCAACAGGCGCGTAAGCGCGTCGACAAAGCCTCCAGGCAAGGACGTTGAGCTGTCCGCAGAAACCTTCAAAAGCTTGCCGGTCATGTAGCCTACATTCTGATCCTTTGTGATGGGACTGATGCCATGCTCCACGGCAGGCCGATAGGCCATGGACGCGGCATAGCTGGTCCGGCATGCGAACTCCATCTTGCGCCCGGATGACCGCGTCTCGCCCGCCGCCAGATCTTCGGTCAATGAAGTCAGCAGCACCGTCCCTCCGACTGTCTGCAACTGAACACAGCATAACGAGCGGACATACGCGGCAGCGGACTCGTACGTCCCCAGCGTCGAGTTGTCAAGTTTGTTCACGTACAATGGTGCCACCTTGCTCAGCTCGTCCACGAGCAAAATGGGAATTGACTGAAGACGCCCGCGGCGGTTCTTCAGGATGGCCACCGCGGCAGCACCAATATCGCCTTCCGTCAGCATCTGGCTCTGGATGGCTCCATGCACTGCGTCCACGAAGTCAACGTAGGAGATCGACGGATCGACAAGCTCCGCGTAGCAAAGCCGCAAGTTGACGAACAGGTTGGCGCTGCCTGCCGCCTTCCAGCCCATCTCGGTCGTCGTGGGACACGTGCACCCGTTGAAAGTAACAGTAAAGAGCTCCGCTTGCCGTGCCAGCACGTTTGCTGTGCGGCCGAGCTCACGAAACACTACGTCGACTCCTTGTAATTCAGCGTCAGGTGAGCGGCGCTGCAGCCACCAGCGCCACATCTCATGCAGAAGGAAGGTCTTTCCAAGCCCAGGAGCAGCGCGAATGAAGAAGCACTTCTGCCGAGACGAACTGGGAGCGCGTCCCGGACCCAGCGAGACGTCGAAATGCTTGGCAATGGTGCCGAAGATGTCCACCACCTTGTCATCGACGTTGACAAGCAGGTCTGGGGCCAGCCGGTCCGGGTACGACCCCAGCAGAACTGCGTACTCGGGTGGTTCCGAGGATTGCCGGGCCATGTCGTGCGAGCAGGCCAAATTCCATAGAGCGAGACCCGCAATGACTGCAGGAGTCCCACTTGCAGCACCGCGTGGCGTGCGTCGCGTCGAGCAGAGATCTTCACCCAGCGACTCGAAAGATGTGCCCAACCGGGGTAGCCGAGAGCCCCCTGCCTTGCAGTGCTTGCACTCCCGGCTTCCGGCTGGCAAGATGCTTCCTGTCCGCCACCGCACTCGACTAGATGCCTGGACAGCCACACGGCATAGGCGCGTGTGGAACACGTTGGAGTTGGGCATCCAGCCATATCGTGTGTGAGGCGGCTGGTCAGGTACACGACCCTCAAACTTGAACTCAAAAGTGGCATAATCAACTTGAGTGTATGAGAGGCCCTCCAGCGCAGAGCTTCGTCGCCAGAGTGAAGTCTTTGCCGCCAGTGCTTGAAAGGGAGGCACAAAACTAGAACGAAGGGCTCGAGCATCCATTACTGGCCGCGAAGATGCTCCAAGAATGCACAATGATGCAGGTGTTGCCCACCCAACAGGTGCATGGTGACGCCGCATGCCTGCTCGACAGAAGTCGGAGACCGCAGCATGCACAGAGGTTTGAACAAAGCAGCATTCGACCAGAGAAAGAGTGTGAGTGCACAGAAGTCATGGCTAGCGTCAGATAGCGTGCAACGAGTGCCTAGGTACAAGACCACGCTCGGTCAGAGCTGGTGGGTCCCACACACCCCACCAATGGATTGACAGCACAAAACTCGTCTCCAGCAGAGAGCATTACGCCATCAGATGAACATACCTCCAATGGCGGGCTATGCTCCCGCCGTAGGCCATATATGACCGAACGTCGCTCCAGCGCACCCGATCACAACGACACGAAGGTGGTATGAAGTACTCGACGCGCAAAACGACGAGGGTTGCAAAGAAGCCCTTGTTGCGCGTGGCTCCTACAGCCACGTGCTCAGCGTGCGGGTGCCAACCGTCGGGTGCGACCGTCGCGACGTGGCTGAGAAGGAAAGGGGAATGGGCTAGGGGTGAACAGCAAGGGGATGCGACGCGCGATGATATGGGTTGCACAACAGGAACAGAGCGCGGGAATGTCCAGCCCGAGGCGTTCCCGTCGTTTTGTAACCCGGGAGTTGTGACAGTGTAATGCGTTTCAGTTCCCTGGACTTCAGTACAGTATACAATTTTAGTGCATGAGGGGGCCAGGAAATAGAACCTGCTCGTACAGTAGTTATTGGACTACGTCCGGCTGGGTTATATGTTGATTATAAGGCATATGGATTATAAAGCTACTGGTGCACGTCGAACGTCGGAAGGGCGTCGGACGCGGCTACACTTCTGGAAACGCCGATCGTTCCGACAAGTCCCCCGGGATGTCGGACGCCGCGCCCGTGCGCGGGCGGCCTGCCACGCCCCCCCCCCCCCACCACCCCCCCCCCCCCCCCCCCGCGCCGCTTGCCCACATCGATCGTGGCCTGGGGCCCGGGCCCGAGGCCGCAGGGGCCCGGCGGGAGAGAGTCCGTCGCCCGCGCGCGCGCGCACAGTCTATGGCACGACGCGCGCGGGGAGAGGCGGGCGTCGTCCTCCTCCTCTTCCCGCCTCCCCGCCTCCGTCCTCCCCTTCCCCTCCGGCGCGCGCCCTCGCCGTGACGGTGGGAGCGCGGCGCGACGCTTCTTCGTCTCTCCTTGCCTCCAGAGCGGTATGCCGCTTCCTTCTTTGGAAGATATAGTTTTTTGGGCGTCGCTCTTTCTTTGGGATATATTTCTTCTGAGACGGTCGGCGGGCACCGATAAGGTCTCACACACCAGGAAGTCGACTTCCTGTAGCAATATGGTTGTCCGTATTGTGACCCTAATAGCAGGGGGGCTACTTATAATCCTTAACTTTCAATTTGAGAGTCCGAACTGGTCACGGTATCTATAAGTTACGTATGACCAGAGGGACTTGCATCTTGGGGTGGAGGGTAGTTAGTAGTGTCTCCGAGGGTTTATAACGAGGGGGCCGGTGGCGAATCCACCGCCGGCCAAGGTAGAACAACAAACCCCTCCCATTTGGGCTCCCATCTTGGTCCCGTGGCTTGCGCTCCAAGGACAGCAACCTTGGCCTCCCGGTGACGTTGGTGCCGATCCCCCTTGGTGAGTGTTCCCTGAGAGTGGACGTGCGACGGATTCCTATTGTGCTACATTGGTGGAGCAGCAGGGGACGGGTTTCCGTCACCCTTGTGGTGACGCCGTCTTCGGCCCTGGCACACGGATAGGGATCCGGTCCTTTTCTTGTACTCGTGGTGTTGCGACCTGATCGATTGTGTTGAGCTTTTACCTGTGACTGTGACATACTGTTACTCTCCCCAATCTACCCCCTCGCTCTCTTATTCGTGGTGATCGTTGCGTCGGTGGACTGATTGTGACTATGTCTACCCAAGAGACGGGGAACGTTCAAGATGACGGATCGGCGTCGACGCCGATTCCGGAGGTGACTACGGGAACCGGGATCGGGAACCCGATCGATAACATTGAGACGCCAATGCTTTCCGGTGCCGGATCGACGTTTGGCACGGCTCGGACGGCAGGAGGCGGGGGCCCGCCTCAACTGTCGTCGACCGACCTCACTCCGCCGCCTCCTTCACCAGGGGATTCCCTGATGGCATCATTGGCCCGCATCGAGGCCCGGTTTTCCGGGCTCGACGCCCGTCAAGATCGGACGGAGGACGCAATGGCAGTGTTGATGTCAACACGGCACACGACGGGACCCCGTCGTGTTCCTCCCACACCGGCACGGTTCGAACCGGCCGGACTACTTTCGGAGTCCACCAGGGTCAATCCCGGGGTTGCTACTCCTGGACAACCCCCGGACACAATGGGGTATGGGTCCGACTCGTCGGCAGAGTTGGAACGGAGTCACACGGAGCGATACGCTCGGAGCACCCGAAGCGGACTCCGAGGACACGACCCGGCGGATACGTACGCCGGGGGAGAGTCGGTTATTGGGGGAGGGGGTACCCTCTCGCAGTACCCCCACGACGAAGGAGGCCAGGCAACTCGGGTTCCCGAGGTGCCGACGCCTGAAGTACCATCTTCAGTGGTGGAAGCTATGACCGCGCAGGTAACTGCGAGCCTACTGAAGCGGATGGAATCCGATGAGTTCGCTCATCAACTGGCTAAGCGACTGGATATCCAGGACGCTGACACGGAGATCGTCAACGAGGTCTTCCGGTCGGTTCTTACTCCGGAACGTTATCGTTTGGAGGACCGCTCTACCACCGTATCGGAATCGATGCGTAATACGTCGCATCGGGCGATCCGCTCTATGCAGACCCTTATGAAGGGAGTCCCTATGTTCGGGGGGCCGAACGGACGCCCGTTGGCAGTCATCGGCTTCTTGACTAGCTTCAAGGCAGCCGCAGACAAGGCACTCGTTAACGAGGGGCTGGCCCTGGAGATCCTCCCGTTCTTTGTTGATGAACGGGTGCGAGGCATTCTTCGCCAGGCATCCCCGATGCCGGGAATGAGGGTCGCGGCCACCCCCATGGATTACCGTGGGATATTGAAGGAGCTGCTGAGCAGCTACCTCAGTGAGGACAAGTGCGAGGACCACTATCGGGCCCTTCGCACTGCCACCGCCCAGTCCTGGGAGGATGAGGAGATGTTTGGACGCCGGATCCAAGAGCTCGACTACGAGCTGGGGAAGCTCCTCGGAGAAGGGGAGCTACGGGCCATCCTGTTCGCAGGAGTACCCAACTACGTGCGGATATCCGCACGAGGCGCCAACACGGCACGGACGAACTTCAGTCGACTGATGCATATGTGCAAGTCCCTAGGGGACGCCTACCGGGTTCTACACCCGGAGTGTGCCTTGGCCCCGAAGCCCAAGGGTGAGGGAGGCAAGCCCAGTCTTACCCCGGTACCGAGGCAAGAGAAGGTGGAACGTAAGGCCGCACCAGTACTGGTGGCGACCGAACATACCCCTATTGGTGAGGATGACCCTCTAGTCGACCAACAGGGCCACCTGTTGCTACCGGCGACGCCGGTGATTGATGAACATGGTACGGTAGCGTACATCGCCCCGGCTGGAACCCAGTTCCAGGTCAACGAAGGAACGGGACGGCGCGTCCCGTATGTGCGGACTACGGGGTACTCCCCGGTGACGGGTAACCCTCACCAACCCTTGCCAACATGGGCGGTGCGCACGGAGGCACCTCCGCAGATTGCGGGCCGACCCAACCGGTTGGGGGAGTCCATGTTCCGGTTGACCCAAGGACCCAAGGCCTACCAGGGAGCAGGCACTCGGGCGCCCGAGGGAGGCAACCGTAGCTACGGGGCTACCCCGATGCGAACTCAAGGGGGGACCGGCACGTCCGGGTGTATGTTGTGTGGGGATCCCCAGCACTGGGTGTCTTCCTGCCCACTCATCCCCGAGGAGTCTCGGCGGGCAGCGGCGCAACGCAAGGCATCCACCGGGGGGTATCCCGCCCGAGCACCCGGACCCGCACCGGGTAGGCAGCCAGCTCCAGGTGGAGTACTGGCCGTCGAGGGGGCACCTCCTCAGCCGGATGTCCCGGCGGACAGCACCCTACCAAGGGCGGGAAACGAGTAAGAGGAAGGATGACCGGGGGGCGCTGGGGTTACCCAAGCAAGCCACCCCGGAGTACCGCGGGGAAAGCCCCACGGAGAGCGCGGTTGAGCCGACGCCGCATCAACCCCCGGGTACACCTTCCGGCCCCGACGACACGGCGTCAGGGGATTGATGACCAACCTCCAAGGTTGGGAGGAGAGGACGGGAAGCCCCGTCACGTTGAACCAGACAAGGGCCCTGTTCAGGATGCCCGAGCTACACCGGATATCGGTGTAGGACATGTGTTGTTTACCTTGGAGAACTTCAAGGTATCAGCCACACTGGGGGTTGACCCCCAGTCGACACGATCGTACTACCCTGTACTGGATACAGGAGCTGGACCCAACCTTATCCGGAGGGATACCCTTCCGGACAAGTGGCTTCCACGAGTCAGAGTGACTCGGGGACCCACCATCAAGGACGCGAATGGTCGACTCATTCGTACGACCGCAGCGATGTCGCTGCGGGTTACCATCGGGGATCTCACCACGGAAGTTGACTTCCTGGTATGTGAAACGCTATCGGTGCCCTGCATACTGGGGTGCACCTTCATCAACGTTCACGTTGATGCAATCCGGCCAGGCCGGAGGACCGTCGAGCTTCAAGAAGCCGACGGGACGAAGCGAGGACACACGGCTATCGTCAGGGACCTGACGCTACAAGGAAGCCACGTTAACGTGGCTGAGGTGTACGCAAGCGTCGAGCCGAAGACACTTCGGTTGGCCAAGCGAACTCGCTTTGAGCCGTTGTCGGAGACAGTCCTCCCGGTTAACTGCGACCTCGCAGGCATCTGCAGAGTCCAGTCCAACCTACGGACGTACAAGCGCCATGGGTTGACCATGGCCAACGGTCTCATAGACCTCCCAGCAGGAGGGTCGTCCCTCCTAGTGATGGCGAACTATCGCCGTAAGGCAGTCACCCTCCCGAAGGGAACTATCCTCGGGATTGCCGAACTCTACGAAGGAGATATCCTTACCCCTGATAAGGAAGGTCAAGTGGAACCACTTGAAGTACTGGCGGTCGCCGAGACCACCGAGCGACAGCAACCCGATGACGGGAAGCCTAACCCATCGGCGGCTCCGGCGGACCTGCCGCCAAAGGACCAAGAGGCCTTGAAGGCACTGGCCGAGGCTGACCTCGACCACCTTCCCCCTTCGGTAGCCGAAGGGGTACGACGGATGCTAAGAAAGCATGACGTTATGTGGACAGGCGGGGCCTTGGGGACCATTGGGGCAACCCAACATCGTATAGACCTGGTACCAGGCGCACGACCCGCCCGCTCACAACCGCACCGAGCGGGACCTATGCAACGAGAGATCGTTGATGGAGAAGTGAAGAGGATGAGTGAAGCTAAGGTGATCCGACCTTCGATGTCGGAATGGGGTGCCCCAGTCGTTATTGTGCCGAAGAAGGATCAAACCCCTCGGTTTTGCATCGATTATCGACGCCTCAACTTGGTTACCAAGAAGGACTCATACCCTTTACCAAGGATGGATGAATGCATCGACTCCCTGGGGGAGGCTACGGTGTTTACCACCATCGACTGCAATGCCGGATACTGGCAGATCCCGGTGGCGGACGAGGATATCCCCAAGACGGCATTCGTCTGTCACAGTGGAGTGTACGAGTTCCTAAGGATGCCCTTCGGATTGTCCAACGCCCCCGCTACATTCCAGCGGGCTATCGACATCATACTGTCGGGGGTGAAGTGGCGTAACTGCCTAGTGTACCTCGATGACGTCATCGTCTTCTCGCGTAACATGGATGACCATGTACAACATGTTGACGAGGTACTCACCCTCTTGAGGAACGCCGGGGTAACCCTGCGTCTGAAGAAGTGCGCCTTCTTCCAACAGACGGTCGAGTATCTGGGCCACCAGATAACCCCTGGTAAACTAGGGGTACTCGAAGCCAATACCCGGGCACTCCGGGATGCCCGGTTCCCTAACACCCAGACGCAGCTCAAGAGCTTCCTGGGAATGTGCAATGTATACCGACGGTTCGTCAAGGACTTCGCTCGGATAGCTAAACCGTTAACGGTTCTTACGAGCAGTACCTTACCCAAGGTACTCCAACCCCCTTCGCCTAGCGAAGAGGGGGCATTTGAGTCGCTGAAGCGAGCCCTACTAGCCCCACCCGTCCTTGCGTTACCGCATAGACGGGGTACCTTCGTCATCGATGTCGATGCGTGTGATACACAAGTGGGATGCACCCTGTTACAGGGAGAGACGTTGATAGGTACCGACAACGTTATCCCGGACCTACGTCCGGTAGGGTACTTCAGCCGGACACTCAACCCGGCTGAGCGGAACTATAGTGCCACCGAGCGTGAATGCCTCGGAGTTATATGGGCAGTGAAACTGCTCCGTCCATACCTGGAGGGCTCCAGGTTCATCGTGAGGTCCGACCACGAACCCCTACGATGGCTCCTCAACCTTGGTGACAAGGATTCCGATAGCCATGGGAGGCTAGCCCGATGGAGGCTGAAGATGGCCGAGCACGACTACCGCACGGTGTATAAGGCTGGGTCAACCCACCACCTCGGAGACGCGTTGTCTCGACTCGACACCCCGAGCGGGGATACCCGCCCGGTGGACGAGGACATCCCGGTGGTACCGGTGTGCATGGTGGGTAATGCTACCCAGGGTATGGCTGACCATACCATGGCACACCTTGCGTGCCCATTGACCCTCGCGGACTTCCGCGAGGCACAGGCCAACGACGATGACTGTAGACGTCATCGTGCTAACCTCCTGGCCGGTACGGCCGGCATCTTCTCCGAGAACGAAGACGGACTCATATACCGGCGGGCACCCGCCGATGGACGACATCAAGTCGTGGTTCCCGTGTCCTTACGGCAAGCCGTCATGAAACGAGAACATGAGAACCCTACAGCCGGACACCCGGGGGGTTCACGTATGTTTGCAGCAATGCGAAGGTTCTTCTACTGGCCAGCAATGGCCGTCGACGTGGTCGACCACGTAAGGGGATGCCACCCCTGTGCACGTAACCGCATGAGTCTACATAGGCGGGCGTCTGCCATGAAGCTATTCCCACCTGATGGGCCCAACGAGCAAGTCGCTATCGACATACTCGGGCCACTTCCGATAACGGAAGAAGGGAACAGGTACATCCTGGTCATGTCTGACCGCTTCACTAAGCTGTCAAGAGCGGCAACCATCCCGAATGATACGGCATACACGATCATGAACGCAGTGGTTGACCACTGGATCAGTGCATACGGAGTCATGAAGCAACTCCTCTCCGATAACGGAGCAAACCTTACGTCGGCATTCTGCACTAAGGTCCTGGGCATGTTCGGCATCGAACCACGTCGGGCATCCGACTACCACCCGCAGTTCAACGGGCAGGTGGAGCGGTTCAACCGCACCATCGTAAAGATGCTACAGTGCTACGTGGCCGAGCACACGAACACTTGGGACAGGCTTCTGTCCGTACTCACCCTGGCATACAATGCCAGGCCACATCGGAGCACAAACATTGCTCCGCTGGAGTGGGTCATGCCACTAGGCGTCGGTAACTTGACGCTGCCACCCGGCAGGTGCACTCGGTATGATACACCGAAGGGCCGACCCGCCGAACGCATCCACCTAGCTTGGTTGGCCAAGCTATCGTGGATGATTCCTAAGCTCAAGGGTGCCCTTGACAGAACACAACTTCGATATAAGAAGAACTTCGACGCCCGACTACGGGTGCGCAACGCAACCCTGGTAACCGGTGACTGGGTCTATATCAGACACCAGAAGTTCCGAGGGAACAAGCTTATGCAACCGGTCAAGGGACCGTACCAGATCCTCCACAGAGATGACCACTCTGTTATCTTACACTCCGATACGGAGATTCAACGCATCAGCATGAATGATGTCACACCTGCTCCGATGCCGGAACAGCCTCAGCCGGTACCGGCTGGGTTGCTACATGAAGCTCTTACAACCCACCGGTCAGATGACCCGGTGGGACCGGATGGGATTCCATACCAAGTAGAGAGCGTGGTCGGACACACCGACCCGGACCTACCAGGACCCTGGTACGTCAAGGTTATGTGGGTCGGATACGACTCACCCACCTGGGAACAGGCGGCAAATATACCCCGCCAACTCCTCATGCCGTACATGAGGCGACGACGCCTACTGTAACAACCCAACCGACACCGACTTCGGCTGTTGGGGGGTGAGGCTTATACCTACTAAGTAGGGTGTGACATGGTTACGGCAGACTTAGGTTTCTAAGTCAAATCAGACTTAGGTTTCTAAGTCGAACCAAGCTTAGGTAACTAAGTAGAGCTAAGCTTAGGTAACTAAGTGAAACCTGAACCTTAATAAGTTAACTTAAAGGTAAAGGCTAACTCCGATAATATCGAAGTAACTAGGGAGCTTACACGGGAGGATGACCTCCCCAAGCCAAGACACCAAGTGAGGGAGGATGACCTCCCCAAGCATGAACCTACCGGAAGAAGTTGGACGGGAGGCAAGGCACCACTGAGCCAGAAGGGGTACTCCCCAGGGCAGCAAACAGAGGCAAGCAATGCCCCCAAAGGGGATGAGTTTATACTCACTACTACCCGGCTACCATAAGGGTTGCCGGGGCCCTCTCCCGCACAAACAATAGCACTCCTCAGTGGGTAGACCCACTGCCCGAGGGAGGCCACTCACGCGTAAGCGCGTAGACCTCCGTGCTCCACCGGTCGGTAACGTCACGACGGTCGACCACCCGAGTTACCTCGGTGCATAGCTGGACGAGGGTGCTGCGGCCAGCCTCCACGTCCTCCAGAGCTTTCTGGAGGCGGTCCAGGACGCCACCGAAGCAACGCGCTGACCCAACCAGCGCAGCACCTGGGGGGATATCCCCCCAGCTAACAGAGAGACCCCCACGCATTGCGCGGGTAACAAGGGCGTCAACGCCCTCATACCAGAGACGGGGACCCCCGTCATGTAGGACAGGGGCGGGAGGTGACACTGGCGCAGCCAGAGGAGCCACAGGAGCCGACACGGCTACCACCGGAGCCGGTGGCACCTGATACGAGGCCCGGTAGGACCCTACCGAAGGGGCTCCACCGTAACCACGGCGGTACTCCGCCCGACGACGGGTCACCTCACGCTCCCCACCCACAGAGCCCCACTCTCGGGGACGACGGCCAACCGCCGCCGGCATCGGGTTACCGAACCACGGAGCAAGGACCTGAAGAGGGTCATGGATAACCATGGGAATACCCAGGTCAGCAACAGCCTCGGTGGATGCCCACCCATGGCAACTGGGCTCACCCGGCTGAGTACGCCGGACACGCAACGAGTGACGAGGCAAGGGGGAAGCCCCAGCCTGCGGGTCCCGGTACGGGGGAAGGGCCAACACCCCAGCCCAGTTCACGGCATCGTGAACAGCCAGCAGGGCTTCGAACTCCCGGGCCAATCCGGTCTTGGCGGCTATCAGATCCACGCCCAACTGCGCGATGTGCCGACGGACACCCGTCGGAAGATGAAACAGACGACCCTGCCGGCGGACGGACAGCAAGAAGGATGAAGCCTGCCCGAGGGTAACCTCAAGGGTGAAGGTACCCTGCAACGGGTGGACCGGTCGCGAGGCCAACACACTCCCGAAGTAGCGAAGACAGGAGCCGGTGTCAAACCGGAAAGCAGGGGCGGGTTCCCACCCCTCCTGCCATAGCGGCGGGCGCACGGGAGTGTATACCGGAGCACGACCGTTGCCGGTCTGCAACGCACACGTTATATCCGTGCGGAACGCATCCGCCATGACACCATGGTTACGTCGCCAACTCGACGCCGACTTCAACCCCGCCATGGGCGGGTAGGGAGCCGTCAACGACAGATACGGGGGTACCCCCGGGTAGTAGTCAAAGTCGGGATACCGACCGGTACTGCCCACCGTCTCCCCAAACGCAACCGGCTCCGCCGCCGCCGCAATCCCCCGAGCACTAGCCGGGTAGTCAATCTCCCGCGGCAACGCGGGGGCAATCAGGTCGCAGACCCCGAAGTTGGGGTCGAGGTAGACCTCACCCCGTCCCACCCGGGTGCGCCAGAGCTGCGCATGCCGGTCGTCCGGCTGACTCAGGATCCAATGGTGTTCCACCCGGACCGCGTTCGGCTGGTTGACCAGCCGCACCAACTCCCGCTCCCAGCTCGGGTCCACCTTGACGCGCCGGGAGGACTCTCCACGGGGATGCACCAGGTGGAAGTCCACCCGCATACGCCCATCGGACTCCATCGACTCTTGCACCGTGAGGCCTCGAACCCGAGCCACCAAGTCGGACACCGACATGGCGGGTTGACCCGCCGCCACGGCGACGCCGCCACCCAACGGGGCAACCCGGGCAGGACCAGGAAGAATCGGGGGCGCCGGGGGACGCACCACCGGCAGAGGGGCCGACGTCGGAGATGGACGAGGCCGAGGAGGAAGAAGAAGGGCGGGCGCCCGCCCGGAGTAACTCCCGGTGTCAACCGCCATGGGAGAAGGAGCGTCTTGACCGCTCGACACCCGCGGCACCGCAGGTATGGTACCGGCGCCGGCACCACCCGTCGGCGTAGCCCCCGCCTCGGAAGGGGAAGGCACTTGGACAGCCTCCGGAGCCGGAGCCCCGGCCGTGCGGACACCCGCACCGTCTTGACCCGCCGCACCGGGTGTCGCACCGCCACCACCACCCGCGTCAACGTCGGGACCGCCTCGAGGAGTCACCGCCCGGACACCCGGACCACCTTGACCTGCCGGAGTCGGCTGCGGGTCGCCACCTCCGCCGCAGGGCGGACCATCTTGAGGTAGCTGCGGTGAGCCGGCACCGGCACCAGGCTCCATCCGGGCAGCCGGCAGAGAGGGGGTAGAAGCCGCCACGCGCGGTTGACCGCCGGGTTGACCTCCGGCCGACGGCACCGTCGTGCCGCTGCAAACGGACGACAGTCCTCCGGCCGACAGACGGACGGACACCGCAGGCTCGTCGTCGTCAGACGAGCTCACCCCGTAACGCACGGCGTCGGGACCGACAGGCGCGTCGTCCTCCATCTCCTCCCCGATCAGGAGGTCTTCCTCCTCTTCAAGCACCTGGGGATAGGACATGATAACGGGTGCAGAGTCCCCCGCGCCCACAAGCCGTCGACGGCTACGACCCGGTACGGTGGGATAACCGGGACGAGCCAGGGAAGCGCAGGCACCCGCGCTTATGACCACAAACGGCCACGAGAAGCGCCACAAACACGCGGGTCGACCCACGCCGCACGGGGCTACGAACGCGCCCCACCCAGGCACCTGGGCGGGACGGGGCCACCCCCACACACGGGGTAAGCAAGGGGGGTCACCCCCAACCGCCCCCACGCAACGCGGGCAGCCCCCGCCCCCCACTCAATCGTCCACACGAGAGGGACCCCCCTACCACCAGGCACCTGGTGGCGGATCCGCTTGCACCACCCCTCGGAAAGGGGGGTCGTGAACAAAAACCCGCATCGGGAAATTAACGGTCCGGAAAACGGATCGTGTGTGTACCACACAAAGGGGGGCACCCCCCTCGGACAACCTCGAAAAGGGGTGTCTGTCGCGACGGGGCGCAAAGCCCCACCCGACGGGTAAACAGTCACGCGACCCACTTACATTCGGTAACCCGAATGCAACTCGACCCGAGGACGGGCCGAATCTAAGGGGGGGATATGTAGCAATATGGTTGTCCGTATTGTGACCCTAATATCAGGGGGGCTACTTCTAATCCTTAACTTTCAATTTGAGAGTCCGAACTGGTCACGGTATCTATAAGTTACGTATGACCAGAGGGACTTGCATCTTGGGGTGGAGGGTAGTTAGTAGTGTCTCCGAGGGTTTATAACGAGGGGGCCGGTGGCGAATCCACCGCCGGCCAAGGTAGAACAACAAACCCCTCCCATTTGGGCTCCCATCTTGGTCCCGTGGCTTGCGCTCCAAGGACAGCAACCTTGGCCTCCCGGTGACGTTGGTGCCGATCCCCCTTGGTGAGTGTTCCCTGAGAGTGGACGTGCGACGGATTCCTATTGTGCTACACTTCCATAGTGAGTTCCCCGATTGTAACCCGCAGCGACATCGCCGCGGTCGTGCGAATGAGACGACCATGTACGTCTTTGATCGTGGGTCCCTGGGCCACTCTGACTCGCGGGAGCCACTTGTTAGGAAGGGTATCCTTCCGGATAAGGTTGGGCCCAGCCCCCGTATCCAGTACAGTCTTTCTCCATTCTTGGGCACCCTTTGTGGCGACCGTAAGCCCAAGGATTGTCACTTGATTCCGCCCTCTGACTGGTCGGTGACAACAATCGAATGGTGACACATGCATTGATCGCACCGTAGAGGTCGTTCGACCTGCATTGGTTACTAGACACCGTGCCCTAGAAAGGATGTCACAGCAATGGAGAAAGACTGTACAGGGTAATACGCTTTTCGATAGTTGGCCCGGTGAGTGGCCGACGTCTTGCTGGCGTTAGGCCCACTGGGGGCGCCCTCTGTGGGCCAAGGGGGAGGTTCTTGAGGGTAGCTCCGGGGTTTCCCCCAGGGCCATCTTGTAAAATCAACAGTGATTTGGGTTCTTGCTCCCTCGGGCTTCTGTCCTAGTGACCATGACCTCTGACGGGGCGGGCGTGTGGACCACGCTTGGGCTCTTACCTGTTACTTCCTGGCCGGTCTGTGGTTTCCTGTGTGTCATTCTTATCGAGTTGTTGAATGCGTTTACTCAACATGGGGCAATCATATGCCCAGTGTCCATCGGAGTTGCAGTTCCAACACCGATGGTCAGTTTACGGAGGGGCCTTCCCGACTTGGGAAGCCGATGAGGTACCCTGGGAAGTTCCCACGGCAGCTACTACCTTATCTTTGCGGATTCGGCGTGCCTCTCCTAGCTCTCTGGTCTGGCGCGCCTCTTCTCGTTCTTTGGCCAACTCGGCCTGACGCTCCTGGCGTTGCTCCTCCCGCAACTTGCGGTAGGCCTCGCCTCTGCGGTAAGCGAACCTGGCCATTTCGGCTAGTGTCGCCCGGGCAGTATTATGCTCCTGGTTCGCCATACGGACTGACTAATGGAGTCCCTCCACGAACCGACTCTTTACCACAGCTTGTGGATGAAGAAAGCCACAAAGATTATTGAGCTTACGGACCCGCTCCGCAAAGAACGACTCGTCCTCAGTCTCTTCCTGATGAGCTTGCGTAAACTCCTCGACTTGAGAAGCCAACGCTGCTTCATCCACCATAGCTCTCAACAGGCAGTTGACGAGCTTCAAGTAGGACGTGACCTCACCAGCGCCTCCACTTGAGGAACTGGGCATGACGGACATGAGTTCTGTCAGTAGGTCGCCCTTGGTAAACTCCTGTAGCATGTAGAAAGCCATGCCCTCACTTATGGCATTGTCGTCACAGGATTTTGTGAAACGACGTAGAAGCTCGAAGACACGGAGGGGGGGAGTTCCTTCCCACTCCGCTTTGTGCCCAAAAGAGTAAAGTGCATTCTTCTTGCCACGTCCCATAGCTCGGGCCTGAATAGGACCGTACGCCACCGACTTATTGTGGAGGGTGTACGTCTCACAGTCAAAGATCCTCTGATAGACAGGGTTGGCCACCAGGATCTTGGGCGGCACCTCACGTTGAGGGAGAAGCCGCTGAGGCTATGGGGTGAGTTGACCCGCAGTGCCTATCGTCTGCCGCGGCGAGCTTGGTGTAGCCACCGGCTTTTCCGAGGGGAACTCCCCCGTGAAGGGCGTACGCCCCACCGAGTATGGTGTGGCTCCCTCGTTGGGAGTCACAGGGGTCGCCCCCAGTTCGGGGCGACCCGAGACAGGCGTAGGGAGGGATTCCCCCTGCGTCTGCGGGCTCGAAAGCCCCAATCCGGTCTGGACATTGAGACCATCTGGCAAACTCGCCACAATCTGATTCAAAATAGTATTCGTCATCGTGACCACCAGGTCCGGCAAAGTCTGCCGCAACACATTGGTCGCCTCCCGACGGACAGTTTCCGCAAGGAGTGCGTTATCGACTCCAGTTGAGTCTCGGTCCGCCTCCGGGAGTCCACCTGAGGGGTAACCACGATCCTCAGGGGTCTCAACCGGGGGCATGGGCGCGAGCCCATCGCCGACCAACGGAGGTCCGCCGTCCTTCGAAAGCCCAGTTGGCGACGGCTCCAAGCGAAAGTGGGCTCCAACCCGAGTGGAGCCCGCGGGGACAGTCCTCACCCCTTGGGACGTTCCCGTTGAGTGTACCACACGGTGGCCGGACTTCGGCCCACCAACATCAGAAGTGTCACCCGAATGAACTCCCGACTAAGTCGGGGTGGCCTGTTGCCCGCCCGTACTTCCAGTCCTGCTGGCTTGAGGGACCTCTAGTCCCTCTGCGACCCCAGGTACACCTACCTGTGTCTCACCAGTATTCAAAGGCACTGAAGTACGCGCGTCACCCGTGTACTCCCCGGACGACGGGGGGTCCGAACCAGCCATGTTGGCTAACGATCCGTATGACACGGTCCAAGTCCACCGTTCCTCTGAGACAGAGGGCCCCCTACACCCGGGTGCACCCGGAGGTAAAGTTTACCTCTGTCCCCTGCTGCTCTACCAAATGTGGCAAAAACCACTCGCACACGCGACACCCAATTTGGGGCGGTGCGCAAGGGCTGCCTCCCGTGTCGGGGGAACCGGAAGAAGTGCAAGTCGCACACACTCTATCCCTGTTGTGGGGCAATCCCCCCACTGACAAACAAGAAGATGGTGTGTGGGTCGACAGTTTCTTGGTCGGGACGGGGAAGCAAGGCCAAGCCCCGCTGTCCCTCCCCTTCTCCCCCCAGGGTCCCCTCAGAATCTCGCCACTCAGAATCTCCCACCCCAGCACCTGCCCACCGGGCCTCACGAAAATTCAAGACGATAAATGCAGAAAACCCTCAAATCCAAGTTGGATTTACTACTAAGCTAACTATCCCAAACCTAGGGAATATGGACCCAAATGCAGGGGGAGGAACGGGTCAGGCTAGTGGCCTGCCGCCCCTTGCATGGCACGTGCTGCCCCCCTACCTGGGGGTCAATACTGCCACACGTTACCTCAACAGCGTTTTCCGCGGCACCATGGCTATGTATTGGTAAAAGTAAAGCTGCGCGTGGGGCGCCCTACTGTACGTACACGCAAGGTTTTCCAGTCGTGGCATTCTTGCCAGTGCAGGGATGCAGTGTGGGTCCACATGCTGTCTGCCACATTAGCACTGTTAGATAGTGGGGGTTCTTCATGAATGTAGAACATATCTCTTTAGTCAGTTTGGGTGTTAACTGCTATGTGGCAATTGACGTTGAAGTTCACGGATATGAACTACGAGTAGAGCGCGGACAGCCTCGACAAGAGGTGAGCCCATCTGCAACGTATTCGATCCGGAACGCATCGGAGCCTCGACGTCGAGGGTGGCCCACGGCCTGGAAACGCATGTCGAGCCCCCTCGAGCCCCCCCCGATTCTGAAGCCTCAGAGGGGTTCCACATTGAAATGGTTTAATAACCTTCCAAGGTCGGGCCGGGCCAAGGCGGGGTGTCAACTGTGGCCCCATACCCGTTTCGTCCACGCCGCGCATCGTGAAGAAAACAGGAGCAAAAGAGAGGGTGAGGGTGCCTCTACACCCGGGGGGTTTCGGGCCGAACGCCGAATGCCGAACGTTCGGCTGCCCGTCGGTGGGGTCGTCGGTTCTACACGCAGGCAGATTGCCGAACGGCGCCGCGCGCAGTCCTCGCGTTGAATACCTTCTTTGGTAGTTGCAAGCACTAAATGTTTACAAGCGAACAGAGTTGATTAAAAACCACACATATGGTGGTGTTGGTCACAGGCTCTAGCTGCGCCACTGCCTCATGATTAGGCCTGCGTACCAGCCGTTAAGGAGGGTAGGACGCATCCGGGCAGTGCTGCTGGTGAGAGCCGGAGGCTCCGCTGCCGCGTGCGGTGCCGAGGAAATGCTTCGAAGAGCTCCGAGGGCCACCGATTGCGCGCACGTCGCGCTGTGGCATCACAGGCCATCTTCTTATCCACGCACCCGCCGGAAGGAGACCCGCTCCGTCGCACTTCGCGCCACTTACGCTCTTCACCCACACCTCACCCGGCACCCACCCTTTTACGCGGCTCCGCCGTCTCTCTTAGCATGGACAGGCGTCGAGCGTTCTCCACACAATCGGCAAGCAAGTCTCTCCACCCGGACGCGCCCCTACAATGCTTGCGCCTCTCTCGACTGCCCACGTGCAGCAGCATACGAGGCTCAGGGCGGGGCTTTCTGAATGGGGAGCTCTGTGGGGTCAAGATGGCCGTTGGAGCCGTGTCAACAACGTCGCTCTGGTTTTCCGCACGAGGATGAATCGGAAATTTCTTCCTCTCACTAGTTCGTCTGGCGATACAAGTCCAAGAAGAAGTTATTCGGAAAGTAATCTCTTGCAGTCGGGCACCTCATTAGATGGTTTTTGTTGTTAGCCTGAGTGTGACACGCCTGTGACTATCTCGTGGGATCTCCCGGTCACCTTTCCATCCTTTGTCAAGGCTGGTCGGCGAGAGATCCCACCACTTCTTCTCACTTGTGATAAAATCTGCAAAATATCGAAAAGCCGTGAGAAGGGCACCTGACCGGCTGGCATGCCCCAGAGGCCCTCCACACGCGCCTCCTTGTCCACCTCTGTGAGGCAACCCCCGAGCGCTGCTGCAGAGTGCGGAATTACGAAAAAAGGGTTGGAGACGACACGGAACGGCAGTCCACCGAACAGCGTTGTGCACTTTCAGCTGGAGCCCTCTCCTGGGGCAGGGTGCACACTGGGGGTGAGACGGCTCATCCGCGGCCGAGTGCGCGGATCAGCTGCGGTTCTTGTGAGCTCCGACTCCATCCCCCCAGCATCGTCAACAGGCACCTTCCTGCCCCTGCTTTGTCTGCACTTGCTGCCAAGTTGGCTAGTGCGGCTGCGTGGTACAGCATTCTCACCCCTCCGCCAACTCTCCCAATATTTTTTGGCCTCTTCGCCATTGATACGGAGCTGCAGATTGCCAGGTGGCCCCTGCCGTTCATCACCCGACTGGTAGCAGCATAGTTTGACCCGCTGCTTCAGTGACCTGCACGGGGACCGATGAAGGGAGGTGAGGGCAGCGTTGGTACTATGGTGCCCGAGAGCGTACCCACGACCCCTCCCACATCGACCAAGCAAAACTCCCCTTCGTTACGTCCATCGAGCGGCTCTGTAACTTCTGCGCCGGCCGAGTCAGGTGCGACCCTCTCGTGGGACCCTTCGACGGGGACGCGAAAGACCACGCGTCGGCGCTGGACGGAGGCGGACGACTACCTCTGTGTTAAAGCCGTGGTCAGCATCGGGCGCACGTCGCCCTGTACGGACAGCGGACGCGGCGGCTCGCTGCAGCCGCCGCCGCGCTTAATTCGAATCGCCAGACGACTTTCAAGGTGCAAGGGAAGAACATGCGAGACCGGCTTTATTTGTTGAAGGATCACTTTGTGTCGGAGGACGAGGCGCTTGCCCGCCGGTGGGGTGTAGAGAAACCTGTGTCTCGGACGGACGAGCTCCTAGTTGATGTCGTGGAGCAAATGGACGAGTTTGAGCGGAATATGGAGCACACGCGCGAGGCTGCCAAGTTGCAGAAAAAGCTTGATGCAGATGGTGAAGTAATTCGACGGCAGGCAATGGAGCCGCGACGCGACCGCCCCACTGCTGCTAACAGCGAGATAGACGCGGCAAAGGGTTCTGGATCTGATGACGAGGTGGAGGAGGCCGCTCATGAAACCAGTGGCAAGAGGTCGGCTTCCGGCTCTCGGTGGCACAAGCGCTACGAGATGGATTCTGCGGACATGATGAGTGCCCTGAAGCGCAGGGAGAAGCAGCGGCTGGATGTCATCGAGCGTCAGCTGGCTGTCCACGAGCGCAGCTTAGACCAGCAGAAGGAACTGATGACCTTCCTGCTTCAGAAGATGCCTTGACATTATTTTTCGAGTGCCTGCTTGTTCTATTCTCCGCTTTGTTTGGGAGTCTGTACTACGTGCATGCGATAGATATCTACCTTTCCCAGCTAGCTTTTTTTGTTTTTCACAGGACTCGCACTCGAAACAAGCACTGCTAGGTCTCTGAGCACGAACAAGCATACTTCCACAAAGACTGAATTCAAGCCAAGACGGGAACAAACGGATGCCGACCGGCATCGGCGCATCACCAATGCAATACATGCCAGTGGTGAGAACAGGTGAACAGGGCCGGACTGCAAACAATCCACGCATCCACCGCTACCGCCATCCGCGCGTGCGGCACCGCCCAATGCACAGCAAGTGACCCCCCCTGTGGGGGTTTACAGCACCTCTCGGACTAGGGGCATCTCCCTCCAGAGGGAGGAGGATCATGGCGACCTCTGCCCCTGACTAATCGGGGGCAGGAGGGGAACGTTCCTCCCTCGGGAGGGGCACGCCACGTCATCCTCGCTGGATCCCCCCCATGAATGGGGAGGGGAGATAAGATAATATCGGGTGGAGCGATTACGCCCGCCCGATTGTAATTGGCCGTCTGGTCAGTGAAGGGAAGTTACCTAGGGCGGGCTACTTCCGCCCCAATCTGGCCGAGATTTAGTGAGATCCCTCCACTGAACGTGTTCTGCGTGGAGAGATGAGTTGGAGGGTTCTGAGTGTTTTGATTGGGTGTTTAGTGTGAGGAGTGTTAGCCCGCACTCCGGGGTCCCACAGCGGACCCTGGACCGGCGGGCCAAAGAGGGATATCTGCACGTGGGGCTGTGCCCGTTGCTTACCCCTCACAAAAAAGCAACCTTGCGTTACCCTCGTGTTCCCGGTCCCGGACGCTTCCCCATTCGCGTGGAGCTCTACGTTCCGGCAGTTCTGACTCCGGGGTTTCTACCCCGTGCTCCCCACCATCTCCTTCAGGAGGATAAGATACCCCGTTGGTGTGGGCTTACGCCCAGAAAACCAATACGCCCCCGTACGGACGCTTACCGGGAGCGAGCCACGGAGGCACCGACCGCCAGCGTGGCTGCCAGGGCAATGGTCGCTCGGTAAGCCATGAGTGCAACGCAGTCAAAGTCTGCTCATGCCCCTGCCGCGCCTGTGTCGCCGGGACCCGCGGCGACAATGACCGCTCGTGACACTATGGTCGCCCGAACGGCCGCCGTCACCACTGCTGCCACCGCCGCCGGCGCCGGCGCCATCACCAATAGGGGGCCCAGGACCACCCTCTTCGCGTCCAACCGGGCTCCCCCCAGGCAGCCACTGTGTCGGCCACAGACTGGACCGATAGGGACGACGGCGGCAGCGCCGGGTTGAGGCGCCCGCGGCGACAGGCGCCCGCAAAGACCAGGCGGCCGCAGCAGCACAGTGGCGTCGTGCGGCACCCGCCGCAGCTGTCCCCCACCATGCAACGGCGGCCGCGGCGATAGCGTTGAAGGCGGGGGGGGGTCTCTAAATTGATCATGCCCGCCACACGCCGCGAACTCGTCACCGAAACAACCACGACATCCAACAGCGCCGTCTCCAGCGCGGGGGAGAAGCAAAGCGCCGTTTCGAACCTCCTTCCTGATCTTCCGCGACGCCGCTGCCGCAGCCACACAAACATCGCGACGAAGATGCAGCGAGAAGCCGCCGTAACCCGCGTCACAAGTTAATGCCAAGTTACTGCTCCAATGACGGCGGCGGGCACTTGAAAAAAGTGGATGTGCGTCCACCGTAGACACAACATCGGAGATTCCAGACGAGAGCACCAACCTTGTAAAAAAGACCAACGGGACCTTCCCAAATTCTGAACCTTCGAGTAAAATCGAGGTATGAGCAGGTTTGCTTCACATCGTTGAAACCCCTTTTGTGAGGAACCACTCACACTTGGGCAGCCCTCAACGTACTCGTGATGGTGTCAGCGACCCGTGCCAGCCAATCGGGCGACAGGTTGCGGGGAAGAGGATGGAGATGGTGACGGTGGTGGGTCTGGGGAAGAAGACGGCGCGACGTCGGTGGTGATCGAGGGGGGCTCAAAGGGTTAAGGTCGTCTTTGGTCTGTGTCTGTGGTTGCCCCTCCGGTCTCCCCCGGTGGCGCCGACACCCACGCACTATATACTCGCGTCGGGGCACCCGAGGTGCCCCAAAGCATGCGTCTCCTCGTCGCGCCGCTGGTAGGCACAAAACGGTCCAAAAACAAAGCATGGCTCTCAGAACAAAGCATGGGCGGGCGTGCGCTCTAAAGGAGTGCAGCCCCAGTTTGCCCCAAACGAAGGGGTCCGGCGTGCAGTGCCTAGTGCACCGTCCCAGCCGGCCCCAGACGCCAGGCGGTCCGGAAGTCCGAGAGGCGTGTAAGCACGGTTCGATCGAGTCGATCTAATCTGCCAGCCGGCTAGCCAGTCACATCGCGGCAATGCTGCAGCGAAGACATTCTAACGGACTCGCCAGCTGATGGCAGATGTGGCTCGTCATGGGTGCTGACGGTGGCGCCTTTCGACAGGCCATGATGCGTTGTCGATGGCCGCTGTCGTGCGGGCAGCAGACACCGTGAGACAGCGGCTGACTCATCATGAGTCTGGAAGGTACACCGCGTCATGCCCCACAATACGAGGAATTGATCTTTGTTGCCAGGAGTTGGTTCGGCAGGATCTGTAAGGAGAGGCCCCAGATATTATCCCTTAGGTATGAGGCATGGGATTAGGGGAGAAATCCTTGCACCATTCTACAGCCGTCCTCGGAACCTCCATCGAGTTGTTGTGCTCCATCTGGGCAGGTAAAAGGAAGCCATCGTACGCTGTCTGCAGCCATGCCCGTAACATGTACGCGGCATCCCCGTACAGAAAATACCGAACACTGTCCACCATCAGAGCGTCGCCAAGGATGTTGTCCAGTCCCGACTCGTGGTACAGCATGAGGTCATACCGACGTCCTTCCACCGGACCGGTAAGATGGAAGAACAAGCCGTCAGGCGTAGCGACGTTCTGGAACTTCAGAGCATGCTTCCGCTTTTGACCACTATAACACGCTCTCTGTAAACCGCCTCCGGGACGGGCAATAAAGATGGCCGTCCCGTCGATAAACCCGACACACTTATCCAGCGATGCTCCAGACTCCTCAATCTTCCTGGCATAGATCGCGGCGCGCTCCCGCATGAAGGAGGTCCTCCAGTCCGACAAGAGATGGCCCCACTTACGCCAAAGTGCCTGTACCGTAACGTAATAAATCGTACTCAGTGCACTCTCGCTTCGTCCAAACAGTTCTTCCAAGTCACACCAGCGGGCAAGAGAAGCAAGACGACGTAACACAATGCAAAGAGCCTCAACAGGATCCACCGCATAGTGTGGATAATTGAGTGTCACACCCAGTTGCAAAGGATTGACCACTCTTCCGACATCGTGGGGAAGAAACCGGAACAAGGATAGGCACTGATGAGACGAAAACGCGTTGATGTTGAACGAGGAAGCCCTGAGGCGCCTAGGGTGCTCCCGTAGCCTCACCTGTTCCCTCTCAGATCTCTTGTATGCGAGCGCTATCGGCGCGAGCTCAAATAAGAAAAACTCCATGCTACAACCCAGAAGCAAAGCGTCACGGAAGCGCCTGCGACGGACGAGCCAACACCGCTCTTGATGGTCACGCATGGATATCATGGCTCCCTGCCCAGGTGACACAACGGCCCAGGATATCGGGCTCCAAGTCATGCTGCGCGGCAGCTGCACAGTAGAGGGTGACCTTCAACAGCGCTGCGTGCACGCCGCTCCGGTGAGTTGGTGAGCACAGACGAGCGGTCCTGCACCTGCTGTGGTGACAGCACGCTCCCAGACAACAAGGCCTTTTTGGCTGATTCACATTTCAATTCCAGCTTTGGTTCCACTGAAAGTACACGGTGCTGATCCCACAGGATGTGGTCACAACCTTGCGACAAAAGACACAATCCGCCCCACCTTGTGACATGCCTTGTGGCGAGTGCTGGACGGCCAAGCGACCTCACGAGATACTCACAAGCTTACCCCAAGAGTTGCAACAAAAACTCCCTGTTGCGTTCGGCGGTGTTCGGACTGCCTCACGGATGCCGGTCGCAGCCCGAACGCCAAAAGAGACACGTGGGAAACGTGGCAAGAACAGCCAATCAAAACGCTTCCTCAGCTCAGCGTTCGGGCGTTCGGCCATAAAACCCCGGGCCACTTACCATGCCCGACCACCGAACTTTTTTTGAATCTTGAATCTTAATATCCGCATAGAACCTCCATGTACTACAGCGTATCCGTCATTGATTTGCACATTCACGTTGAAATATTGCGAATTTGCACACGATCTACAGCATGTAGTTAATATTGTTTCTGGGAGTTGAAAAAGACGTGGCGGTCGGAGACATACCTGGAGCAAGCCCCTTGAGAAGCACTTCGGGCAGCTGCCAGCCGGCGGCGGCGGCAGCTCCGGGCTGGGAGCGGCCCGCTGACGGTGACGGCGGCGGCGGCGGCCGCGGCGGCACCGGCGGCGGCGGCGACGGCGGCGGTACAGGCGGCGCTGCGGCGGGACCGGCGGCAATATCGACGGAGGCGGCGGCGGCGGCAGCAGCGGCGGCGGCGGCGGCTGCGGCGGCAGCAGAGGCGGCGCCGGGCGGGGAGCCGCCAGCTGGAGAAGCTGGGGGCGCCGCTGGTGGGGCAGCGGCCAGCCAATGGCCAGCCGGCGGCCGCGGCAGCGGCGGGGTGCGGGCAGGGACGAGCCGTCGGAGGCAGCCGCGGCAGTGGCGGCGGCACCAGCGCCGGCGCCTGCGCCGAGCGACCAAAGACTGGCCGGCGGTGGCGGCGGCCGAGGCGGCGGCGAAGGCGGCGGCGGCGGCTGCGGCTGTTGCTGCGGCAGCGGTGACGGTGGCAGCGGCGGCGGCAGTAGCGGTAGGCGGGGAGCGGCCAGCAGGCGGGGCTGGCCGCGGCGGCCGCGGCGGCGACGGGCTGGCTGCAGCCAGCCGACGGCCAGCCGGCGGCGGCGGTTGTGGTGGGGGGTGGACAGGGACCAGCCGGCGGCGGCGGCCATGGCGATTGCCGCGCCGCCGCTGCCGCCGGCCAAGCAGCCAAGAGCCGGCGGCGGCGGCGCCAGCAAGCGGGCGGGCAGCAGCTTGGGGGCCCTGGACAGCTGGCTGCAGTGCTGACGGCGGCCGGCCGAGAGCGGTCGCGGTGGAGGGGCGGCTGCCAGCCGGCGGCCGCAGCGGCCGGGGGCCTGTCGCCAGCCGGCAGCGGCGGTGGCGGCAGCGGCGGCCTGCGGCGGCTAACCAGTGGGCTCGGCGGCAGCGGGGGGGGCAGCGCTGATTCGGTTGGCGGCAGGGGTCGCGTCGGTGGCAACAGAGTAAGGAACAGTAGGGGACAAGGGTCGACTTGGTCGCGACAGAGTAGGGGGCAGGTGTGTATACAACTGAGGGATGCCTCCCGAGTTGCTCATGGCAATTACAACATCGGAGGCTTCAGGCCTTCAACTGCATCTCCACAGTTGTCTGAAGTAACAAACCGGCTGGAGAAACCCATTGACACGTACCAAAGTTCTCAACCGACGTGGCACCCGCCCCGGTGCGTGCTAAGCACCGCAATTCATTGGCGAGAGATGGGCGGCTCCTGGTCTGTCGTCAGAGGCGGTCACTAACGACAGGCCAGCAGCCGCCCGTGGTGGGCGAGGCCCGACTAGGATACCCAATGAGATACTTGGGTTACTAGATTGATCCGGCATCGTTGGTCGGGCGTGGTACATGGGCCAATCCCGGGTGTAGAGGCACCCTGAGGTGGACCAGAGGGGGAAGGATGGATAGGTACAGTCAGTGAGCAACATTATCCGTACGTTTTTGCAAAATTATTTCCATCACGGATCAAGTCTCCCCACCCGCAACAGAGCGCGCCACATTTCTCGACTTTGCCTTCACACGCACCAGCTGCGCGCGTCTTCGCCCTCCGACAGCTGACTCCACTGGAGCGTGCGGCGCCCACTAACCACCATGGGGATCTGCTCACGTCGTCCCCTGCGCAGTGGTGTCAAACCCGTGGACGTCGGCGAATCGTGCAGAGGCCCATACGGCGCCCAGGGAGGGGGTGGGACTCCACGCGGGAGTGCACGGCGTGTGCGCTCCCCGCGCGACCGCACGCACAAAAATCGCGGTTCCCTGCGCTACGCACGCACGCTCCGCGCTGACTCACGCGAGCGCACGGCGTGAGAGAGCGCTCGGCTGCGTCGTAGCAACTCGCACTTTTTTATTTGCCACGCACCCTCGTCCAAGTCACGCAATGCCACTTCTTGCATTCGTTGTAGACGGCTGAATGAGGGCACCGGCGGGCGACGTCGAACGACAGAATTGCGAAAACCACACCCGCTCACGAACGTCAGGATGCGACGTTCTTTCTATGTCAAGGCCGAAATCGCCGCTAAAGAATCGCCATCTTACTTGCGGAACAATACAGTAGCCCCCCTGTACCGAGCGCAAATGACGTCAGAATGATCAGGCATCGCTACGTCGCACCAGAACATTCGATCCGTCATATCTGGAAGCCGTCGAAGTGAGCGTGGCATGCCACGTGAGACATGTTTGGCATGTAAGTGTTTCGGCGCCTGTACTGAGATGAGGCGTACAGTCTTGATTCTCGCAGTAGACGTGCTGACCATTTGTCGCGCCGCTGGCGTCCTCCGCGGCTCCCACAACCATGAAGTGTCATCTGAACACCGTGTGCAGCTGCAATGGGTACGACGCGGCCGCGCCAAACGTCCTCGCGACTGCGCATTGGGGCGGCGCGCAGGCGCCGTCCCACCTCCTGCGAGTTGTAATGCGTGTTCGAGCGGAAGCGGGGACTGGAGGTGGACTGCAAGCGGAGGTGCGACCACGCGAGGACGACGGCGTCCGCGATCGGAAGCGGCCGCGAGAGCGGGAGCGCGAGCGTGGCCGCGACGTGCTGTGGGCACATGTGCAGCTGGAGCGGCGGGAGCGCGTCCGCAACTCACGCCAACAGCGGGAGGAGCTGCTGGCGGGTTCGACGGCGCGAGGAGGCGCGCGGTCGGGCGGCTGACGACGAGCGGGGGCGTAGTCGTCTCTCCGCTGATGCGTTTCGGGACGCGACGTGTTGCCGTCGGGATGGGAAGGGCCTGCTGCTGGAGCGGGAGTGAGTGTGTGACCGGCAGGAGGCGCGAAAGCGGTAGTGGAAGCGAACGTTAGAACAGTACTGGCCGCTTGAGGTGGGATCGGATGGCGCGGTACTGGGAGCGGAGGCATGGCGACGGGGAGCGCGCCAACGTCAGGCGGGTGAAGACGTGTGGCGCGAGGCCCTCATTGAGCGCGACCGCCTCGACAGCCTCAACAGCGTGTCGGGCGACCCTGTCGGTGGCACCCGTTACGACTTGGACGGCCGCTCAGCCGCGAGCAGCCATGTGTCGTCGGCGGTGGTGACGGTGGGTCTGCACTCGGCGCGCCGGCGGCCGGTCGGCGAGCCGCGACGGCTTCCAACGTGATCGAAACCTGTCGGCCGCCTCCGGTCGGCGAGCTTGGGCGGCTAGGGGAGCCACGGTGGACTGGCCTGGAGTTGGCGCTCGGTGGGCCCCCCCCCGAGTGACGGCGCTGACACAGACGGCGTTAGGTGACGGCGACCGCCTGCCCGTGGCGGCGGCGGCTTCTGCGGCGCGACGGCGGCGCCGCGCGTCGCCGACGGCGATGGCAGCAGCCCGCCGCCGCAGCCATCATTGTTGGGCGCGCTCTGCTGGCGCGTTCGCGGCCGCAGCCGCCGTGGTTGCCGCGGACGGCGCCGCCGCCGCCGCCGCGGCTGTCCCAGCCGCGGCTGGAGCCACACCGTCGTCGGCGGCAATAAAGGGCGGCCGCTGCCGGCAACTGCCCGCATGTCGACGCTGCCGCTGCGGGCGGTCCGCCTCTACCGTTGTCAGCGGCGCGACCGGCGGTCCGCTCGTGCCGTTCTTGGTGGCGCGACCAGCGGTAGGACTGACGCCGGTCTTGCGGGCTGTCCCTGCTATGGTGTCGGCGGTGCTCCAAGCTCGGGATCCGCCATCTTTTGGAAGGACGAAGTGCGTGCGTAAGGTAATTTATTCATTGTACAAGGAGCTGTTCGTTAACATCGTCCGGTCATTTGTACCCGTGCGCTGGTTCCCCTCTTGCGTTAGCAGGCGGCTGCGTCTTGTCTGTGGAACACGCTTTCTCAGGCTCCGACGGCGCTGCACCAGAGCCAACGGAGGACACGGGCGGAAGGTCACGTTTGGCGGCAGTCGGTCCGGCGAAAGGCGGCCCAGCATACAAAACAGCCGACGCGGGTACAGCCGGCTCGGACTTCACAAGGCGCGGCGGCAAGCGCGGTACGTCGGCACGCGTATCCGCCGTCGTAGTGCGAAAGACAACCGAGGGTAGAGAAGGCGTCGCTGTCAGCGCTGACGGCCACGGGGGCAGCGGCGGCAGGAGAGGCGGCGCTGCTGTCGGCGCCTGGCACGAGCGCGCTTCCTTACAGGGGGATGGTACCGCCGGTGACGCCGGACCGAAAAGCTTGGGAACGGGCAGCGCTGCCGCCGTCATCAGCGACGGCAGCTGCGCTACAGCAGTGGTCGGCAATGGCGGCGGTGCCCCTGCGTTGGCGATAACCACCACCGGTGATTCGGGCACGCCGTTGGCGACATCTCTAGGTACAGGCGCCGACGACTCGGGCTCCGTCCTTGTTGCGGTCGCTGGAGTCGACCGTGCTGTCGGCATCTTTGAAGGCCTGGGGGCTACCGCGAGTAGAGCGTTCTGCGCCTGCGGCGCAGGACGCTCGTTGATGGAGGCCACAGCCGCCGCGACGTCGTCAGCGGTCGGGGTCGGCAGTTCGTGCTCCTCATTCGCCGTGGGCGCCAGCGTCATCCCGCGGCCCACCTCCATTACTTACCACCAGGGCGGACCATTGCTGGCGATTGTGTCAGCCGCGATGTCGTCCGCGACCGGAGGTGCAACGTGAGGTTCCATCAGAACGACGACCGGCGCCGTCACCACTGGGTCAGCGAATGCATCCGGATCCAGCACGTGCTCGTCGTCGTTCGATGCGCGTTCCGGCACCTGGTGGTCGTCGTTGGCTGCTGGTGCCGACGCCGGCACATTGCCCGCGATCATCCCGCACAATCCGGGCAGGTTGCGTCTCGCACGAGGTGTGACGGCAACGTCCCCAGCTGCCGGAGCGGCAACGTGCTGCTCGGACAAGGCGGCGTGCGGCGCTGTCAATACGCTGCAAGCGCCCGCTTCAGAATCCAGCAACTGCTGCTTGTCCTTCGCAGCCGGTGCGAGCGCCGGGCGCTGTCGCTCGGGCCCAACGGCGGGTGCCACCGGTGTTGCATGCGGTGCCGGGTTCGCCTTGCTAGCGCTCGGTGGCGCACGCGCCTGACCCACTGCCGCTGTGGGCGGCGCGCCGTCGTGACGTCGACACTGGCCGGCCACAGCGGCTCTGTCTTGACCAGGGGCGGCGCCGCTGCGACGATGCGATCGTCGTCAGGAGCCGAGACCCGCACATCGGTCCCGTGCCCGAGCGAAGGTGCCGCCCCGCCGCGTGCCGCGCTCGCCGGCTCTTGAGGTTCAACCTTGGAGGGGCGTGGCAATGGCCACGGACGTACAGGAATGCCAGCACTGGCGTAAACCGTCGTGCCGGGTGCAAGGTAGCTCGTGCCTGCTGCCGGGGTCGCTCTCTCGCAAAGGCATTCCACGTACAGCGCAGGTAGGCGCTGCTACGACACAGGTGCAGGTATGGTCGGCGCTGTAGTAGGCTGCACTGGCACGTCGCTATGGGCTGCCCGTACAGGGGCGTGCTGCACGTCGGCGTCGGCCGGTGCCGGCGGCGCGTCGGGCTCCCGCACCGCTGCGCCTCGCGGCGCGTTGGCCACAACGTTTGTCGACGGCGGCGGCGGCGCCTGCAGGTTCGTCTTACGCGCCGCAATGGCACACAGATCTGGCGTGATGTTGAACGCCGCCGCGTTAACGGTCGTGACAATAGCAGAGCCCACTGTCATCACCGCGACCCGGGAGGTATCCCGCAACACCTCATGAGCCGCTCGTGCCTCTCCAGTAGACACGCACGGTTGGTCAGGCTGTATGATTGCTGCCGGAGCTTGCTGAGCAATGAGGTATACAGGCACTGCTCCAGGCCACATGGGGTCGGGATCGATATCCCGCAATCCCCCATCATCCTCGGCACGCGTGTAGAGGTCGCCCCCTGCATCCAGGTACTCTGCGCCGCTTCTCGTTGACGGAACTGACCCGTCCTTGCCAGACGACGTGTCAGAGGTGGGCGGGACGACGTCCATACGTGCGCTTGCGCCAGGAGAAGCTCCAATGCTGCTTGGAGCTCGGGGCGGTCCGCCTGGTGGCCACAGCACGGCCGTCGGTCCCACCCACGCAGGGACAGCACCAGCCTCCACAGGACGGCTCCCAGAAGGAATATGCATCGGCCGGGGGTTCTTGCGAGGGGCACGAACAGGCTTGGTCTCGTCTTCAGGCATCCCCTCAGCCTCGGATGGTACACACTGCGCAGCGTGTGTCGACGCGCCGTCACGGGCGACGGCGATGACAACAGGTAAGCCAGCACCACTTGTCACTGCCGGGGAGGATGAGGGTGACGGGGGCTCCCCGGACGCAGTGTCGTCACGTGCTTGACGGACGTAGTGGTCGACGTCGGGGTGCGTGCTTATACAACGACTCGTCCGAGCACGTTGCACATGGAAACGTGAGCGAATCAGCCGCGTCCCAATCCCAGCGGTGGTGGACCAGGTGCGCGGCCCCACAGCGCCGCATTCGCGAGTCCGTGTAGCCACCATGGCGGCATCCGCCTGCCGCTCGTGGTGTACCGGACGTGACCATGGCCAATTGGTCGGCCGCTGAAGTACGGAGAAAGCACCTTGCGCAGCGCCGGTTCCGTGACACGGGGGCGGGGGTCATCACGGTCCAGCCAACCGCAGCAATCAGCTGCAGTCGGGGCGTCCGTCCACCACCCGGCGCCGCTGCGGGCGTGCATGAGCACAGTCCGGAGGTAGCAAAAAGTATGTCAGTCCTCCACCACGCCCTTAGAGAGTGAGCTGCGACGAGGAAGAGAGGGGGCCCGCCGATAGCAATCTGCATGAGCAGCATCTGCCGCCCACCACGGCGCACGAGCACGAACGCATTGGTGGCCAGACGGGCAGTTGCAAGTATCGACAGCGAAACTCATTGTTGAGACACAGTGCCTGCAGCCTTGAATATGTAGTCATCAAATTTTATATAAAGATGTGATTATTCTGTTCACAAACTTCTCCGCCTATATGCAATATTTTCTTTCTTTTCCGCCGACGTTCGGGCCAAGCCTGTCGGCCAATCAGGCGCGTGGGTGATGTGCCCTGGTGTAAAGGCCCGACCATGAACAGGTTCGAGCCGCTTTCGGGTCGTGTCTGCACGCTCATCAACCATGTGGCTGGGAGAGGGGGTGTGGATTCGACGGCTGTCGCGGTGCCCACGCAGGGGGTGTAGCTGGTGCCGCGGTCGACATCGGCGACGGTGGCGATGCCGACGGCGACCACGGCGACGTCGGTCACGTCGGCGGCAACGCCGGCGGTGGCGGCGGCGGCGACGCGGCCGACGACGCCCACGGCGGCGGCATCGCCGGCGACGACGCCGGCGACGACGGTGACGGCGACGCCGGCGACGACCGTGACGGAGGCGATGGTCCGAAGTTGCCCGCGACGGCGGCGACGGCGGCGACGACGACTTCGACGCTGGCGACGATTGTGACGGCGGCGACGATTGTGACGGCGGCGGCGATTGTGACGGCGACGACGGTGGCGACTGCGGCGACGGTGGCGGCGACGACGGTGGCGACGGCGGCGACGGTGGTGGCGACGACGGCGACCACGACGGCGATGAGGCCGGCGACGGCGGCGACGGTGACGACGCCGATGACGCCGACGGTGGCGGCGATTGCGAGAAGGGTGACGACTTCGATTTATTTGTGCGGGGGAGACGGGGACGGTGTCAGCGGTGACGGCAGCATTTGGGGGAGTCGGACGTGGATGGTGCTGGTTGTTTGATTGAGGGCGCGCGGGTAGGACGTGTGAGGGGAAGTGGCCGGCCGAGGCGTTGGTGACGTTGGGTCGGGGGACAGTCTGTCGCTGGTTTGTAGGCGTAAGGGTGTCAGTCTGATGGCGGTGACGTCGGGGAGCACTGGCTGACGCTGGTGGGGTCGGCAGCATTTATGGGGGATGGTGGGAGAGGTTTGCAGTATCGGGCGGGGGTGGGGTTATGGTTGGGGAGATTCTCGTGAGGGGGGTGGTGAGCGCAGGTGGTGGTGGTGGTGGTGGCGGCTTCGGCGGTGTCCGGGATGCCGTCACGTCTGGCCACCGCGCCGGCGTCGGCATAGTTTTTTCATTGAAGGGGGGCGCGCATGGGCGCACATCCGAAGATGTGTGCGAAAACGAGCAAGGCATCGGGCATGGGTTTGTTCGGGGAGTGGGTGGTGGGGGTGCGTGGCGTGGTGCGGCGACGCAGTGTGTAGGCAGACAGCCACCTCCGTCGCATCCCCGCTCGCAAGGATAGGAGTTTTTTTGGTCTATTTTATCTGGCTCCCCGCAAGAGCCAGGCAGATCGTGGCGTTGCGATTCTTATTTTTTTCTTTTCGCGCTCCCGTCTGCCATCCGTCATGACCCTTCTCCCGCCGCGCCCGCATGCGCAGGGCGCCTTCTACTCACCCTCGCGCTACCACCGCAGCCCTTCCACTGTTAGCGCCGGTGGGAGCTTCTCCTTGGACTCCCCGTCGCCCCATCCCCTAAGCCACATTGGCTGCACCCTGTCTGGCACCGCCTAACTTACCGACCCGGGACCTGTCGTGCCAGGCCAGAGAAGGGGCGGGGCAGGGTTGCTTCGCACTCGCTGAGCGGAGTGACAGGACCAGGACAGAGGACCACGAGAGGAGAGAGGCACTCGCCGTTTCCTCGTTCAGGGGAAGGCGAGAGTCGCCGTCACCGGTCCCGGCGTATGACATTCGCATGAGTACCGGTATTGTTCGTGGGCCAATCAAACGAGGGCATGAAATGGAACTCTTACATTTCGGGTGAGCAATTTACACATGAGGACTCGCTCCCGGAAGAAGATCCTCAATATGGATGCCCTCCGGCGGGTCAGCCGTGTCACGCCAAAATATAATGCGTCCTATAAAAAAAATGGATGATTACGGTACATGAAGGTGATGATACCCTCTGTCTGGACCAATGGGTCCCGCACCTCACGTCCGTTCAGCGTCCACTCTTCACTGGACGCACATTTGAGCACCCCTCTTCCAAGCCTCAGTTCGCACTGAGGCCCGAGCAAACGCTCGAGGTCTGCAAGTCATCCTAAAAATCACGTCGCCATTTCACGATGGCCTTCCGCCGGTCCACTCAGGGTGCTCCATAGAACGATTCTTCCAGGTGACGACCCCGTGATCTCATGAGGTCGCGAGAACACGTATGTTCTTGCTGTCAGCATGGCGGCTGTGGACACCGTGAGGGGTTGCTGCGTCGATCTATTTTGTGGAAAGTACCGTATACAGTGCGACCCCTCACTTGGCCGCCCCGCAGTTGTGCCGATCGGCACAACTGAGGGGGGGGTACGCATCACGTGGCCCTCCACAGAAGAGAGAATTCGACACATATTTACCCTCTTTGAAGACCACAGGGAAAAAATGCAATGTCACTTAATCTGCCGGTATTTGTAATTGACGATATATTGTTGGTAACCATTGGTCGTCGCTCGCCGTCACTCGCCGTCACTCGCCCGCCCCCGACGGAGCACGCGACCAGCTACTGGCCGACCGCCATGCAGACTGCGGCCGCTCCTCATCTCTCCCCGCACCCCTGACGCTCTCCGTTGTTTGTTTGATTGACATGGCCGACCGCAATCAAGAAGACTCGTCCCCCCCGCCATCCCTTATTGCTGCTCTTTTGACCGCCGCCGCCCTGATCCCGCAGGCGTCGGCTTTGCTCTCGGCGTGTCCTGGGACGGTGGAGGCCGCCAATGCGGCGGCTGGCGCCGCGCTCGATGCTGTTCGCCAAGCAGCGCAAGAAAGCCCACCCCTTTCGGCTCTTCCCGCACCCCAAGCTCCCGGGGCGCCTGAGGTTGCAGCAGCTGGCGCTTCACGCGGCGAGTGACCGAGGAGGGCAAGCCTGACTATCCAGCAGAAGCAACTTCCCATCACGCAAGTCGACGACAAGGTCCCGCGTGACGTGCTGGCGCAGAGGTACGGCATCTCGAAGAGAACCGTCCATAGCGTGTCTGCGAGGCGGCAAGAAGTGTGGGCCGCCGCTGCTGCTGGAGCTCCCTCTTTTGCGCGGTGCGTGCAGCCATGCCGCTTTCCACTCGTAAACTCCCTCCTTTTTGATTGGTTTTATCGCATTCGGACCATGGGGCGCAAGACAATGCCTCTCTCTCGGCTGGCCTTATCCGTCAAGGCCCGCGAGTTGGCGCAGCGCCACTACCCTGAGAAGGACTTTGCAGCATCGAACGGGTTTGTCGACCGCTGGGCGAGGCGCCACGGAGTTCGGAACATCCATCTTCATGGCTCCGGTGGCGGTGTGGACACTGTGGAAGGAGAAGCAAGAATGGCGGAACTGCGGGCGAAAATGGTTGGGCTTGACCCAGATTGTATCCTCAATATGGACGAGGCGGCGCTGTTCTATCAACTGGCGCCAACGCGCTCCTACGTATTAGGCTGCGATGCCCGAGAGACGCGTGGAACTGCCATGTAGACGGCGAAAGCGCGCATCACCCTCATCGTTTGCGTCAACGCAACCGGCACATTTAAGTCTATTTCTGTTATTGGGAAGGCGGCCGAGCCTGTTTGCTTCCGTGGCGTGCACCATGTTCCTCTCAAGTATTACAGCCAAAAGAATGCGTGGATGGACTCCACGGTGTACTCCAAGTGGCTGGCCGACCTCAGCGCTGATTGGGCCGCCTTCACGGCGCAGCGCGGCTTTTTGGTCATGGACAACGCCTCTGGGCACGACTCGTCGAAGACGAGTGACCGGATGGACATTGAGTGGCTGCCACCCAATACCACGGCACGTTTTCAACCGGCGGACCAAGGGGCTATCAACGCGGTTAAGTCAACGTACAAGCGCGGCATGATGCGCGACATGCTGGCCGCATTTGACCGCCAATTTGAGGAGACCCCGGCCGAGCGGGACGCCCGGCGGAGGAGGGATGCTCGGGCGAGGCCCGGGTCTCTTGGAGTGAGGGATGGGCGAGCGCCGCATGTGCTGGACGCGATACGGCTCGTTAAGGAGGCTTTTGACGGCCTGTCAGCCACTGCCATCATGCGCTGCTGGCTACGCGCCAACTGCACCCCCCCTGATGTCTCGCGGCTTATCCAGCTGAGGCTGGACCAAGCGGTAGCGGCGGCCCGGGAGCCCCCCCCGACGGACAATGCGCAGGCCATTGTTGCATTGCTGCGCAGCGGAAGGAGCCTGGGCCCGGTCGGTGGTCAGTGTACTGGCGAGGGCGCAACCAGCGCGCAAGAGGGCTTCATGCCTGGCAGCCATCCGCGCGCGCTGTCCGTCATTGAGATATGGCTTGGGGATGAAGATAGCGCAGACTCCATTTTGACTGTTGTGGACACAGAAGTAAACTGAACACTGGCCAGACGGACTATCACGCCGTCGCCGCATCCCCAACTCTCGGATGCCCTGTCTTTGATCTGGCTGGCGAGAAAAAAAAATAGCATATTGGCCACAGACAGCAAGCCATTTGTTTCTTAATGTGGTATGGGAGGAGGTTGGGACGTGGGGAACAGGGGGGCGGGGCGCCCGGCGGCATCCGCTGCGGCGGCTCTCGGCGGCTCACCCGCCGTGGTGGATTACGAAGAAAGGATGGAATCGGGAGAGCGTGGCGTGGCGGACGGACCCCACCGGCCAATGATGGATGACCAAACTTGGTCGGGGCCCGCCTCCGTGCTGTTCGACGAGTGGGGCAAGGGAAGGGGGGGGGGTATGGAAAACAGCGGTGAGGCGCTGGGCGTCCAGCGTCATCGGCAGAGGCACCACGCCTGATTGGGTGGCCGCGCGGGGACGGAACCGCGAGCACTACGCGCGGGTCCCACCTGAAGGGGAGGGGGGGAGAGGCGCGGGGGGATGACGGGCAGGACCGTTCCCCCGCTCACTTCCCCGCGTGGGGATGAGGGGGTGGTCGAGGAGGGGGGGGGGGGGGGGGGGGGGGGGGGGGTGCATGGGTGGAGCACGGCGCAGGGGCGAGCCAGAGGTCGGAGGCAGGCTGCCTGATGGCATCCGCCGGGCCGCCTTGACTGCGTGGGTGGCTCGCGGGGACGGAATCGCGGGCGGCGACCGGCAAGGTCCGACCAATCGCGCCCAGTGATGACGATGATGGATGACCGAATTTGGTCGGGTCCCGCGCAAGGCGAGTCGAGGGGGATGGCCAGGAAGGGGGGTGGCGGGGGGCTCGTTGGACGGGGTGGGTCGGGTTGGCGTGGGTGGGATTGGGGGGGGTGTGTGGCAGAGGGGGATGGGTGTGGGCAGGGGGGGGGAGGGGGTCAGGTGGGGGGGGGGGGGATGGGGGGGGAGAGGTGAGGGCGGGCGGAGTTCAGTGGCGTGCCAGCCGATGGCACCCGCCGCGGTGCTTCAGATTGATGATGGAGGCGGGTGTCTTTCGCAACGTCCAGCGCATGACCCCGGGCGACGACAATGATGGGTGACCGAACCGAGTCGGCACCCTGTCCAGTGTAGGTCGGCAGATGTACCTGGCCTCTCCACGGCTGCAGTTGGTTGCGTCCAGCATCCATGGTTGTGTGACGAATACATAGTTACTGTCAAGTGATTCGTCGTGGTTAGGCCAGACTGTCCGCAGAACACCGCCAGACTGTCTCCTCCCACCTATTTATGAGTGCCAAGATTCGTTTAGCAATATGGCCCCGGACACTTTCAGGAGGGCCACCTCCTTGGTCTACCCCAGGGCAAGTGAGGGGTCGCACTGTAACTGGGGTCAGGTTCATAAATTTTTCTAACGTTCGGTGTCGGCGAGAGCCGGTCCGCCAGCAAGTGCCGGCGGCGATGCCCTGCGTGTCAGTTGCGCCGGATGAGCAGTTTCCTCAGACTGCCAGAACGCGGGTGCCCGCTCATATCATTCGTGTGTGTCTCCCGCCACGGTCGCACGCGTGTGGCCGTCGCCCCTCACCTGATTTGTGCCCTCTCGCCGTGGACATGAAGGTGCGGCACTGGTCTCTTTTCGCGGCCGTGAACGTGAGGGGTACGGCGCAATCCAGCTGTGTGCTCTGTCGCGGCATATGAAGGTACGTCGCTTGCCTGTCTCGACCAGCATTGTCTTGGTATGCGGTCGCAGTCGTTTCGAGCCACGAGAGAGTGCAACGGCTGGATGCATGCGGAACACAGGACAGGGGAGCGGTTGCAGACCTCTCGTGCTGGTTCACTCGTGGTGGACTCATAGGACCTCGGGGTCTTGCGCTGTGTCCTGTCCCAGCTGTTGGTTTCCCGCTTGCTCATTTCCCTCTCGCGCGGGAAAGTGTATCAGCGGACCTCATGAGCTGCTGAACAGGACAGCGGAAGGGCTGTGGACGGCGCCATTTGCAAGCTGACTGACGCTCGGACTATGTATAAAGGTGCCGTCGTTGCCGGCTTCGCATCCTCGACCGCTGTTCGCCTCCACGTCCACGTTACGTACTCGAGGGGGGACAGCAAGTCGCGCCCCCAACGCCGAGACGTGCGTTTACGCACCCCCTCACAGGGCCGACCGGGTCGGTCGGAACTGAGGAGAGGGGAGTGTGGCAGTATTGACCCCCGGGTAGGGGGGCAGCACGTGCCATGCAAGGGGCGGCAGGCCACTAGACTGACCCGTTCCTCCCCCTGCATTTGGGTCCATATTCCCTAAGTTTGGGATAGTTAGCTTAGTAGTAAGTCCAACTTGGATTTAAGGCTTTTCTGCATTTATCGTCTTAAATTTTCGTGTGGCCCGGTGGGCAGGTGCTGGGGTGGGAGATTCTGAGTGGCGAGATTCTGAGGGGACCCTGGGGGGAGAAGGGGAGGGACAGCGGGGCTTGGCCTTGCTTCCCCGTCCCGACCAAGAAACTGTCGACCCACACACCATCTTCTTGTTTGTCAGTGGGGGGATTGCCCCACAACAGGGATAGAGTGTGTGCGACTTGCACTTCTTCCGGTTCCCCCGACACGGTAGGCAGCCGTTGTACACCGCCCCAACTTGGGTGTCGCGTGTGTAAGAGGTTTTTTTCCACATTTGGTGGAGCAGCAGGGGACAGAGGTAAACTTTACCTCCGGGTGCACCCGGGTGTAGGGGGCCCTCTGTCTCAGAGGAACGGTGGACTTGGACCGTGTCATACGGATCGTTAGCCAACATGGCCAGTTCGGACCCCCCGTCGTCCGGGGAGTACACGGGTGACGCACGTACTTCAGTGCCTTCGAATACTGGTGAGACACAGGTACGTTTACCTGGGGTCGCAGAGGGACTGGAGGCCCCTCAAGCCAGCAGGACTGGAAGTGCGGGCGGGCAACAGGCCACCCCAACTCAGTCGGGAGTTCATTCGGGTGACACTTCTGATGTGGGTGGGCCGAAGTCCGGCCACCGTGTGGTACACTCAACGGGAACGTCCCAAGGGGTGAGGACTGTCCCCGCGGGCTCCACTCGGGTTGGAGCCCACTTTGGCCTGGAGCCGTCGCCAACTGGGCTTTCGAAGGACGGCGGACCTCCGTTGGTCGGCGATGGGCTCGCGCCCATGCCCCCGGTTGAGACCCCAGAGGATCCTGGTTACCCCTCAGGAGGACTCCCGGAGGCGGACCAAGACTCAACTGGAGTCGACAATCCACTCCTTGCGGAAACTGTCCGTCGGGAGGCGACCAATGTGTTGCGGCAGACTTTGCCGGACCTGGTGGTCACGATGACGAATACTATTTTGAATCAGATTGTGGCGAGTTTGCCAGATGGTCTCAATGTCCAGACCGGATTGGGGCGTTCGAGCCCGCAGGCGCAGGGGGAATCCCTCCTGACGCCTATCTCGGGTCGCCCCGAACAGGGGGCGACCCCTATGACTCCCAACGAGGGAGCCACACCATACTCGGTGGGGCGTACGCCCTTCACGGGGGAGTTTCCCTCGGAAACGCCGGCGGCTACACCAAGCTCGCCGCGCCAGACTACAGGCACTGTGGGTCAACTTACCCCAGTGCCACAGCGGCTGTTCCCTCAACGTGAGGTGCCGCCCAAGATCCAGGTGGCCAACCCGGTCTACCAGAGGATCTTTGACTGCGAGACCAACGTTCTCCACAATAAGTCGGTGGCGTACGGTCCTATTCAGGCCCGAGCTATGGGACGTGGCAAGAAGAATGCACTTTACTCTTTTGGGCACAAAGCGGAGTGGGAAGGAACGCCCCCCCCCCGTGTCTTCGAGCTTCTACGTCGTTTCACAAAAGCCTGTGACGACAATGCCATAAGTAAAGGCATGGCTTTCTATATGCTACAGGAGTTTACGAAGGGCGACCTGCGGACAGAACTTATATCCGTCATGCCCAGTTCCTCAAGTGGAGGCGCTGGTGAGGTGACGTCCTATTTGGAGCTCGTCAGCTGGTTCTTGAGAGCCATGGTTGATGAAGCAGCGTTGGCTTCTCAAGTCGAGGAGTTTACGCAAGCCCATCAGGAAGAGGCTGAGGACGAGTTGTCCTTTGCGGAGCGAGTTCGTAAGCTCAACAATCTTTGTGGATTTCTTCATCCACAAGCTGTGGTGAAGAGTCGGTTCGTGGAGGGACTCCATTGGTCATTCCGGATGGAAACCCGGGAGCATAATACTGCCCGGGCGACCCTAGCCGAGTTAACTAGGTTCGCCTACCGCAGAGGTGAGGCCAAACGCAAGTTGCGGGAGGAACAACGCCTGGAGCGTCAGGCCGAGTTGGCCAAGGAACGCGAGGAGGCGCGCCAGGCTAGAGAGTTGAGAGAGGCACGCCGAATCCGCAAGGAAAGGGTAGTAGCTGCCGTGGGAACTTCCCAGGGCACCTCTTCGTCTTCCCCAGTCGGGAAGACCTCTCCGGGAACTGACAATCGGTATTGGAACTGCAACTCTGATGGACACTGGGCATATAATTGCCCCAAGTTGAGTAAACGCATTCAACAACTTGTTAGGAATGCGAGTAAGAAGTCGGCTACGAACGAAGTACGTTCACGCCGCGAGGGTGGACCTCGACCGGTAGTGGCGGTCGCCACACCCTCTGCGGAGGGGGCGGACACGTCGTCCTCGGACTCATCGTCCTTCCCATCGCCCGCCGATTCAGACGCCAAGTCGGCGGGAAACGAATGACCGTTGGAGCTGGTCGTCCGAAGCTCACAACGGCAGCCTCGGCCAAGTGGGTCAAGAGGACGAACCAACCCTGCCGGATACTGCGGCGACCTGAGGGAGTCTGCCCACCTCGGGTTGGACTCCCCAAGAACGTAAACCCACGTCGGGTCATCGCAGTGCTGACGGGTGAGAACTTCCAGGTGGCTGGACGGGTGCAACTAGCCCCCGGCCGTGCCTGCTGTGCCCGTATCGTACTGGATACCGGGTCAGGAGCCTCCTTGATACGCAAATCGCTATTACCAAAGGAGACGAAGCTCCAACGCTGGAAGTCTAAAGCTGACCATCTGATCGACATCAATGGTGGGGTACTTCCCATCCTTGGTGCCGTGACCCTACCAACTAGGTTGGGGACCCATGAGGTCGACGTGACCTATGGAGTAGTTGAGAATATATCGGTACCCCTGCTTCTGGGTACCCCTTATGTTGTAACACAAGTGCCTTTGATTTGTGGCCCTGAGAATTGGGTCAAGTTGATGAATGGGGAGACCATCCTCATCCTAGGTAAGGGAAAGTCTGTGGCTCCTGTGACAGTCTCACAGTCGAAGCCTGTTTGCTCTGTGAGAGAAGGGCTTACTGCTACCCTGCGTTTAGCCCGTAAAGTCACGTTGCCCCCCACCTCGGTGGCGCACGTTGACGTTGTAACTGATTGTACGGGGAACGGGTTGGTGCACCCTCACCCCCGTCTTGCTCGCAAGCACCAAGTGCATGTTTCCCTTGGCACGATGGGCTCCAAAGCCGGGGTCCCGTGGAGGATCAAGGTTATGAACCTGAGCTCGTCGCCCAAGTATTTCAAGTCGGGAGCCAAGTTCGGCTATATCGACCAACATGAGGGACCGGTAGTAGCGGTCACCCTCAACGCGGGCGCGAGTAGCGACCCGAAGTCCGGAAAGGAGAAGCACCAAGCCAAATCGGCTGCCTCTCCTCGGCCCCATGTGAACATGGAGGGTGTTCCACCCAGGTTGAGGGTTCAAGTTGAACGCCTCTTGGACCAATATCGCAAGTTGTGGGATGGTCAATTGGGACTCATGAGAGCCACCCAACACCGGATCGAGTTGAAACCCAGTGCACCCCCTATACGCCAACAACCGTATAGGGGAGGGCCCCGTTCGAGGGCCCTCGTTAAGGAGCAAGTCGCTCGCATGGAGGCCCTCGATGTTATCGAGGCCAGCAACGCCGAGTGGGCAAGCCCAGTGGTTATCGTCCCCAAAGTTGATGGGACCCCCCGGTTCTGTATCGACTACCGTAAGCTCAACGAGAGCACGGTGAAGGATAGTTATCCCCTACCTAGGATGGGCGACTGTCTGGACTCCCTGGCGGAGGCAAACGTGTTCTCTACCCTGGACTGTAACGCGGGATACTGGCAAATTCCCATTGCCCCGGAAGACAGGCATAAGACTACCTTTACCTGTCACTGTGGTACCTACAGGTGCAAGCGACTACCGTTTGGACTGTGCAACGCGCCGGCAACTTTCCAGCGCGCTATGGACATGATTCTGGCAGATCTGTCTCGTGTACCTAGACGATATCATTGTGTTCTCCCGAAGTCCGGAGGAACACATTGGCCAACTTGGCCAGGTGTTCAAGCTACTTGCTGACGCCGGTGTGTCACTGAAGGCGAGTAAGTGCCGCCGCTTTACTCAAGAGGTGGAATACTTGGGACATGTTGTCCGCCCGGGGCGCCTCAGTGTCAACGAGAAGAACTTGAGGGCCATCCGTAAGGCTCAGTACCCCCGGACCCAGACCCAGATGAGGAGCTTCCTCGGGATGTGTAACGTGTACCGACGTCTCACCGAGGGCTTCGCCAAGGTAGCGAAGCCGTTGAATGAGCTAGTGAGCTCAACGCTACCGAAGAACCTGCCTCCCCCAAGTCGGGTGGAGCAGGAATCCTTTGAGACTCTTCGGGACCTTCTGCTGAAGCCCCCTATCTTGGCTATTCCCAGGTTGGGAGGCCACTACATCCTGGATGTGGACGCTAGCTACGACCAACTTGGTTGTGTGTTGCTTCAGCAGCAGCCGGACAAGGAGTACTTGCCGGTGGGATACTTCAGCGAGGGGTTGAACTCGGCTGAGAAGAACTACGGAGTCACCGAGTTGGAAGGACTCGCAGTGGTGTGCGCGGTGACGTCACTTCGTCACTACCTAGAGGGTGAGAAGTTCCTCATCCGCTGTGACCACCGCGGGTTGCAGTTCACCTTCAAGACGGATTGCACGAACACTCGTCTCAACCGGTGGAGGGTGCGACTGGCACCCTTCAACTTTGGTATTGAGTACCGACCTGGCAGGCAACCTGCCCTTGCCGACGGCCTTTCTCCGGTACCTACCGAGGGGCTAGACACTAACTCGGTCGATGAGGACATCCCCATCGTGGGGGTGGTCACGCGCTCGGGTCAGGCATTGGACCCCGAGGCGCCAGGGAACAAGAAGTACTTGCCCCTGTCCCTGGACGAGGTGGTGAAGGCCCGGGTCAAGGACCTCTTCTGCACGTCGCAGAGAGATACACTGGATACGGTGGCGGAGACGCGGTTCTTTATCGGAGACGATGGCCTCCTCTTGAGGAAGGGGGTATTCCAGGGGACCGAACAACTTGTCGTCCCCGCATCTATCGAGGACAGTATTCTTGAGAGGGAGCATAACGCTCCCACAGGTGGACACCTGGGGTCTAGTGAACTGTAACAGACGCTGAGGACCAGTTACTACTGGCCGTCCATGGTGGTGGACATCTACAGTTGGGTCGCTGCCTGCACAAGTTGTGCGCAGAATCGTCTGATGGAACGGCGGCCTACTACGGCTATGTTACTGTTCCCTGCCAAGGAGCCCTTTGCCGCGTTGACTATGGACATCCTTGGGCCACTGCCAGTGACCGAGGAGGGCAAGCAGTACCTCCTGGGTTTCTGTGACCGCTTCACGAAACTTACGCGAGCGATCCCACTGGCAGAGATCACGGCCATGTCGGTCGCGTCAGCCTTCCTAGATCACTGGGTTGCCGCGTATGGCATCCCGGATAGTACCCTATCCGACAATGGACCGCAATTTGCGTCTGTACTGTTTCAGGGAGTGCTGGATATGTTGGGGGTTAAGGCAAACTATGCCACCCCCTACCACCCACGAACTAATGGGCAGGTGGAGCGCTTCAACAAAACTATTGTTCGGCAGCTGCGCCACTATGTGAGTGAGCACGTGAAAACGTGGGACCAATACATTTCTATTCTTACCACTGCCCACAATTCGCAGGTTCACTCATCTACCGGGGAAGTACCCCTCGCTTTTGTGACCCCCCGTCGCGTGCGGTCTATTGCCGTACGGCGGCCGCCCCGAACTAGGGACGACGGTGGCAGTACGCCTACTCCTACTGAGAGTAAGGCGGAGTTCGCTGCTAGGCTTGAAAAACTCATCCCTAAAGTCAGGGCTGAGATGGACAAAGGGCAAAAGCGCTACAAGCGTACCTTTGACAAAAAGGTGCGCAATGCTAAGCATGTCCTCGAGCAGGGTGACTGGGTACTGGTTCACTCACACACCCCAACTGGGGGTAAGTTGGTATTCCAGACGAAGGGGTCGTACCAGGTCCTTCGTACTGATGGGCAGCGCTTCACCATCGAAAGTGACGATGGGGTCCGCGCAGGAAACGGACAGGACGTGTTCAAAGTTGCACCACCGCCTGCAGGCGACCCAGCTTGGGCGTGGGCGCTGGAAGCGTGGCGCCTGCCCTCGCTGCCTGCGGCCAAACATGGCCCGCAGGAGTACGTGTTCGATAAGTTCATCGACCACGGATGGGATGAGAACACTAACCGCCTCATGTTGAGGGTGCGTCGGTTCGGCTATAAGGCCAAGGATGATACGTGGGAATATGTAGAGGACCTTCCCGCTGAGAGGGTCCGGGCATACCGTGCCCGGAATGAGATAGACCCTAACAGCCCCGCCTCAACGTGAGGGAGGGCCGAGTAGCAGTGCCAAGAGAGTGCTTCAAGTCGAAGTGGTTCGCAGAGTGGCTTTTAACTACAGCCCTAACCCTCACACTCTCACAACAAAGGCAGCTTGTGGTATAAAACTCGATCCTCTCAGACACGTGTCAATATCCCTCGGGGGAAAGGGACAGGTAACACAGAAAGGGGACCTACGAGAATGGTATGCCTGTTACCTCACGTGCCTGCTCGCAGAGCAAACAGATACGCACGATAGTGCACACGGGGAAGAGGAAAGCAAACCCGCATTTGTATTTTTCCTGAGGGCGCGGGCCAAGGGCGCCTCGCTGTCCCTCTTAACGTGCATCTGGGGGAGCCTTGGAACGTTGGCCAGGTAGCCCCCCCCCATAACCCCGAGTGGCCCCGACCCGAGTCTAACCTCGTCAGGTCGGGGGCCACTATCACTACTAATTCTATTCCCACTCACTAATCTCACACTCAATTTCTCTCAAATCAAGTCCCTCACAAGTATGCAAAAACCCATCAGAAATCCCTCTCTCACGTGTGGATAGCGTAGTCCACCGCATCCCAGCGCCGGGCACGGGCCACGGCCGCCAACCATCACCACACGGCGGGCGTGTTCTGGCACCTGGTGCCCTCTGGTTGTAGTCCCGGGTCGGCGCCAAGTCGGGGCCAGGGATGCTACACAGCTGCAAACTAGGCATGCGTGCTAGACTCTCCAACCCCACGGCCCTCGCCCTCACGTGGAGGCGAGCGGCGAGACCCACGCGGATAGCGTTCCCCACCAGTCGGCGGGGCCGGCGGCTCCAAGTCGGAACCGTCGCGCCCCTCACGGTCGCGCAAGTGGCGACGACCGCGGCTACCCTTCTGCTGGTCTTGCGTGCAAGTTGGCGACGCAGACGCCGCACAGACTCCGACTCTGACGGAGTGGAGGACTCGGAGACGCAATAAGACAACTCGTCTTCCGATACGGAGGGAGAGCGCCGCGAGCGTCGGCGACGACGGCGAGGAGGCGAGTATGCCCGGCTCGCCCGACGTTTGCCACGCCCAAGTGGGGCTGGCTGGGGCACAATAGCCCAGATGCGAGCCAACTCGGCCGTCCTAAACTCCGCCACCGACTCACAACTCGCGGTCGCCACCGCAGTACGAACGCGCTCCTCAAGTTGAGGAGTCTCGGAAGCCTGAAGGGATGCGGTCGACGCGGCCAACCAGGAAATGGTGCGCACCAACGTGGTGATCATCATCTCTGAGGTCATAGGCATGGTCGTTAACACCAACTTGGGGTAAACCGTCAGAAGAGTGGTCCCCAAGTTGGGGGACACGCGAGTGGACGACTCAACAGCCACGCTTATCGAGATGTCCCCGTGTGGCTGGTAGGGGACAGGAGGAAGTGGAGGGGCACGCCGAGGTGGCGGTGCCCGAGTGTAACTGCGACCCCTACTCGGGGCCCCCGCAGTGGGTTGAGTCATGAGGTCATCGTGAGAGGGCACGGCCATCACTATGGCCTTGTCCGGGGGTGGCGCAGTGTGGCGATCCACCCCCGGGGCATACGGGTAGTCCCCGATGCCCAGCCCCTCTCGGAGCACCACACGGCCGTCGTGAAGTTCACGAGCGACCCATACGTACTGGCTAAGTGCGCCATCGTCCTTGGGCCCACGAGTGGGGCGGCGCAACTTGTGTTCGATGCTCTCCCACTCGATAAACTTGTGAAGGCGGAGCATCTCCTCAAGTAGAGTGAGTTGTCCTGATGAGCACCCCTCAGCAACTAGCTGAGGGGTGAGCTGCTCCAAACCTTGGATAAGCCGAAGGGGCAGATGCCAGAGCATTCCCCGCCGCTGAACACAAGACACCCAGGTCGACATGACCTCGAGGAGCCACTGGGTGGCCAACATGGCCCACACCAGGTGATCAGGGCCAGCCGTCAACATGACGGAGCCGAAGCGGTCGAGTAACCGCGGTAGCAACGCAGGGAACCCGCAGGGGACCTCAACTTGAGGCCACCACTCGGGCTTCTTCGGGTAGTATTGCTCCTTACTGGCAGCTGACTGCTGCGGAAACTCAAGTTGAGCCGAGGTCACCAAGTAGGGACCTCGCCGGAAGTCCTTCTCCATCCGCACATCAAAGTGATGAGTGTGCGGGTCAGCCTCGTGAAGGTACGGGGGGCGAGTTGCCACCGCGTCCCAAGTAAAGGTCGGCAAGTCGCCGGGACCCGGGATAGTTCCCCCGCGGTCCACCATGGCCTTGGCCCGCTGTACGTCTTCGACTTCCTCATCGTCCAGGAAGGCAAACTGGTCCGTCCTGAAGCCGGCAGGGAGCCCGACCCTACGGGGATACTTCTTCCGTAGGCGGTCCCATACCCGACCCATCGCTGTGCCAAGTCGGCCACAGCGAAGAACAGTCAACCCCTACTCATACAGAGGCCAAGCGGGGTAAAACCACCGCCCCAAGGCCTCACGTGGGACGACTTGGCCCGCTTCCGGAAGAGATCCCGTCGTCAACCCAAAGCCGGGTGACGCGGGAGTCCCGTCCCCCGGAGCGATCGTGGAGCCCCCGCCGGAAGTCCCGGCGGGCGCTGCACCGTAGGAGGTGTCCTCCATACGTTCGTCAAGAGAGTCGGTCTCCATCCCCGGGGTCGCCATGGCTCTCCCCAAGTGCGGGAGAGACCCCCCGGTTGCAGCGGCACGAGACCCGCCTCGAGTTGAGGGGGGCTCGGATCGTGGGTATATGGGTGGCCTCCCCAGCGTGGGGCGGCCAATGGGAAGGTGAAGGGGATGTGTTGGTGATGGTGAAGTGAGACCCGGGGAGAGCAAGCTGCCGACTGGGAAAGCTTGAGGAGAGGGGCGGTCAACGTGACCGCCTCCACGTCCACGTTACGTACTCGAGGGGGGACAGCAAGTCGCGCCCCCAACGCCGAGACGTGCGTTTACGCACCCCCTCACAGGGCCGACCGGGTCGGTCGGAACTGAGGAGAGGGGAGTGTGGCAGTATTGACCCCCGGGTAGGGGGGCAACACGCGCCATGCAAGGGGCGGCAGGCCACTAGCCTGACCCGTTCCTCCCCCTGCATTTGGGTCCATATTCCCTAAGTTTGGGATAGTTAGCTTAGTAGTAAGTCCAACTTGGATTTGAGGCTTTTCTGCATTTATCGTCTTAAATTTTCGTGTGGCCCGGTGGGCAGGTGCTGGGGTGGGAGATTCTGAGTGGCGAGATTCTGAGGGGACCCTGGGGGGAGAAGGGGAGGGACAGCGGGGCTTGGCCTTGCTTCCCCGTCCCGACCAAGAAACTGTCGACCCACACACCATCTTCTTGTTTGTCAGTCGGGGGATTGCCCCAGAACAGGGATAGAGTGTGTGCGACTTGCACTTCTTCCGGTTCCCCCGACACGGTAGGCAGCCGTTGTACACCGCCCCAACATGGGTGTCGCGTGTGTAAGAGGTTTTTGCCACAATAACATCTACAGCTGCATTCTCCGCCCTCCACGCGGACGACAGCTGCGCTCGCCGCCCTCCTCGCGGACGTCCGCGGTCCACCTCACCTTCCACTGGTCCTCTGCCCGCCGTGTTGGTGGCTTTGCCGGCGGACATCTGCCATCACGCGCAGCGACTGTGGACGGCTCGTACAATGGGGTGAGGACTGGAGTAGTCTTCGCGAGCATCTCAAGGCCACTACGCTTACCTTCCAACCGCGGTGTTTGTACCGCGGGCGCCACACCTTTTGCTGTATTCCTGCGCGGGCGCACGCCGGGGCGCAGTCGACGTACCAGCCGCCACCCGCTCGCCGACATTGTCTCGCCGCTACCCGGTCGCCGCCACCCACTGGGCGCCGCCCGCTTGCCGCCACTTGCTCGCCGCCACCCACTCGCTGGCACCCGCTCGCCGCTACCCGGTCGCCGCCACCCGCTCGTCGCTACTCAGTCGCCGCCACCCGCTCGCCGCTACCCTGTCGCCGCCATCTGCGCGACGCTACCCGCTTGCCGCCACCCGCTCGCCGCCACGCACTCGCCGCCACCCGCTCGCCTCTCCCGGGTCGCCGCCACCTTCTTGCTCGCCGCTACCCGGTCGCCGCCACCCGCTCGCCGCTACCCGGTCGCCGCCATCTGCTCGACGCTACCCGCTTGCCGCCACCCGCTCGCCGCCACGCACTCGCCGCCACCCGCTCGCCTCTCCCGGGTCGCCGCCACCTTCTTGGCGCCACTTGCTAGGCGCCGCTCGGTAGGCTCGACCCGCGCGGCGCTGCCCGCTCGACGCTACCGACTTCCCGTTCGACGCTACCCGCTGGCCCCCTACCCGCTCGACTCTACCCGCTCGGCGCTTCCTGCTCGATGCTACCCCCTTGCCGCCACCCGCTCGCCGCCACCCGCTCGTCGCTACCCGGTCGCCGCCGCCCAGTGGCCGCCACCCATTTTGCGTCACTCGCTAGCGGCGATCCGCGCGACGCTACCCGCTCGACGCCACCTATTAGGCGCTTCCCGCGCGGCGCCACTTACCGCCAACTGCCGGGCGCTTCCCGCTCCGCGCGTTCCGCTCGCCGCCACCCGGTCGCCGCCACCCACTCGCCGCCTTCTGCTCGCCGCTTCCCGCTCGACGCTACCCGCTTGCCGGCCCGGGCGGCACCCCGTGGCTTCGCGCTTCCTGCTGCATCCTGGGTCGATCGATGCTTATTGGCGATGGAGCTGCCGCGGGGGCCGCAGACGTCGCACCAGGTGCCGGAATTGCAGGGTGGGCAACTGATGCTAGCGGGCCGGCGCCCGCTCCAGCTGCTCTTGCAGCAGCGGCGGACGCTCCCAGCGTCGCACAGCCAATACCAGCTGCTCAGATCGCTCCGCCTGCTGCATATGCGCAGGTTGGAACGGATGGAGAGCGCATCGATTGTGCTCATGATGAGGCGCTTGCAGGTATGCTGCCGCCTCTTCCACGTGGAAAAATGCGGCGATTGTGCTGGCGACTTCCTCCTGTCGAAGGAAAAGGACGTTGGATCATTGCCGGCCCAGTTGTTGACCACCAAGACATGGATCCCAAGCTGTTCACCAAGGCCGTCGTCGTCGAGGGCCTTCAGCACTTGTCATCACGTGAGGTCTACGTCCGAGCTCTTCCCATGCTGATCAAGAAGGAGTTGTACCCGTCCTGGGCAGCTGCGCATGAGTCCCTGCTGCACGTGTTTACGGAGTACGACGTCTCTCGTTCGTCCTCGGAGGAGCCCACGAGGGATTTCGATTCAACCAACGGACTTCTGTTCCGACTCATCCGGTACAAGGCTGCCGCGGCGGTGACGCGGTCTCGGGGAAGAGTCTCTGAGGGCCTCGTGGAGTTCATCAGCTTTGAGCCGACATCATCGCATCCGTGGTGCGCGTACGAGACGCGCCTTTTGTGCAAGCGCAACGAGAGGAAAGGGGCCGCTTCGTATCGTCGCAGGCTATCCCACTTGACGGACGACGACGAGCGACGCTTGCTGCGAGCGGCCAACAGCTCCGCTTTGTCTTCGGTCCGGAAGGCGACAACGTACAGCATGCGGACGGCAGCCGAGAAAGCTCGCGGATTGAGGCCGCTCAAAAAGCGCCCGTGTGGAGGCGTCGCGGCTCCGGACCTCATTCCCGCGCGCAAGAGACTCATCGCTATGAAGCGGCGCGTGTTTGAGAGGTGCGACCGTGTGGGGCACAGCATGGTGACCCTGGACCAGAATGGCGACGCGGTGGCGTGGTCCTACGTGCGCGGCTCCGGTCTGACGGGCGTCCGGCACTACGAGGCGGCGGATGGGACGGGCATGCGCCTGGCTTGTCACAGTCATAAGCAGCGCAAGAAAGTGCCAGTTGCGGCACCTTCTAATTGGGCCTCTGGCGCAGCTGCGAGCAGCGCTGATTACGGCTTCTTGGCAGGCGACGAAGATGAGCGGCCGGACCCGACCGATCGCCCGCTCAACCGTGCTGAGCTGTCTGTTTTGAGGAACTCGACTTTCGAGAACTCGGACGGCTCGGGAGTGGAGACCATCGACGCGGTTGCTTTCGACATTGTGGCAGCGGTGAGAGCGTCAATCGCGTTGCGGACCAAACGTTGCACCGCAAAGAACGTGTTGAATGGCAGTGCAGCAGCTTGGTCGCTGGGAGCGGATGGCGGCCCCGTGATGCGGAGTGCCATCACCCTCTTTAACCTGACTTTGTCGGCTGACTGGCTCGTCGCGGGCCGAACTGCCATGGTTCCTGTGCTGTACTTCCTTGCGGGAGAGCATCGTATGCACTCCTCGTTAGATGCTACGCTGGACCAGCTGGTTAGCCAAGCCGTTCGCGCCATGTACGAAGTGCGCGTTCACACGACCAACAGCGACCACGGCTCAGACGCGGAAGAGTCGTAGCAGGATACTGATGGAGGGGTTTCCGCGGAGCAGAATTTTTGCGCGTGGACGGGCCCGCAGTCTGTGCGCATTGTAGGAGATTTTTCGATGGTTGAGCACTTCATGGGCCTCACGGGCGGTTCCGATGAATCGCAGTGCCCTTTCTGGTGGCCTTGCTCTTCTACCAACTTCCTCAGTCTGTCTGCGCAAGCCGCTGCACCTGGACGACGAAGAACTGTCGAGGACATCTGCAAGCAATGGGAGCTGGTTTGCTGGTTTCTCGTTCGGTGGTGTGCTCTCCGAGGTGGCTCTCTGACTCTTCTCGGTGGATGTGTCACGTCGCGCTGCACAGTGTGTAACCATTTGCTGCCGTTTTCCATGCCTTTCGACCCGGACGTGCGGTGCGATGGCCCGGTATGCGTTGAGGATGACGCAAGTGGTGCGAACGCTCTCCCAGTCATCTCGCCGACGCCACTGACGGAAATGTTCAACCTCCTCCGTCGCCGTGCGGGAGGTGTGCGAGGGTACCCCGTGATACGTAGCGTGCCTGTGGTGCTGCAAGTGCCAGTTCTTCATTGCACTGGCAGCATCTTGAAGAAGCTGATGTACTTCTTTCTGGCTGAGCTGGGAAAGACTCCGAAGGCTGTGACGAAGCAAGGTATGTACAGCGTGACCGGCGGGGTCATTGTAGCTCACCTCTTCATGCGCGAGCACGTGAAGCTCGTTGCCCTGGTTCTGGCTTGTCCAGACATCGTGGGCGTACCCGTTGAGAGCTGCATCCTGTCAATGTGTTCGTTGGCGTTGCTGATGGCGGCCGCGTGGAGACTGGCGTTCACTGCTCCTATGGAGGAACGGAGCAAGGCTGTTGCGGTGATGGAACTCGCTAGTGGATTACTTGCCCCCATCTGGTCCGCGTTGAAGCCGCTAGACAAAGAGAGCAAGGGATCCGGTGTGGCGTCGCTGTACCTACATGCGGCGTTGGTGCACGCAAGAGACTCCTTGGGCGAGAATTCTCCTGCGGAGGCAGTCATGAATGACGACCACGTTGAGAGGACCATCCGCGATATGAGCAAGCACGTCAAGACGAGGGTGAGCAACGTGGCACGCGCCCAGGCCATAACGGAGCTGCAGGCGCTGGTGGATGATGCGGAGGCGTGCACGACGCGGGGCGGGCTCGCAGCGGAACTCAAGATCTACACTGAGCGCATCGAGGTGTGCGCGTGCTGCAGAAAGGACCTGTCTGAGCCCGAGTTTTCTGACATTCGAGCGCCGTGGAGCGCGCAAAGCACACATCGCGGATGAATCACCAGACGAGGAGGAGGACACGCCTAAGATGGCTGTGATCCTGCCGGCTTCCTTGGTGCATGATGAGTCGGCGCTTGGCGATAGCGATGCTGTCAGGCCGTGGCTCAGCAAGAAGAGGAAGGTGGCACGTGCCCTTTCAGACCGCCTCCGTACTGTGCAAGTTTGTATCTGTGGCGCTGCTCGACAGATGGAGCCCAGCCCGCTCGCCCTCAGACTGCGAGCCAATCGCAACCCGGCCGCGAACGGCAACGACGCTTCTCTCGCGGCTGCTGATGACGAGGAGAACGCACTAGACGCCGTGGATGTCGTTCAGGCGAGGGCCTCTGTCGTCGTTGGAGGCGGGCCGCCTGGCGGACCCCCTGGCCGGGATGCTGCCCGGCGGCACGTCGAACACGGGGAGCGGCATGACAGCCTTTCCGTTGATGACGCCCGCTCATTGATGGTTCAACACACGGAGCAGTGCGTGCTTGCTGATGGTGGGGACTTTGACGGGGCATGTTCACAGCTGGATGAACGAGCTCTGGATGGGGACGGATGCGGCTCGTGTGCCGGATCTGATGCAGACCAGGAGGAAGTGCCACCGAGAAGTGATCAAGACGGGAACGGCGCCCCCAAGGAAGCCACAGCGGATCCTGCCGTGAACGACTCGTCATTGCAGGACGTGCCTTTTCTGGCGTCTGGCATGTGGAGCGACCCGGCGTTGCGGCAGTTTGCGCCCCCCCTTGATATCGTGAGAGACGTGCTCGAGGGCCGCCATGTACTCCAAGTGGTCGGGGACGCCGCAAGCAATGCCTATCGTGACCGCATTGCTGAGGAAGAGTTCATGTTGCGGATGTTTCTGGTGCGCATGCGCACCGATGCCTTTGTCGACCGGGGTACATCGCACAGCATGCACTTTGGCTCTGTACGGGAAGCGGTCGAGAGCGTCATGACGAAGCTCAAAAGCTCGCGAGAAGCCCTTCCAGGCGTGCACTGTTGCACCCTGTAGCGCCCTATGCGCTTGTACTACATCCGTATGTTCTGTGCCTGGTTTGACGATGCGCCCGCGTAACACGAACGACCGCCCAAGCCCTACCCATGCAATCACGCAGCCCCCACCACGTTGCCCCATCCCCGCCCATACCACGACGCCACCCCCCACCATCAAGGCCCCCCCAGAGACAGGCCTGACGCGTGCGGCGGCCGCCCAGCCCCCGCCAACAGCTCCACGCCTCCCCCCACCATCAAGGCCTCCCCAGCAACGGGCGTGACGCGTGCGGCGGCCGCCTCGTCCCCGCCCATGCCACGACGCCACCCCCCACCATCAAGGCCTCCCCAGAGACAGGCGTGACGCGTGCGGCGGCCGCCTCGTCCCGCCAACAGCTCCACGCCGCCCCCCACCAACAAGGCCACCCCAGCGACAGGCGTGACGCGTGCGGCGGCCGCCCCGTCCCGCCAACAGCTCCACGCCTCCCCCCTCCATCAAGGCCTCCCCAGCGGCAGGCGCGACGCGTGCGGCGGCCGCCCCGTCCCCGCCCTTGCCACGACGCCGCCCCCCACCATAAAGGCCCTTCCGATGACAAGCGTGAATGCGCGGCTGCCGCCCCGTCGCCGCCAATAACTCCACGCCGCCCCCCACTACCAAGGCCCCCACATCGACAGACGTGCGGCGTGCGGTGGCCGCCCCGTCCCCGCCCACAGCACCAAGCCGCCATCCACAACCAAGGGCCCCCCCAACGACAGGCATGAGGGGAGAGGCGGCCGCCCAAGCCCCGCCCATGATATCACTCCACCCCCACCATGTTGGCGTCCCCAACCCCGCCCATGGCAGCGCGCCGCTCTTTCCCGTTAGTGACAGGTGCGCAGCGAGCAGCGGCCGTCGCACAGCGACGCGTTGTCCTCACCGTCCACCTCAGCAACACGTGCACTTCAGCATGGGACGCATCTCTCCCCTCACAGTCGTCAAAAACCAGAGGCCCCGCCAAGACCGCCGCAAGAACGGGGAACTGCCATGGGACGAGATGTGGACAGCTGCTGCCAGACCGGCGCTGGATATAGTGGACGTGGCAGGTGGTGTACACTGAAGGATTCACGTCAGGTCGATTCCGTGGCGGCGTGGACGGATGTCCCAGAAAACATGCTTGCCCTTCGCGGTTTCCGTCACTGTCCCGCTAGTGCATTGAAAGTACAATGAGGAACGGCCCTCCGGTGTGTCCTGACGCATTTCTTCGGGGGGTCGGAGAGACGAAAAGATGCAGATTTCGCGCACCATGCAGCACCGCAGTGGAATGGAAGGGGTCACTTTGCCTCCCATGCCGTGGGTTTAGAAGAGTCAAGTGCGACTGACAGCGGGGCTCGTGACGCTCATTCCTAGGCACAGGAGCCGTTCGCGACGGTGCGACGCGTGTGATCCCCCGCTTTTGTGCTGAGGCGTTGCACGCCGTGTGCGTCCCCTACGCTCGACTGCGCACGGTATTGTGCGTGCGTCACGTTCCGTAGCCGCCCCAGCCCCTCTGCATTGTCTGCAGCGACTGTTCTTGAGCCTCACACATACACCATCTATAGGCGCAACCGACTACGCAAAGAAAAAGCGGTGCAAACAGTGCAAAGAAACCTTTCAGCGCCAGTGCGCGAAAGTATTGAAAAAAGCGGCGCTCACGCACCCTGAGAGCGCGATTGTCTCGGGTCCGCACGGCTTCGCACTCGCCGTGTGGGGCCCAAATTTGATCCCAGCACGTCCACAGGTTTGACACCACTGCGCTGTCCTCCGGCGAGCGAAAGACGATCTCGACGCCGCTCCACCAGGGATAGTCACGGGGAGCCATTGGTACGGCTCTCGGGCTGACGAAAAGCTTCATCACCTACACGGCTTGGGTGGTGCAGACGATGGAAAGCGCTCCCAGGGTGGACAAGAGGGGCCGGCTGAATGTCATGACGGGGCCCTCCCTGCGCTCCCTGCGCCGAGAGTTGGATCAAAACGGCTTTACCTCCATCGGTGCCTTGACGAAGACTGTCAATCAGACGCGCACTCAGGGGGGTGGATGCTCCGAGAATGGTCCTGTGTCAACCCGGACGATCCGGTGGGCTGTCAAGGCCATGGGGTTTGAGTACCGGGTGGCCGCCAACACACCCTACCTGTCGGACCAGAACGAGGCCAAGCGCCTTGTGTTGTACTGTGGGCGGCGGGGGTGAACAATGGAGTCCTCACGTCTTGTTCAAGGCGCTGGAGGAGTCGATGCCTCAACGGCTGAAGGTGATCGAAGTGGGGGGTGCCTGCACCAAGACTTGGTTCTTAGTACTGACCAGCCCGTGGCGTGGAATGGATGATAGGATAGTAGCAAAAAGATCCGCACGAACCTCGATTCTTGCCGTATGGATAAATTTGTTCACTGACTGTACATACATAGAAGGGTCGCGGGGGAGGGGGGCGGGAGGCGGAGCCCTACGAGTTCCCCCGGGGCCGTGGCCACCCCCGAGGGGGCCTCTCAGCCCAGGTGGTCAAACCGCACGACGCAGTCCCCCCCCGGGCGGTCCCACAGCGCCAGCACCACGTCCATCCGGCCAGGCCGGCGGCACGCAAAAGCCCCCCCCGTCACCACCGCGTCGAGGCACACAGAGAAGAGAACCCGGGGTGGGGAGGTGGTGGTGGTCGGCACAGCGGCGGCCGCGGCGAAGGCGTCGTCGCCGCACCGCCCGGCCGGCCGGGCGGTGGCAGCCAGGACGGTGGCGCGGCCGTCCTCACCCGCAACGAGCAGCGCGTCCCCCCCCGGCCACCAGGCGACCACCCCCACCGCCGCGTCGTTGGTGACCGCCTCGACCGCCCGCACCCCGCGGGCCACGTCCCACAGCACCAGCCGGCCAGAAGCGTAGCCGACAGCGGCGGTGCCGCCCCGTAGCGCCAGCGCCGTCACCCGCTCCTCGTCTTCGGGGGGAGGGGAGCGGAAGAGGACCTTCCAGCCCCCGCCCGCCGCGGGGGGGACGCCCCCCCACACCACCACCTCCCCGGCATCGTCGGCGGCGGCGAGCAGCGGCTGCCCTCCCCCCCCCCCGCCGACGTCGCTGCCCCAACCGCCACTGCCACCTCCGCCGCCACCGCCGCCACCCCCACCGCCACCGCCGTACGCGTCCCCATCTCCCGCCACCGCCACCACCGCCGCGCCGCTGGGCACACACAGCGTGGCGGTGGGGGTCAGCGTGACGGCCGTGCTCCGCCGGCCCGCTGCCGGCACTAGGCCGTACGCGACAACGTGGCCGGTGGAGGTGCCCGCAAAGAGGGCTGTCACCGCGGTGGCGGCGGTGGGCAGGGACACCGCCGTTGTCAGGGCGGTCACCGTGGGGGGGGGGTTTCCCCACGGGGGCCGACCCGCCCCCGCCCTCTCCCTTGCCACGGCTGTGCCCCGTTGCAGGCCGGTGGCCCGTCCGACCGCCCCAGCCGGCAGGCGTGCCGCGCTCAGGCGCATGCCGCGGCCCGCGCGGGTGTCGTACACGCCAATCGCGGCGGGGATGGAGCCGTCGTTGCTCGGCTCTGTGGCAACGACGAGCAGCGGCCGGCCGCCACCACCACCCCCGTCTGCAGGGGCGGGGGCGGCGCTCCCCCCGCCCCCCCCACCCCCGCCATCTTCATCCGCGTCCCCCCCCCCCCCCCGCCCCCCCCCCCATTGCGCCCCGCCAATAGTGCAAGCACGTGACGCGGCGGCCATCTCCACCCCTCCCCGTCGACAGGCGGTAGTCATTACGCCCTCGCCGGCGGTTCGTCCGGCGCGTCACTTGCACCTGCCCGCCGTGGGCGACGGCCAGCCGGCCGTCGCCGTCAGCGGCCAGCGCGGCGGGTAACAGCGACGGCCACACGTACGGGCCGAGGGGCACCCGCCGTGGGGGCGACCACCCCCAGCTGCCCGCCGCCGCAGCCACGGCCGCCGCCGCCGCCGCCTCTGCCGCTGCTGCCGACGCTGCCGCCGTCTCCAGTGCCCCAGAGGATGCCGACGCCATGGCCAGCCCGCCACTGCGGGACACACCCGCCCCCCCTCTTCCCCTCCTTGCACACCATAGCAGAAGGGCGAGGCCACTACCCCCCTTTGCCCACACGACGAGCACAGGAGGGGGGTGGGTTGGGGGGGGGAAAAGGAGGCGGGCGTAAACAGGGAAGGCGTGGTGTGGGAGAGAGGGGACACTGCGGGGGCAAGAGGCGGGGGGGTTGGCCCCCGCCAATGCCCCCACAGGCGGGAGAGTCCCACAGCGACCGCGCAGCACGCCTCGCTGCAGTTGCCAGCCTCAGGGGCGCTCAAACCCCCCTCACACCAGAGGCGGCCTCGACGCGAGAGGCAACCATTGCAAGGGGCGGACGGGCCGGCGGCAGCGGCCGGCGGCCGTCACCGCAGGGCGCGGCGCGTGAACGTGTGCGTGGCGCCCGGCGGAGGAGGGGTCGGCCGCCCACGCCGCTCCCCCCGCCCGCCGCTGGGGGCTCCACGGACGCGCGGCGGTGACGTGGGGTGAGCTTTCTCCCCACGCTCAGGTCCGTCGAGCGCGTGGCGCGGTGGTGGTGGTTGTTGCGCAAAGGCGCACGGGCAACGCCCGAGGCACACGAATGATCCCGCCACTTTCCGAGAGGAATTTCTCGGCTACGGCAGGAGTTGATCCGCGGGACGGTCACCGATTGCCGATTCCTGACGAATAGGACACGCTTCGCCTCTTGCCCAACCCAATCAGCGGGGCAGGTCACGGCGGCCGGCCCGCGGGCCGCCACTCGCGCCGCCACGTCGCGGCCCGCTCCCGTCGGCGCCACGGTTAGCAACGCGGCCTGACCTACCGCCCCTCTCTTCCCCCCGCCGCTTCTCCCCACCGCCCGCGTCTGTCCTGACCACCATCACGCCTGCTACCTTCCCTGGATACGGTTAAACAAACTGCGCCATGGCCAAGCAGCCGCCCCCTGCGGCGTTTGCGGGCCTACCCGCGGGCCTGCCCCTCGGGCGGGTGGGCGCGGCGGCAGATCCCCGCCGGCTGGGCCCGCCGCCGCCCCGCCGCCGCCGTGGCGGCGGCGGCGGCGGCGGCGGCGGCGCTGTCCCGCCCCTGCTGCCCCGTGGCGGCCGGCGGGCTGTCCTGACCGCAACGGCCGCGACGCCCGCCGGCGGCGCGTCTGCTGCGGCCTCCTCCCCCGCCCCCGCCCCCCTCGCCGCGGCTGCCTCTGCCGCTTCCGCCGCCGCCGCTGCCGCTGCCGCCGCCACTGCCGAGGCAGTCGCGAAGGGCGTGACGTGCCCCGGCCCCGAGCACGCCTTTGTGGGCACCAGCCTTCAGTCGTTCCGGCAGCTGGCCGCCTCTGCCCCCGGCGTGCGGCTGGTGCCCGTCTGGCGCCGCATCTTCTCCGACGCCCTCACCCCCGTCCTGGCCTACCGCTGCCTGGTCGCTGCCGATGACATCCGCACGCCCAGCTTCCTCCTCGAGTCGGTGTCCACGTCGGGCACCGTCGGGCGCTACTCGTTTGTCGGCGCCCGGCCGTGTGTGGAGGTGTCCGCCACCGCCAACGCGGTGCGGATTGTAGACCACCGCGCCAGCCGGGTGCAGGGCGCGGCGGCGGCAGCAGCGGCGGCGTCGGCGACGGCGGCGGCGACAGAAGGGGGGGAGGGGGAGGGAAGGGAGGGGGGCGGGGAGGTCCATGACGCCCCACTTGCGCCCGCCCCGACTGTGCGCACGCTGGACCACGTGGACGACCCGTGGGCGCTGCTGCGGGAGATGACGGAACAGGAGCTCAAGGCGGCGGTGACGCCCCACCTGCCCGGCGCGGGTCAGACCTTTGCGGGTGGCTGGGTTGGGTATGGCGGCTACGACACGGTGCGGTACACCGAGTCCAAGAAGCTGCCGTTTGAGTCAGCCCCCACCGACGACCGGCATTTTGCCGACCTCCACTTTGGGCTCTACCGTGACGTGATCGTCTTTGACCACGTTGGCAAGATGGCCTACGTCGTCCACTGGGCAGACGTGACCGAGTTTGGGGGCGACGTGGACGCCGCGCACTCGGCGGCGCTGGGCTCACTGGCGGAGCTTGCGGGGGTGGTATCCCGCGCGACGCCGCTGTCGCCCCTCACTCCCGGCGCTGTGGACCTGGACGTGGACGCGCCGGCCAGCCGGGCGGTCAACCCAAGTAACATGACAAAGCCAGAGTTTCTTGAGGGCGTCCGCCGGTGCAAGGAGCACATTGTGGAGGGCGACGCCTTTCAGATTGTGCTGTCTCAGCGCTTTGAGCGCCGCTCTGCGTCGGACCCCTTTTCCGTCTACCGCGCATTGCGCATCATCAACCCGTCGCCCTACATGATCTACATGCAGAGCGACGACGTGGTGCTGGTTGCCTCCTCCCCCGAGATCCTGTGCCGCGTCGTGGACCGGACGCTGACCAACCGGCCGCTCGCCGGCACCCGCCGTCGCGGGAAGGATGCGGCTGAGGACGAGGCGCTTGCGGCGGAGCTGCTGGCAGACGAGAAGGACCGGGCCGAGCACGTGATGCTGGTGGACCTTGGCCGCAACGACGTGGGCCGCGTCGCCGCCTACGGGACGGTCAAGCCGCTGCGGCTGATGGAGGTGGAGCGCTTCTCCCACGTGATGCACCTGTCGTCGACGGTGGTCGGGGAGCTCCGCCCCGAGTTTTCCTCGTGGGACGCCCTCCGCTCTACCCTCCCCGCGGGCACCGTGTCGGGGGCGCCCAAGGTGCGGGCGATGCAGATCATTGACGACCTCGAGCCGACCCGCCGGGGGCCCTATGGCGGCGGCGTTGGGTGGATCTCCTTCCACGATGACATGAACATTGCGCTCGCGCTGCGCACCATGGTCCTCCCCGCCCAGCCGGTGGCGGACCCAGACTCGGGGGTGCCCCACTGGGTCTACTACCTCCAGGCGGGGGCGGGGATTGTGGCCGACTCGGACCCAGACGCGGAGTTTGTAGAGACGGTCAACAAGGCAATGGCGCTCGGCCGCGCCATTGACCTGGCCGAGGAGGCGTTTTGAAAGGGTTCGGTGGAAGTAGGGGGAGGAAGGGGGTGGGGGGGGTGTGGAACGTTGGGGGACGGGCGTCGGGTGGGTGTTGCGCGGGCGACTACGCGGTCCGCGGTGAGAGTAGCTGTAGGTGTAGCGGCGTCGACGTACAGTACTGTACATGAGAACCGCGGTGGAGACGTAGTGCAGGCGAGCTCTTGGGCATCAATGGAACCGAACCTACCCAAGAAGTACAGTCATTATTCGACTATATGAAGGGGGGCTAGGGGTTAAATCGGATTATCATTTACAGCGGATTCGCAACGAGTGCGTGGACTGACAAACACCGCCGGGCGTCGCAGTAGTGTCGACCGATCAAATTACACGCTCGCAAGAAATCCGCGTCATCGGGTGAGGCGAGCAGGGCGCACCAGTCAGGCGCACAAGTTGCTTCCTACGCACGACCAGTCACAACCATAATAGCACGACGGCATCTACTCCTCGCACTCGACCTCCCCCTCCCCTAGCGCCATGTCGACCGTCTCATCCAACGCCTCCACATCATCCTCCGCAGCAAACCACTGCTCAACAGCAACGGAGCGCTCACTGTCAGACACACCCTGAAAATCGTCCCACAAGCGGCTGTTAGCCATCAAAGCTACCACCTCAGAAACGCCAGTGTGGACGTTATCCGCCACTGGTACGACCCCGTGCAGCTGCCGGCGCACTTCCGCGGCTGCCTCGTCCGGCAAGACCTCTGCAGTGAAACCAGCAGTTAGCCAGCTGCACCGCAGTGACCTTCTCCCACTCCTCAGCGATTATCTTGGCGGCGTCCCTCCGGATGGTGTTGGTCGGCGGCGGCGTCAGCGAGAGGGATGAGCCGAATCGGTGAGGCGCTCCCACGGTCAGTCCTGCGCAACGCATAAAATTATGGGGCAACTCTCTGGAAAACAGGAATCGCCCTCGGGCGAGGAAGCTTGATTATGTGACCCTGTCATATAATCGAGCCGCATATAACCGAATAATGACTGTATGTATGTCTGGACGAGAAATCTCGTCAGACCTTTCCACTACAAAGGATCCACGTGGACTCTTTTCGTTGGACGATGTCACACCATTGCCACCTGGAGAAGAAAAAGCAAGCGAGACAGCCGAGCCCGCGGGGCCGTGCACGGCACGGGTGGGCAGAGCCAGCTGCAGCCACCCCCCCACCCCCCCCCACCCCCCAGCCACGTCGCTGCAGGGTCTCTTGGCGGTGGCGCTGTCCTCGTTGCCGCTGGAAAGACAGCCCCCGCGGCCCCCACCACCGCCTCCCCCACCCCCAACGCCGCCCCCCCCCCACCTCCGCACACCACCCGCCCATCCTCCCCGTTACGCGGGCCAACCGTCTCGCCCCCGCGCCGCCCCGTGCGCGACCGCCTCGGCCGCAAGAGCGGCTACCGCGGCGGCCGCCGTCCTCCTCCCCGCCCCCCGCCTGCCCTGCGGGGGGCTGTCTCGGTGGACAGAGAGAGACCCGCCGTCGGGTGTGGGCAGCGCGCGCCTGCCGCCGCCGCCGTGACGCGCGCGGCGCCGCGGCGTGGGACGCCCTCCCCCTCCCCCCCCACCCCCCCCCCCCCCCCCTGGGGCCTTCTAACCCTCTCTGCCCCCCCCCCCCCCCCCCCCCTGCCCCTCCTCTCCCAACCCCGCCCCCCCACATCCCCCCCGGTCTCTCTTCCTTCTCCTCCCCCACCCATCTGCTCTGTTTGTCTGGACGGCGCGTGTCCGCGCTCTCGCCTGCGACGGGCGGCGGTGGTCAGTTGGGTCGTGGGGTTGGGGGGGCGGGGTGGCGTGGGAGATGCCCCCCCGCTTGTGAAGGTGCGTTTTTTTTTGTGTGGACCCCTTGTGTGGACGGGTGGCTTGCGGGGGTGTAGGGGGCGGATTGGGGGACCCGTTGGGCCTGTCTCTCTAGCCTCTGGGGTGGTGGTTGTTGTTTTTTGTTTTGTTTTTATTGTCTCTGCGCCGGTCGTCTGTCTGTTTTTCCCCCGCCCATGCCTGACACGTCCATGCCTGACACGTCCAGGGCGAGCGCCGGCGGTTGTCGTTCTTCGTCCTTTCGTTGCTTTTTTTCGCTGCCCCCCCCACGCCGCTCCTGGATGGTCGTGATTGCCTGCAGCGGCACACCGACGACTTTTGCCACCGTCGGTGCATGAAGTCCCTCGGGCTGCGTTTTCTTGCAACGTCGGCGGGCAACTGTGGCGGTTCTCGTTTGTCCTCTTTCCCCTTCTGCCCCGCTTTTGCATGTGTGATACCGTAACTGCTTGGCTCGTTTCCTTCCACCTTTCCCCCCTTCCTGCCCCCTCCTCCTCCCCCCCTCCCCCTCCCCCCCTCCCCCTCCCCCTCCCCCCTTCCCACCCTTGGGGTCGTTGCCGTCATGGCGGGTGCGTCGGAGCACGTTGTGATGACGCTGCGCGTGGGCGCGGACGGCGGAGTGTGGGACGTCCCCGTGCCCGCGGGCCCGAGCGGGGAGGCGGTTGCCCGGCAACAGGCGCGTGAGGCGGCCAGGCAGTTGCGTCTCGATGAGCTTCGCGCCGCTAGTCTGGCTGTGTACCGCAACGGCGGTGGGGGTAGCGGCCGCGTAAGTGGCGGCGGTGCGGGTGGCGGCGGTGGCGGTGGTGGTGGCGGCGGCGGCGGCGGGGGTGGCGGAGGTGAAAGTGGTGGCGGCGGTGCGGCTGGCAGCGGCGGCGGTGCGGCTGGTAGCGGCGGCGGTGGTGCGAGTGGCGCTGCGCGGGCGGGTGGTCTGGCTGAGGTGGACCCCGACAATGACGGTGTCCCCGCCGTGGGCGACACCTGCTCCGTCATCGGCCACCATGGCAGCGGCAGCGTTGCCGGTAGCGGCGGTGTCGTGGCCGACGCCTGCTCCATGGTCGGTCACCAAGGGAGCGGCAGTGGCAGCGGAAGTGGCGGTGGCTGCGCCGGGGGTGGTGGTTCCGAGGCCCCGGCCCCCTCGGGCCTCAGCGGCACCCTCTCTGAGGTGCACTGCGTGCTCAACCCGGGGTTGCTGGTTCTACCTGACTGGTGGCGCCGCAACGAGCTGTGCACCGTCTGCTTTGGGCGGTTCCCCCTAGGTGAGATGGTCACTCTTGCCGCCTGTATCCACGGCTTTTGTAGGTCGTGCTATGAGTCCTACCTGACTTCAGAGATCTTTTCGGGCAAGCACGACCGCCTCACCTGCTTGCACGGGGGCTGTTTTATTGCCGCTACTGACGGGGATGTGGAGCGGCTGGTGTCGCCGCGGACGTATCGCAAGCTCGTCTACTTTCGGTCCCGCGACTCGGCGCGGTCACGGGGGGAGAATGACGCCCGCTGGTGCGCCGCCGAGGGCTGCTGGGCCCGCCTCCACCCCGCGGCGGTGAGCATCGCGCTGGCGGGCGCGGGGGGGGGGGGGGGGGGGATGCTCCCACTGGGTCTTCCCTCCCGGCGGCTATCTCGGGTGCCGGCCGTGCCGCCGACGCCGCCGCCGACACCGACGCCGCCAACGCCACCACCACTGGTGCAACCTGCACCGCGGTTACCAGAAGGGTCTGCGCCACCACCGGCACTCGATGCCAGGTCGGGCGCCGACGCGGTGGCGGGCGCCGGGGCGGGTGCGTCGGCAGCAAGCAGCCCGCTGGCGGGGGCCCAAGCACCCCGCTCCCCATCCTCATCTGCAGCTTCCCCCCAGCCAGTGGCGCTCCCATTGTTGGCGGGAGGGGCAGCAGCGGCGGTGCCCCCCCCCCCTCCAGCCGCGGAGCAGGGCGGCGCGTTGCCCGGCCCACAGCCCGGCACCGTGACCTGCCACGACTGTGGCGCGCGCAACTGCGTGCTGTGCGAGTCGCTTTCCTCGGCTGGCCACGCTTGCCAGCGGCCCGCCGTCCCCTTGACGGTGCGCAAACAGGCCGTCTCGTTTTGGCGGTGGGCCGCCCTCCACACCCGCGCGTGCCCCCGCTGCAAGGTGCGCATCCAAAAGGATAGCGGGTGCTCTCACGTCACGTGTTCCCGCTGCGGCGCCTACTTTTGCTACCGCTGCCTCGGCTACCTGCCCACCTGCTGTGAGCAGCCCGGCCGCCAGTGCGTGTGCGTGCGGACGGCCAACGCGGCAGTCTATTCTGGGCTGTTTGTGGTGGGCGCCGTGTTCTCACCCATCATTGTCGCCGCGGCGGTCGTGGGGGGGGTGCCGTACGGCGCCTACCGCCTCAGCCGCCGCCGCCGCCGACGGCATGCGCAACGACAATCCGAGAGGGGGTCCGAGTAGGGTGTGGGGGGGGCGAGCAGCAGACGGAAGCGGTGGAGGGAGGACAGAGGGGCGGGGGGGATGGTGGGGGTGGACCCACCGTGCACGGGGTGTCCATCCCGCGAGCGCGCTCGCGTGTGTGATGCGTTTTCCGTTGCCGCTTGACCACATCGATAAACAGCAACTGCGTCGAGAGCTACCGCCGCGCGCCGCGGTCCAGGCCACGATAACTGGGGCAGGGGGCGGCAGCGGACAACGGGCGTGGTCCCCAACCAGGCCCGCCTTCCGCGTGACGGCGGTGGGCGACCGGGGCCCCACCACCCGCCGGGCGTCGGCCGAGGGGCGGGGGGGGCTCGACCGCCAGCGTCCCAGCACGGTTTCCCCCCTCCAAGGCTCTCTCTGCCTGCCGTCCACCCCTTTGCATTGCCCAGCACGCCGCCCCTGTCGGCAGTTCAGCCCCCTCCCTCAGTGCCAGTCGCTCCCCCCCCTTCCGCCCCGTCCCCCCCCTTCCCCTTCCCCCCGCCCCTCTTTTTCTTGATCGGCAGCAGCATCACCTCCAGGGGCTCCCGCTTGCGTGGCGCCTCCCCCCCGTCCGCATCAACCCCCGCCGCGGCGGCAGGCGGCCGGCGGTCCACCCGCGGCTGCACGGTGCCAACGTCGGCGAGCCGCGGGGGCAGGCTGGCTAGCAGCGCCCGCGCCGCGTCGGCGAGGCCCGCCTGCCCCCGCCGAAAGATCACGTACAGCCGCACCCGGCGGCCAGACTCTAGAAACGCCCGCGCCGCCCGCAGCTTGACGCCCAGGTCCGCCTCACCAATCGAGGGGGAGACGCGCAGCTCCTTGACGGCGTTGGCCTTGCGCGACGCCCGCGCCGCGGCGGCGGCCTTTTCGGCCCCCGCCACCGCGCGGGCGGCGGCCGCCGCCTCGGCCGCCGCCAGGTCCATGAGCCGCACGACCAGGGGGGGCGGCGGCGCTACGCCGCCGCCGTCGCCGCCGCCGCCCACAATGACCGCGTCGAGGCCCGCCGCTCGGCCCGCCGCCACCGCCTCGGCGCCCGTAACGGTGCCCAGCCGGGCGCCGTCGGCACCAATCAGCAGCACCCGCACGTCGGGCGGCAGCGCCGGCCGCCCCGCCCCGCCGCCGCCGCCACCGCCTCCCCCCCCGCGGCCGCCGCGGCCGTCGCGTCCGCCGTGGACCCGGTGGGGGCGGCCACCACCGCCACCCCCACGGCCACCCCCACCGCGCCCTCCCCCCCGGCCACCACCACCCCCCCCGGCCCCAACCCTCCCCCCCGGCCTGCCGCCACCCCGCGTCGAGTGGCGCGGGGGAAAGGCGCGGCCGCCGCCGGCGCCGGCGCCCCCCCCCACGCCCCGCACGCTGCCACCGGCACCCGCCACCGACGCGGATGTGCGGGTGGCGGCGGCGGTGGCGGGGGGGGCGGCGGCTTGGTTCCCCCCGACCAGCGGGGGGAGCCCGGCGGGCGGCCGCGTCAGGCGCAGGCTACCGCGGCCCGGGCCGGTGAGGCGGGCGACACGAAGGAGAAGAGACATGCCGCCGCGACTGCTGGCGCGGCGGCCATGGACGCCTGGGAGCACCGGGGAGGGAGGTTGGGGGAGAGGAAGCCGGGGGGGGGGGGGGAGGGGGGGTAGGCGCGGCCACCACGACCGCGCGCTGGGCGCGAGCGGGTGATGTGGGGCGATGCGGGGGGGCTCGGGGAGGGGGCTGACGACCACCCGCGCGATGAGGGTGCCTCGTTTACTCGTTTGGGCCACGTGTCAAGGGCAGATCAACGCACTCGGAGAGAACGAGAGCGCCAGAGTCGAAAGATGGCAATCGAGGCGGCTCTGCCTCGAGGGAACATCCAGGCCTGTGGGCTCCACTGGGTGACACCCGCACGCCATCACCCCCGCGTCGGCGGCGCGTGCGGCGGCGGCGGCGGCGGCGGCGGAGGCGGCGGCGGCGACAGCGGGCTTTTTGGGCTCAAGGCGGACGCCACGCGATGGGGTAGGTGGGCTTGGGCCAGCGATGGACATGTCCCCTCCCTCCACAGATAAGAAGCGTATTGATTGAAGCAGCGATGTCGATGCAACCCGCTCCCCTTTTCCTCACAACCTCACGGTGTGGCCGCCACCACCACTTTCATGCGTGGGGCGAGGAGAGGACGGACGAATGAGCGGGCGGGCGGGCGGGCGCGCGCGCGGGCGGACAGGTCGATGCCCGTTTGCCGCGCGTCACAGGCCACCCCCGCCCCCTGCCGTCTCAAATGCAAAGTTCGTCGCCACCTTGGACAGAAGGAACTCGCCGTAGCAGCTCACCCGCCTCCCAGAGCGGGTGACGAGGCTGCTGGGAGCAGCAGCGGCGGCGCCCTCACTCCCCTCTTCGTCCTCCTTTCCCGCCGCAGCCGCCGCCACGTCGGCGGCCGCCACAGTGGTGACAGGCAGCGACGCCGCCGGCCGGGCATCCAGGGCGGGCTCGAAAAAGAAGGGCACGCTGACGCGTCCGCCGCCGCCGCCGTCGTCCTCCTTCCCCCTCCCCCCACGGGTGGGGGACATGACCCGGTGGCGACTGCTGCGGATGGCGCCCCCCGTGACGGCCGCCAGCCAGTCCCCCACGTTGACTACGAGCGTGTCCGCGGGGGCCCCGGGCGGGGGGTCCGCCGCCACCCACGTGCCCCCACCGGGCGCACCCGCGTCGGGCGCCCACACCTGCAAGCACCCCCGCGACGCAGCGTTGCGGGTGGCGGCGACGAGCGTCAGGAGCCCATAGTCACAGTGGGCACCGCAGCCGAGCTCGCCCGCCGGCGGCGGCACCGACCCGTCGACGACGCCCGCGTCCGCGTTCGCACCAGCACCATCGACGGGAGGGTAGGAGATGAGGCGGGCGTTCCAAAACGCGCCCTCTGCCACCGCCGCAGCGGTGGCGGCATCCAGGCCCGCCGCTTCGGCCACCACCCCCAGCGTCGCGGCCGCCGCCGCCCGCGCGGCGGCCACGTACTCGTCCAGCGTGGCGTGTAGGTCGGCGGGCAGCCGCGGGTTGTCGGCCGTCACGAGCGCAGTCAACGCCGATGCCGCCGCGTCAGCCGACGCCCCGGTCGCCGCCGCTGTCCGCAGCGCCTCGACAGCGCCGCAGAGGGAGGGGTCGCCCGGCGCCACCGTCTCGTACACGTCAACCGCCTCGTGCACGTCGGCGGCCCCGGCGGTGACCGACTCGCGGAGGCGCTGATAGCCACGACCCGAGCCAGGGCAGGCCCGCAGCGCGACCGCCTCCTTTTTCGATGCGGGCAGGTCAAAAAAGGCGGCCGTGGCAGCGAGGAGACGGCGCTGCAGCTCCGCGCTGACGCCATGATTGGTGAGGTGGAAGAAGCCCACTGCCGACAGCGCGCCGCGGAGGGAAGCGAGCGCGGCCGCTCGGGCGCCGTCAGGGAGGGGCGGGGAGGCGTCGGGCAACAGGGCCGCCAGGTCAATGAGCGGGAGCTCCATGGAGGCCAGCATGTGGGCGAGAGGAGGGGAAATAAGAGCGGAAGGGGTTGAGACCAGGGAGGGCGAGGAGGCGGGGAGGGCGGGGGGGTGGGGAAGGGGGGGAGGCCAGAAAGGGGGATGAGACGAGGAGGGGAGTGCCGGACGGACGGAACAGGGAAAACGTGAGGAACAGCGTTGAGAGACAGCACTGGGGACTGTCGGCAAGAAGACGAGCGGCCAAGAGAGACCCGGGAACAGCAGCCTTCCGAGCAGAGGCTGGCGTCGTATGATAGGAGCTGGCGCGCAGGGGAGAGCGTGGGGCGTTGCGACGCAGCATGGACGATCATGCTTAAGCATGCTTTCAAGCGCTTGCTGGTGGAATACATACCAATCGACACCGCTGCCTGGCTCTTGTGCACCAACCTTCCTCCCGGGACGACCGTGGGGGGGGGTGGGGACGACCGTGGGGGGGGGTGGGGACGACCGTGGGGGGGGGTGGGCCGAACCATCCATCCGGGGCCAAAAGTGTCCGCGGTCAAAGTATGCTGGAGAAATGTGTGACAAGCTCGCTGAAAATGACCGTGGCACGGTTCCTCTTGCGTAGGGACCCATCTCGTGATCACCATTCGTCGTACGTTGATCGCCTATGTCACATGTACTGTACTTAACTGTTGCACTTTGAATGTGTGGAGGGGCGGTGGAGCATCCTGCGTTTGGCCCTCCTTGACCGCCCTTGCCATGGTCACCGACGCTGCCGCCCGCCTCCCCCTCGCACCGTCACGGTCGTCCTCTTCCCTCCCCCCCCCTCCGCCCTGTGCCGAGGCCTTCTTCCATGGCACTACCTTCACGGCGCCCGCCGTGGCACGGGGGCGGCTTTGTGCTCCCCTCCTACCCGGCAGTGACGGAGACAGGCACCCCCCGCCGCGTCCACGGTGGGCCGCGGCTGCCGCAGCCGCGGCGGGCCGGTGTGACGATCGTACGGCGGAAACCGACGGCATCGCTGACCCCCCCCCCTCCCCCCTCTCCGTCACCCCCCCCGCCCGGTGTCCCTCCTCCCCCGGGTGACGCGGCGGTGGACGCCCCCGTTGCGCCCGGGCCCGCCGCTGCCGCGGTGGCGGGGGCCGCCCCGCCCTTTCTCCCCCCCCCCGACGAGGCGGCGATTGCCGCGTCACTGAAGGACCTCCTGGACGCGGGCGTCGTGTCCATCCGCCGCCGCTCCGCTGCGGCAGCGTCCTGGGCTGAGCCCCGCGGCTACACCGAGCCCGCCACCGTCTACCTGGTCGGCACAAGTCATGTATCTGCCGCGTCAGCCCAGGACGTGGCGCGGGTAATTGCCGCCGTCCGCCCGGCGGCGGTGGTAGTGGAGCTGTGCCGCAGCCGGGCGGGGCTGCTTGACGAGCCGCCGCCGCCGCCGCCGCCGTCGTCGTCGTCAATGTCGTCGTCGTCGTCGTCATCGGCCGCTGCGTCTGGTAATGCTGGGGAAGGGACAGGAGGGGGTGCAGCAGGGGGAAGGTTCGGCAGCGGCAGCGGTGTTGGCGTGGGCGTCAAGGGCGGCGCCCTCGCGCTGGGTGGCGACCGCGGGGCGGCAGCGGCGCTCGGCCGTTCCCTCCGCCTGGGCGGCAATGGGGCGATGGCACTGCGGGTGGCGCTCGCAGCGGTGCTGGGGCGGGCGTCTGCTGCCACCGCTGCGGGCGGCGGCGGCAGCGGCGGCGCGCCGTCGGTGGCGCCGGTAGGGGTGGACTTTCGGGCTGCCCGCGTAGCGGCAGCGGCGGTGGGCGCCGAGGTTGTCCTCGGCGACCGGCCGGTGGAGATTACGCTCCGTCGCGCGTGGGCGGCGCTTGGGATTGTTGACCGGCTGCGGCTGGGGTGGCTGCTCGTGAGGGGGGGTCTTGGAGGGGGCGGGGGAGGCGCTGGCCCAGCTCCGTCGTCAGCCGCTGCACCCCAGGCGGGGGATGCGGCGCCTTCGCCCCCCGCCAGAGCGTCGTCGGTGGCGGCCGCCGTCGACGCGGCCGCGTCGGCACGCCCCACTGACGATGCGTTGGATGCCTACCTCGCTACCTTGGCGGCGACTTTTCCGTCTTTGGTGCCTCCGCTGGTCACCGAGCGAGACCTCTACCTGGCGTGGTCGGTCAAGCGGTCACAGGCGGTCAAGGGGGTGGACTCGGTGGTGGGAGTGGTCGGGCGCGCGCACTGCCGAGGGGTCCTTGCCGCTATGGACGAAGATGATGCAGCGCGGGCGGGGGGCGGTGTGTTGCTAACGTTTCGGGACCTGGTGGGATGAAGGCTTTTTTGGCGGCGGCGGAGTCGCGTAGGGCACACGGGAAACAATGGCCGGCGGCGACGGCGCCACGGCGCGCAGTGTGTAGCGGTAGATCAATCGCCTGGTGGCGACAGTGGCAGTCATTGGTGGGGAGGTTTGGCGGCCTCGAAACAGCGTTCCACGTGGGTTTGGTGTGCTCCCTCGTCGGACACCCGCCACCCGCTTGTCGCGCCCACCTACGTCCTTCCCTCCATTCATCCCCGCATGCTTACCCGCCTCAACCCACCCTGTCGCCGTCAAGTGCTGTTGGTTGGAGATCAGCGGTTTTCTCGTGCCCACCACTTCGACGTGCCCATCATGTCACCAACCTTGCTGGAGCCGTAGCTGACGGATGCACTGTAGCTGCTTGCCTCGCCCAAGATCTGGACTTCTCGGCACTTCTCGACACCTCTCGGCACCTCTCGGCACCTCTCGGCACCGAAGAATGCCCGTCGGTCCACGAGGTCAGGCAAGTGGATCCGCCTCTCCGTGAAGTACATACAGTACGCGTAAGCTGAGTGCGGTTTTCGGCTCGCCGAATTCATAGCTCGCACCCACTGTTCTGCGAAGCGTCACGCGCGCCAGCCAGGCGTGTGCACGCGCTGCAAACCAATTCGATCACTGTCAACCCCCTGGCAGCCAAAAACCTTCAGATTCACAGAGAACTGGACCGTTAGTGGAGATTTCTTAGAGCTAGTCTCTGCTTCTCATTGGCCACCGGTCATGTTCCGTCAAGTTGTGCGTACCTCTCACACGCACTGAAAAGCCAGGGCTAGGTCAAACCTGAGACCGTTTCTGGTTCCGAGTGGCCTCCACCTCGTCCCATCCCCCCCCCCGCTGGATTGCAAGGACCCGTTGCACCTTTCGATTTACACCGAAGCCCTCTCTGCGAGCCTTCTGAGGGGCAGGCAGATGATTGCGCCTTCCTCCTGCCTACAACCAGACCAGTCGGAACGGACACAGTGGCCACTGCAGAGCACTGTATGCCCGACTCACCTTCGTGCCTGGGAGCCGTGCTCGTCATTCACTTCCACTGGCGTCGCCGAAGGTTGCCGAGCACTACCGCTTTACCATTGGCCCGAGAGAAGGGACCGACAGATTGCATGTGGCAGTCGATTGGCCCGCCGCTGCTCCAAGAGAAGGAGCTGGCACCAACGCAGCTTTCTATTGGCTGATTCTCCCCGGGCGGCGGTGTCGTTGGCACTCCGCTAACACTGTCCCCCCCCCCCCCACCCAAGCCCCTCTGGGAGGGGACCCGCGTGCCCCGTCCGCGAGAGCCGACGTCGGGCAGGCCACAGCTCTCTCCACACGGCCTGCCTGCGGCACATCCACACCAGGTGGCAGCCGCAGGGGCCCCTCGGGGGGCGACGCCGACGGCCGGTCGGCGTGGTCGGCGGGAAGCCCGCCCAAATCTGATGACCCCCCCGCACGCGCCTCGGCTGCAACGGCACCACCACGCGCCACCCCTCGGCGGCCAGGCGGCACAAGGCTGTCACGCTGGGCGACTCTGCTGCCGCCTTGCCCCCCCCCCCCCCCCCCCTTTCCCTCCCCGCCAACGCCACACCCCCCCTCACTCATGGGTAGGCGACCCCCAGGGGCGTGCCACGCGTGGCTCGTGGGGGGGGCGCACGGGCCGTGCCGCCGCCGTCGCTGGGTGTGTGGGGCCGGGCGGGGCGCTCGGACAGGCACACCCCCACCGGCCGCCACAGCGGGGTGTCGGAGGGCTGTACTAAAGCCTGCGTGCGTGCTCACCTTGAGTCGGCCCACCTAGCGCGTCAGCTTGCCCTTGCCGCACGCGTTTGGAACGCCTCGCTCCCCCGCCACCCCCCGTCGTACGCAGACAACCTGCACGCGCATCCCCTCCTCCCGCACCGTGCTGTTGTAACCTGACTGTGTGGCGGCCCGCCTCGTTGTGTGCCGCTCGCTGCAGCACTTGACCCACCCCGCCCCCGTCGCGGCGTGCTCCGTTGGCCCTTCTCCCAGCGCGCTCCCTCCACCTTCTACCCTCCCCCCCGCCCCCTTCGGTGTGCGCTGCGTCGCGGCAGACTCCACGATGGCCGGGTCGGCGTCGTCGGTGAGCAGCGGTGAAGCCACCAAGGTGACGGTCACGAAGGAGACCAAGGAGGGCACCTCCCCGCCTCCCAAGAAGCACCCCATGCACCTTGTCAAGAAGCGTGTGTACCAGGCTACGAACCGCCACTCGTCGACCGCTACTGATGGTGCACTGCAGGACAAGAAGCAGCAGCTGGCGCAGGTGGAGGCGACGCTGAAGAAGTGTACCGCCGCCATTGACACGGTTGGTGACGCATGGCGCCGGGTGTTCAAGGCGCAGCGCGACTTCGGCGAGTCCTTTGTTGCTGGGTACCCTGACCAGGACGACGTGCACGAGACGGCGGCGGCGGCGAGCTCCTCGTCTGAGGCGGCGCACAAGGCGTTCCTTCAGCGCAAGGAGGGCAACCCGTCTTTCCTGGAAGTGGAGCAGAAGGTGGTTCACGCCTATCTGGCCGAGGTGTCGGAGGCATGGGCCTTGTGCAAGGAGACGGAGGCGGCCAAGCTCGAGTGCGACCGCTACTCTTCCAAGGTTGAGAAGATGGAGCTGCCGAAAAAGAAGTTTGGCTGCTTTGGCGGTGCGACAGACGAGACCCCCGAGGTCAGCCCCGTGAAGAAGGCCAAGAACCACGAGAAGAAGGAGGAGGCGCGCGCCAAGTACGACGCCTCGCTCGCGTCGACGCTGCAGACGCTGAGGGTGCTCTATTCGAAGCGTGCTCCCGTGCTGCAGGCTGCGTTCGTGTCGTTTTGGCTGGCCCAGGGCAAGATGGCCTCGCTTCTGTCTGAGCACGATGCCAACGCGGTCAGCTACGCTACCGACCTCGAGTCGCGGGTGCTGGAGATTGATATCAACCAGCTTGCTGCTCCGAAGACAGAGACCCCTGAGGTGGTGGCGACGGAGACGACTGCCGAGGTGGCACCGGCTGTCGACACTGAGGACGTGACCGTCGTGTCGGCGGTCGTCCCGGCTGCTGAGGGTGCCACCGTCGTGGTAGAGGCTGCCCCAGAGGCGGTCAGCCTGACTGCGGAGGACCTGCCTTCGGTTCCCACGGACGCCCCGGGGCTGTCCAAGACTCTTCCTACAGTGCCTTCAGTGGAGCCGACGCCCGCGCGGTTGACGGGTGAGACAACGGCAAAGCCGATTGCTGCCTAGGCCGGTGAACCCGGCTTGATGGGACGGAACTGGGGCAATGGCGTCATTGGGGACTTCGGCAATCTTTTGGGGTGGTCGTGGGCGGGGGTTGTAGGGGTTGAGGCGGGAAGGCCTGGCGACTACCTCGTGGCAGCGGTCGTTGATGCTGAGGACGTCAATGACCGTACCGTCTACACCCTGTCTGGCTGATCAGTGGGTGGCGGGGACCGCTACAAGCTGTGTAGTGTAGGGCTGGACTATTTTTTTCGTGTCTTGCTTGTCTGCTTTTGGTTGGTTATATGCTCTTTGCGCTGCATCTCGGCAGTTGCTTCATGCGTCTTGGCAGCTGCTGTCGCGGCTTTCACCGGCCTCGCTGGCATGGAGTGGAACACTTTGCTGTCGCGTCGCCCTCTTAGTTTGTTTCCTTCCTGCACGGCGAGGGGCCACCGCGTTTCTGTATAGCTTTGTCGGCTCCCAGATCCCCCGGCCATTGTGAAGCACTTTGGTAGACTTGTGGCATTGTTCTTCTCCCTTTCCCCTCCTGACCACGACAAAAAAATGGACTCAGTGGTCGCCTCCGTCGCTCGATGGCCGGGCTGTCCACATCCACGGCCAAGGTGGGCAATGAAGGTGTAAGAGGTGCAGCGCTCCACACCGTCAAGACTAGAGAGCTCAGCGCCGCGGTGCCGAGGCTGCGCCTCAACTACCGTGCGCGGCGCCGGCGCCCACAGCGCCCCACCAGCTGGTGGTGGCGTCGACACACGCAGGTCACCCGCACCTTTGGAGCCGTACCGGCACCGGTTCGGAAGCGCCGCGCCGGCGCACCGGTTGGATACGCCACGGCCATCCCACCGCTGAGGCCACCACGCACAGGGCAGAGCCTCCCAGGTGCGGCAGGTCGACCAGGAGGCCCCCAACGCACGCCGCGGGCCAGCCAACTCGTTTGGCCGCGTGGGCGGCAGGCGGTCAACCTCCCTCCCCCACCCTTTCCGCCCGCCTGGTCCCCGCCCGGGAGGAGGAGCGTCACCCCCCCGGTTCGGCAGCCGCCGCGTGCGCAACCACCCTGCCGTCGTGGCTGAGCGACGCAAACACCCCCCCTTCACCCCAACCGGGTCCCCCCCCCCTTTCCCTCCCCACGCCACCCCGTACACGCTGTCGTCGTGGACTGGGTAGGTGGCGAGGCTGCCCCCCCCAGCCGCCGCAGCGGGCAGCGCGCCCCCCCCCCCCCCACCACCCCCCAGCCGCCACAGCCGGACAACCCCGTCAGTGCCGCCCGACAGCACCGCCGGCGGCGTGCCGGCCGCCCCACCGCCGCCGCCGGCCGCTACCGCCACAGCACTCACCCAGTGGGCGTGTGCGGCGGGGAGGGCGGCAAGCGCGCCCCCCCCCGCACGGGCGTCATAGACGGCCACCCCGCCGTCAGCGCCGCCCGCCACCACCACGCCCGCCCCCGCCGCGGCGGCCGTGACGGGCGGCTGCGGGGCCACCCCCGGGCCGCCCGCGGCGGGCCCCCCAAACCGCAACGCGGGCGCTGTCCCCCCGGGCGCTGTCCCCCCGGGCGTGCGGAGGTCGTACCCGGCAACGCCGCCCGCGTCGGCCACCAGCAGCAGGTCCCACCCGCCGCCACCAGCCGGTGGGTCGGCCGCCCACGCCACCGCCGAAACGCCGCCGCCACGGCCGGCGGCAAGGCCTGGAAAGGTGGCGAGCCGCTCCAGGGCGCCCCCCCCGGGGGGGGCCACCCACACCCCCGCCGCCCCCGCGGCGGCCGCAACCAGAGTTCGCCGGGACGGGTGGGCGGCGACGCCCACCAGGGGCGCCCCCGCAGGCGCGGGTGCCCGCGCCAGCGGTGTCAGCACGCACTCGGCAGGGGAGAGGCCCGCGTACACGGGGGGCGTGCTGCCGCCGCCACTGCCGCCGCCGCCACCACCACCGCCCCCGCCGTCCCCGCTACCACTGCCACTGCCGCTGCCGTCGTCGCCGCCGACGACGCCCCCCGCCGATGCAGCGTCTGGCGATGATGGCGGCGGCGGCAGGCGCAGCGCGGCGGGCAGGGCGGGCCCCCGCCAGAGGACCACCTCTGACACCACCGGATTGACCGACGCGGTCACCAGCGTGAGGGTCTCCCCCGGCGCCGCCGCGGCCGCCGCGACGGCCGCCACCTGGCCAGCCGGGTGGGGCAGGCCGCCCAGTGGGCGGAGGCTCATCTCCTCGGGGTCATCGCCGCCAACTGCGGCGAGCAAAGTCAGCGAATTGGGGGGGCCCTGCCCACCGGCAGCGGCGCCGCCGCCACCGCCGCCACCGCCGCCACCACTGCCGTCACTTTCGCCGGGGGCGGCGGCCCAGGCTGCCCGTGCATCGGCCGTGGCGGCGAGGAAGAGGCCGGGGGCGGGTGCGCACAGTGCCCGCCCGCAGCGGCGGATGCCGTAGGCAGCCGACGCGCCACGTGGGCGGACGGGTGTGGGGAGGAGAAGGGAGGGGAATAAGAGGGCGCCCATCGTGACACAGACGTAGGTGTCACGATCAGGAGAGGGCAGGGCGGGGGGGGTGGGGGCGGGAAGGGAGGACCGGGGGCGATGTGCGCGACAGTGCGTGCGCGTGGGGCGCGGGGTCAACGAGGGTGAGGGGTCCAAGAGGGCTTGAGGAGGGGGGCACCGGCAAGGATCAGCAGCGGCCTGCCGACAGTAAAAGGGCGAAATCTACATCGAAGAGGTGCCCCTCTGTTTGACTTTTTCACTATGCAAGCGTTGGGGGACCTCTTCCTTCCACGCAACGACAGCGGCCGAACACCGGGTGACCGAGGCAGCGTCGCGGCTGCCCTACTCGGCCGGCGGGGCAAGCGCCGCCACCGCTGACAGAAAGGTCTTCGTGGCTCTCCATGGCGCCTTTACTTGTTGGTGTGTATCCCGGGGGTGCTAACGGCGGCGCTACTCCTCGTCGACGAGTACCGGCCGGCGGCGCTGGTGGTCTCCCCGCCGCCCCGACGCGGGTGGCCTCGTTGCCCATTGACCGAGCGCTGGCGTTATGAAGCCTCCCGTTTGACCCTTCTGCCGGACGATGTCGTCGTCGTTGCGGACCTTGCGCCTACCACTTCCGCCCAGTGGGCGCTTATGACTGGCTGCTCAACAGGGACGCTGCTGCACACGCCACTGGTTCCCCCGGTGGAGGTCGCACGGATGTGGGGTGTGAGCGGTCCCAGGGGGACCCACGCTGCCGACGCCGCGCGAAGATATGCAGCCGCCTCTCGGTGGGCGGCCGCCCACCCAGCACTGGCAATGACTGACGCGCTGCGCGCCAGCCGAACCTGCCGCCTCGATGTCACGCACCATCGTTTGGGGTGTCGTGGGCAGACGACGGGGCCGGCGGGTGGGACGAGAAGTGATCGTGTCGGCTATACACCAGACGCACGAGATTCCCATGCCACCCCCTGCCAGGGGAGTGGGGTGGGTGGCGTCTGTCATCTTTACAAATCTTGCTAGAGCACACATGTCAATACAGAGAGTGAGAGAAGAGCCCCCACATGGCGAGTCCCCCAAAAGCGCTGACCACCCCAACCACCGAAGGGGCAACGTCATTGCGAGCGCTTCATGCCGGATCGTGCCGCCTGATCCGCTTGTGATGCAGGCCGCTCAATAGACAGCGCCCAGCAGCTCCTTGGCCACGCTCTCGAGAAAGTCCTCCAGGCTCCCGTCCTTGGCATCGTCCAGAAAGTCGTCGTGCTTTCCCTCCTTGACCTCTTCCAGAAGCTTGTACGCACGCGGCACGACTTTCATCAGAATCTCCATGACATGCTCCAACGTGTCAATGACCTCCTTCTCCGACGGGATGTGGTCGTCCAGTTCACCTCGCTTAAAGGCGTCAATCACCTTGTCAAACTCTCCCGCCTTGTACGCCTCCCACAGTGGCTCCAGCGCCCGCAGGGCCATCTCCTTCATGTCCAGCCCGCCCGGCAGCTCTGCGTGCACGGTCGCCACACGGTGCAGCGCGGCGACGGCAGCGACCGAAGAGGAGGCGGCAGCAGCAGCGAAGGGGGCGGCGGGCGTGACCGCCTGCTGCATGCCTACGGTGGGGGCCGCGGCGGCGGGGGCGACGGCCGCTACCACGGCCGCGGCCGCCAGGGCCACCAGGGAGAGCATCCGAACCATGATGAGGTGTACGGGGTAGCGGGGGCGGGAAAGATGTGGAAAGGGATACGGAAGAACGGATGCAGGGTGGAAGCAGGCTGATGGGCTCAGGCGGGTTCCGGGAAGGAGGCGACAGTGGGCACGCGTTGGAGAGCGGTATCTTCCTGCCAACGGCGAAAAGACACAGCGTTTAATATGCACGGCCGTCCCGTCTCTCACGTCCAGTAAAAACTCCCTCCCGCGTGCCAGAGTGCGACCTCCCTCCCCTACGATTCCCGTGTCGCCTCCACGCGGCCAAGCGGATGGGGCGGAGAGGCCCCACGGGAGGATGGGGCGTGGGTGCGCTAAACGGGCGGATGGCGCGTGGAGGTCCCAGCCTGGTGGATGGCGCGAGGAGGCGCGTCGGACAGCAGGGCCGTCGGCGGCTTTTGACGGGGGATCCTGAGCACCTGAAAGCATGAGTGCGTGCTTGTTAGAGGGTGGAGGGGGATCAGATTGTCCTGAATCCGGGTGTGCGCTGTCCTTGCTGGCGCTTGGCTAGAGCTGGCGGGGACCCCAGTGCGGGCCGCGCGAGCTGCGGGGAACCGCATCGCCAGCCCCTCGCGGACAGGATGACCTGGCCAAAGATCCGGAGTGGGAGGCACCGGTGGACAGTATGTGCCGGTGTGGCCCAAAAAGGTCCCTGACAAGGATATACCCCCTTCACCGTCCACGGGTATGTGACGAGGCTGGACGAGCTCCTGACCAGACTCGTCTCCAACGGGGAGAGCACCCCGGGTTTTGATGGCCCCATCGAGCGCCCACCATGCGTGGCACGCGCCATGATAAAAAGACAGGCTCGCCCGTTAGGGTCCCCGGATGTGCGTGATATGGCGCTCGGTGACGGGCGCGCTGGCAGACTCTCTCAGACACACGCCTCCCTCTTGAGCCCGTCATGAGTATCACAGGGTCGGCAGCCTGTGCGGCACGGTGGGAGCGCGCCCACTACCTTCGCGGCCGTGGGAACCACACATCGGTTCTGGGCTGCACAGTGTGTCCATCTATGTATGTACAGGGATGGGGTCACGATTCGCCGTGTTGGGACGCGCGGGAGCGGAGAGTGCCATCCCACCGCAAGGCGTGCACCCCCATCGCCGCCCACCGCATGCGCTGCAACCCATGCCAGCCGTCGGGAGGGCGCGACGCACCCCCGCCCCCCCCAACCCCACAAGCCACCACGCAGCTGCTCTAGGCACGGCCACGCGCCCGTCTAGGGGCCGCGCGCCACCGCCACCACGCCCTGCACCACGCCGCGCCAACCACGACGAGGCGAAGGGCAAAGGCCACCTACCCCGCCCCCTCCTGCACACGCCCCCCGCGCACCGCATCGGGAGTGCCGACCTCCCGCCCCCGCCACCGCCCACAAGGAGGGCCCCTTCCCTGCTCCTCCAATGGCGGCAGCCACCGGCACGCCCACCGCGACGGGTGGGGTGAGGCGGGTGGCAGCACACCCCTCCAGGGGCGCCCCCTCCGGCGTCGGCCGAGCGCGCCAGGCTTGCCACGACCCGCGTTGCAGCGGGGGGCGGGCCGTCAGCATCTACCGCGCCCGTGCCATCACGCTCCACCGCCGCTGTCACCGCGCCACCACACGCCGACGTCGAGTTGCGCTGACCACCGCCTGCAGTGAGTTAAAGTCTCCCTTTTTGTTCCAGCAAGAGCATCGCCCCGATCTCGGCTGCCGTCGCAGCCGCCCATGCCTCCCGCCGCTGCCCTACAGCGTGAGGCAACCACGGGGGTGGCAGGGCAGGTGCAGCGTGACGGGAAGCCCACCCCCACCGGCGTGCCACGGACCTGGCGGCGGTGGAGGTCGCCACCATCTGGCTAGCTAAGGGCGCCACGACGCCCGTTTGGGGAGGCCACCACCGACAGCGAGCAAGGCTAGTGGAGAACGGGAGGGGGGCGGCTCGCCACCACGAGCGGCGATGCCCCAACGCCGCCATCAGCATCCATAACGGGGGAGCGGCGCACAGGCCCGTGAAGGCGTCGATGAAGGCTGGGAGGGCGGGCAGAGTGTGCCACCAGCGCCCCACCCCCACTTGTGCGTGCCCTTCGCACCCGGCCGAAGCGCCACGTAGGTAAAAGAAGTGAGGAAAGGGCGGGGTGCACCGCACCACCGGTAGGGGGACGGAACCGATGGCCAAGGCATGGCACCTACGAAAGGCCAAGGGACCAGCAGCGGGATCTATCGTCATGAATCGACAGCAAGGAAACTTTCATTTCGGATTTCATCGTGACTTCTGAGCCACGCGAGCGGCCACGCTGGCCAAGCTGCCTGCTTGTGGCCGAGGCCCGCTTCTTCGTGCAGCTTCCACTCAGTGTCGCGCCGTCCCCTGGCAGCCGTCGCGTGGGCCCCGCCTCGGCGGCCCAGCTGCTGTTCTGTAGCGGAGCGGCACCAGGCCTCTGGGCGTTGCGGGCCCACGCCGCTGCCCGCCCCTGCCGCCCCGCCCCCTCCCTCGGCGCCTACGGTGATTTGCTCCTTGCACCAGAGCTCGCTCCCCACCGCCGCCCCTCTGCCCCCGCCTCCCTCCCAGACGCTACCGCTCGCATTCGTGCGACCAGCCGCACGCTGGCGGTCGCCGTGCATCCTTCCGGCGGTCGCCGCACCGGCAGCGCGTCCTCCGCGTCGGCAGTCGCGCGGTCCCCCGCGTCCCGACGGGCCTTCGCTGCTGCCGCCGCACCCGCCGCCCGCCCGCCCCACTGCCGCCACCGCTCCCCTCCAGCAGCTGGTGCATTCCAATCGGCCGCCGCCCGTGTGCGTCCCCTACCTCTTCAAACTGACCCAGTCCCCCACCTCTTCACACACAGAGCATACGTCACCACTGCGGCAGGTCAAAGGCTGTCCTCCTGTCGTGGTAGCGGGTGCGTCTTCCTTGTTACCCCACCACCCAAACCTGTCTGCTCCCTCTGTTGGTTCCCTGTGGCTCCTGCTTCCTCTTCCTCCCCCGTCCCCCATTCCCTTCCGCTCCCCACTTTTTGCCATGGCGTTTGCTCACGCCCTGCCGCTGGGCTCGTCCCCACCCCCCCGGCGGGTAGCCGCCCTGTCGCGTCAGCGGGGGGTTGGCGGCGCACCGGCAGCCCCCGCCCCCACCCCCCCCGGCGCTGCTCCCGGCGTGACTCCCCACGGGGGTGCCGGCGGCGGCCGCGGCGGTGGCGGCGGCGTCACCGCGGCTGGTCCCGGCCGCCGCCGCCTGCCCCCCCCGCGCATGGCGGCGCCCCGGTTTGACGGTGCAGACTTTGGCGACGCCGCCCTCACCGGCGGGTCCCTCCCCGCCGCCCGCCGCGGGGTGGCGGGCGACGCCGACGGTGCGGGCCACGCGCAGCGGGTGCAGCTCGTGCGTATCCTTCTCCGGCTGATAAACTTGCCGCGCCAGAATCTAAAGGTCCGCGCGCTCATTGAGGCCCTCGAGGCGGCACCGGCTGTGCCGCTGCCAGCCGTCGCCGCCGCCACTGTCGCCGCTGCTGGGACTGCCGCACCGCCGCCACCGCCGCCGCAGTCATCGACGCTGCCACCGCTGTCGCCGCCTCCGGGCCACACGGAGGCAACGGCTTCGCGCCGGGGCGGCATCCCCACTGGCGGCCCTCTCCGCTCCCCCCCTCCCGCCATCACACCACCCAGTACGCCTCCCCTGTCGCCGGCCGAGGCGGCACTGCATGCAGCGCTTGACGGCGGGCGGCCGTGGCGCCTCCTCTTCTCCTCCACCACGCTCGGTACCCCCTCTTCGGTGGTGCGGCTGCGGCGCGTCGGCACCCGCTTCTACGTCCAGCCACGGCTGGCGGTCAACTTTGCCGAGTGGTCCATCTTGGCGGCGGGGGGCGTCGAGTACACGGGCCTCTTCCTCATCCTCTCCCGCTACGCGGTTGTGTCGACGGCGTCGGCGTCGGGGCGGCCGGCGGTCCTCCGGCTGACCTTCCTCGAACACCAGCTCCGGCCAATAGGCGGACGGCCGTCGTCGCCCGGGCGGCCGGCGTCGCGGGTGCCGCCGCGGCCCGACCGCCTGGTGGCGGCCCTGACGCGGATGCTGCCGGCCGAGTTTTTTGCCCCGCCAGAGCGGGTCGACATCTCGCACCTGGCCGCGGGGGGGAAGACGCCGCTGCTGGTGACGCGCAGCAAGGGGCGGCGCTTTGCGGGGGTGGCCAACGTGTGGGCGCGCGATGCCGCCACGGCTGCTGCTGAGGGGGGGGTCATAGACAAGACGACGGCGCTGATGGACCGGGCGGTTGCGCGGGTGACGGGGTGGCTGCCACCAGCGGGGCCTGCGGGGGGCACGGGCACGTCGGGCCGCTGAAGAATGACGGCTTTGGGTGCGGTTTCTTCCCCCCCAGCCAACCTCTTTAAGGCGACGTTCATTTCTTGCCGCCGTCACCGTCATCGTCTTTGCGGTTGGTTCTCAAGGCCACGGCGACCGCGGGAGTCCTCCTTCAACGCTCGCTCACACCGTCAGTGCTGCACAACCTGCTTTCGGTGGCGCTCTCCCTGTCCGGTTCCTTCCTTAAACACGCGAGATATGTCGACTAGCGACACAACCCATCCCTGCAAAGCGCCATCGCCCCACTCACGCCCGTGGGCGTACTCGACCGTGACACGGCCGCGGGTGCCCGCGTTTTCAGCCCCCACGGCCTCGTTTGCAAGCAGGACGGAGGTATATACTGTGCAGTACGTGGTTCCACGTGTACGAAAACCAAGAAAGTACAGTCATTATTCGACTATATGAAGGGGGGCTAGGGTTTCCTTAATATAATCGGAATATCATTTACAGCGGATTCGCAACGAGTGCGTGGACTGACAAACACCGCCGGGCGTCGCAGCCGATCAAATTACACGCTCGCAAGAAATCCGCGTCATCGGGTGAGGCGAGCAGGGCGCACCAGCCAGGCGCACAAGTTGCTTCCTACGCACGACCAGTCAAAACCATAATAGCACGACGGCATCTACTCCTCGCACTCGTCCATCCTCTCCCCTAGCGCCATGTCGACCGTCTCATCCAACGCCTCCACATCATCCTCCGCAGCAAACCACTGCTCAACAGCAACGGAGCGCTCACTGTCAGACACACCCTCAAAGTCGTCCCACAAGCGGCTGTTAGCCATCAAAGCTACCACCCCAGAAACGTCAGTGTGGACGTTATCCGCCACAGGTACGACCCCGTGCAGCTGCCTGCGCACTTCAGCGGCGCGAGTAGCCAATGGCGGAGGTCGAAAGTGTAGACCGGGAAAGCTGGCAGCGGGGTCGGCCAACGTGAAGCGCCGTCGTTCTAATCGCCAGGAAGCGCGCGGTCGCGAGACCGGATGGTGTTGGTCGGCGGCGGCGTCAGCGAGAGGGATGAGCCGAATCGGTGAGGCGCACCCACGGTCAGTCCTGCGTGAAAGTGCTCATTTCAGTCAATCGTCCATCTCGTGAGGGATTGGAGCTCCGTCAGCTCGAGGGTCCCCCGGGGGCCCACAGGCCACCCCCAGTTAAGGGCGGACATTAGGGTTCAGAGCGAATATTGCATTACATCCCACACGTGCAACGTTCGCGCGACTTTGTCGTCGATATGACTTCCTGGTTGGACGGGAGAAAATGTAAACGACTGCACATAACAAGAAGTAACTGATTGAGAACAAGAAAGAAATAACAAGAGGAAAAGAAGGTATGGCACCGTGCCTCTCATAGCACCATAAAATGCCGCATAGAAAGCGCCTTTCTTGCACCCAATATTTTTTCTTCGGTTTGTATTGCTTCGGCAATTTGTCCGCGCGCGAATGCAGCTTTCAGAGGCTCATGGCACTTATATATGTTGCTGCCATGCTGATGCACGTGAAGCACTGTGCCCTGCTCCCACGAGGCGAAAAGTAAGGATTCCGTGTTGATTTTCAACCCCAGAGGTCCACCGCAGGTGCTCCAGGCAGCTGTGCTCCAATTCTATACAGATACGTTGTATGAACCCTCGTAACCACCCTTGCGGGCAGGGCCAGGAAAGCCAGTTGACGCAGTTTTGTTCCCGAAGGACTCCAGCAATTCCGAGAGAGTGAAAGACAAGACAAACACACTCCTCGCCGGGCGCACCTCGAAAGCCCGAGGGGCGACCGGAGGCGTGGCCAAGGGCGGGGAGGACAAAGAAGAAATAAGGGCGGATGGCGCCGGCCAAAACCGCCAAGAAACGGTAAGCGCAAGGGGGGGCGGGTGGGTCGCCGCGGGAGAAGGGGCGGACGTGCCGGGCCAAACCGGCAGCCCGCACCGCTCGCGCCGCGGGCATATGAGGCCGCGCCCCCCCTCTCTCTCCCCCCTCCACGCAAGGGGTGCCCAGGGCACCCGCCAGCAAGCACGCATGGGCCAAGGTTGGCCCGCGGCAACAGTGCTGGCGACAGTCAGAAACGCATGGAAGACAGAGTGCAAGAGAGGGGGGGGGGAGGATGGGGGGCGGAAGTGAAGTAGGCAGTTACCTGCACGTGCATAGACGAATTAACCGTAACCACCCTTGCGGGCAGGGCCAGGAAAGCCAGACCAGTCGGAGATGTAGCCGCCAAAAAACTCGGAGGCCGCGGCCGACGGGAGCAGCCTCGCGTCGATATAGTGGCGCGCGGTGACCGTCGGCCTAGAATGCTCCATGTACGCCGCGACGACCCGGAAGTGGCACGCCGATGGCGTTAGCCGCGGTTGCGGCGCCGCTCCGTAGGGACTTCCCAGACCAACGCACACCCACTGGTGGGGAGGCGCCGAGCAAGGCCAGTGCCGGGCGCAGCCACCGAGAGGTCGCGCGATGTCCGGGGAACTCCCCCGGCGCAGCAAAGAGGGGCGCCCAAGGAGACCCGCCGTCCGCCGCGAAGTCTCGCACGTACGCGCGCAGGAACAGCAGCGGTGGGTCGGAGGTGTAGCCGGCTGGGTGCACCGGTACGAGGAAAGCGGAGCGCGCGCGCGTCCACGCTTCGCTCTTGTGGAATGCCTGCTGCACGTGCAGCCCTTGCGGCGTGAAGGTCAGGTCGACCGCCCGCATCGCCGCGGCGGCGCCTGTAGCATCTCTGGCCCTGACTTGGCGCCGACCCGGAATGGCAACCAGGGGACACCAGGTGCCAGGACACGCCCGCCGTGTGGGGATGGTTGGCGGCCGTGGCCCGTGCCCGGCACTGGGATGCGGTGGACTAAACTACCCACACGTGAGAGAGGGACTTCTGATGGGCTTCTGCAGATTTGTGAGGGACTTGATTTGAGGGAAATTGAGTGTGACATTAGTGAGGGAGAATAGAATCAGCAGTGATAGTGGCCCCCAACCTGACGAGGTTAGAGTCGGGTCGGGGCCACTCGGGGGTAAGGGGGGGGCTGCCTGGCCAACGTGCCGAGGCTCCCCCAGATGCACGTTAAGAGGGACAGCGAGGCGAGGTAGCAATATGGATGGCCGTATTGTGACCCAAATCTAGGGGGCTACTTCTATCCTTTTACTTTCAAGTTGGGAGTCCGTAATGGTCACGGTATCTGCGAGCTACGTATGACCAGAGGGGCTTGCATCTTGGGGTGGAGGGTGGTTAGTGGTGTCTCCGAGGGCTTATAACGAGGGGGCCGGCGGCGAATTGTAGCACAATAGGGAACCGCTGCACGACCACTCTCAGGGAACACTCACCAAGGGGGATCGGCACCAACGTCACCGGGAGGCCAAGCATGCTGTCCTTGGAGCACAAACCACGGGACCAAGATGGGAGCCCAAATGGGAGGGGTTTGTCGTTCTACCATGGCCGGTGGTGGATTCGCCGCCGGCCCCCTCGTTATTAACCCTCGGAGACACCACTAACTACCCTCCACCTCAAGATGCAAGTCCCTCTGGTCATACGTAACTTATAGATACCGTGACCAATACGGACTCCCAAATTGAAAGTTAAGGGTTAGAAGTAGTCCCCCTGTATTAGGGTCACAGTACGGTCATCCATATTGCTACATATCCCCCCCTTAGATTCGGCCCGTCCTCGGGTCTCGCTGGATTCGGTGTTCCGAATGTAAGTGTGTCGCGCGACCGTTTACCAGTCGGGTGGGGCTTTGCGCCCTGTCGCGGCAGACACCCTTTTTCGGGGTTGTCTGAGGGGGGTGCCCCCCTTTGTGTGGTACACACACGATCCGTTTTCCGGACCGTTGAATTCCCGATGCGGGTTTTGTGTCACGGCCCCCTCTTCTGGGGAGTGGTGCAAGCGGATCCGCCACCAGGCGTCTGGTGGTAGGGGAGCCCCTCTCGTGTGGACGAGTGAGTGGGGGCGGGGGCTGCCCGCGTTGCGTGGGGGCGGTTGTGGGGTGACCCCCCTTGATTACCCCGTGTGGGGGCGTGGCCCTGACCCAGGTGCCTGGGTGGAGCGACCTCGTTGCTCGGCTGGCGCGGGTCGTCCCGCGCTGCCGTATTGCTCGTGCTGAGCTGTGCGGTTATAAGCGCGGGTGCCCGCGCTTCCCTGGCTCGTCCCCGAGCGTTCCCCATACCGGGTCGAGCCGGCTGCGGCTTTCTTGGCACGGGGAACCCCTGCTACCCCGGATCCACCATTTCGGACCCCCAGGTGCCCGGGGGCGTGGACGACCTCCTGCTTGAGAAGGAGGAGGTGATGCAGGACGACGTTCCCGTCGCCGCCACCGCTGCCGAGTGGTTCCTTGCGAGCTCGTCGGACTTCGAGGATCGGGTGACCGTCCGCGTGTCGGCGGCGGGCCCGCCGGGCGGGTTTTCGTCCGTTTGCAGCGGCACGACGGCGCCGTCGGGGGGCGGTCAAACGCGTGTGGCGGCTCCTGCTCCTACTCCTCCGGCGGCCTGGATGGCTCCTGTCGCCGGCGCCGGCGTGGCGCTACCTCAAGAGGGTGCAGCCGCTGCTTCTGACGGTCGTGGCGGCACCCCGGCCGGGACGGCGGGTCAAGATGGTGCGGGTACCCGCCCGATTGGTGGTCCGTCCGCGGGGGTGGTTGACGGGTCTACCCCATCCGTCCCCGTTGTGCCGTCGTCGGGCAGGGGAGGTGACGGCGCTCTTCCCGCGGTGCCGCGGGCGACTGGTGGTCAAGACGTGTCTTCCCCGATGGCGGTGGACTCCGGGAGCTACTCCGGGCGGGCGCCCGCCCTTCTTCTTCCTCCTCGCCCCCGTGCGCCTGCGGCGCCGGCCCATCCGCCGGTGGGGCTTCCCTCGGCGCCGCCGATTCTTCCTGGGCCCGCCCGGGCTTCCCCGCTGGGTGGCGGCCTCGATTTGGTGGCGGGCCACCCCTCTATGTCGGTGTCCGTCTTGGTGGCTCGGGTTCGAGGCCTCACCGTGCAAGAGCCCATGGACTCCGCTGGTCGGATGCGGGTGGACTTCCACCCGCCGAGCTACCGTGGAGGTTCCTCCCGGCGCATCAAGTTGGACCCGAGTTGGGAGCGGGAGTTGGCGCGGCTGGTCAACCAGCCGAATGCGGTTCGTGTGGAGCATCATTGGATACTGAGTCAGCCGGACGACCGGCATGCCCAGCTCTGGCGCACCCGGGTCGGGCGGGGTAAGGTCTTCCTCAACGCCGCGTTCGGGGTATGCGACTTGGTTGTTCCCGCGTTGCCGCGGAAAGTTGACTACCCGGCTAGTGCTCGGGGGGTTGCGGCCGCTGTGACCCCTGTTGCGTTCGGGCAGACTGTGGCCGATACCGGCCGGTATCCCGGGTTTGAGTACTTCCCGGGGGTATCCCCGTATCTGACGTTGACGGCGCCGTACCCGCCCATGGCGGGGCTGAAGTCAGCGTCGAGCCGGCGACGCAACCATGGTGTCATGACGGATGCGTTCCGCACAGATATAACGTGTGCGTTGCAGACCGGTAGCGGTCGCGCGCCGGTGTACACTCCAGTGCGCCCGCCTCTGTGGCAGGAGGGGTGAAAGCCCGCCCCGGTTTTCTGGTTTGACACTTGCTCGTGTCTCCGATACTTCGGTAGTGTGTTGGCCTCTCGGCCTGTCCAGCCGTTGCAGGGGACCTTCACTCTCGAGGTTACCCTCGGGCAGGCTTCCTCCTTCTCGCTGTCCGTCCGTCGGCAGGGGCGGCTGTTTCATCTTCCGACGGTTGTCCGTCGGCATATTGGGGAGCTGAACGTTGACATGATTGCTGCCAAGACGGGGTTGGCCCGTGAGTTCGAGGCCCTCCTGGCCGTTCACGATGCCGGGAACTGGGCTGAGCTGTTGAACCTACCCCCGTACCGGGATCCACAGGCTGGGGCTGTCCCCTCGCCTCGTCACTCGTTGCGCATCCGGCGCACTCAGCCGGGTGAGCCCAGTTACGGAGGGTGGGCGTCCACCGAGGCTGTTCCTGACCTGGGTATTCCCATGGTTATCCATGACCCTCTTCAGGTCTTGGCCCCGTGGTTCTCTAACCCGATACCGGTGGGGGCTGGTCGTCGTCCCCGAGAGTGGGACTCTACGGGTGAGGAGCGTGAGGTGTCCCGTCGTCGGGCGGAGTCCCGCCGGGTTTACGGTGGAGCCCCCTCCGTGGGGTCATACCGGCCTCGTAACGGGCGGCACCGGCTCCGGTGGTAGCCGTATCGGCTCCTGTGGCTCCTCTGGCTGCTCCAGTGTCACCTATCGTCCCTGTCATGCCTGACGGGGGTCCCCGTCTATGGTATGAGGGCGTTGACGCCCTCATTACCCGCGAGCTGCGGGAGGGTCTCTCTGTTACCTGGGGGGATATCGCCCCAGGTGCTACGCTGGTTGGTACCGCGCGTTGCTTCGGTGGGGTGCTGGACCGCCTCCAGATAGCTTTGGAGGAAGTGGAGGCTGGTCGCAGCACTCTCGTGGAGCTATGCACTGAGATGACTCAGGCGATTGACCGTCGCGAGATTGCCGACCGGTGGAGTATGGAGGTGTACGCGTCTACGCGTGAGTGGCCTCCTTCGGGCAGCGAGGGTACCCCCTGAAGTGTGCTGTTGCTAGGAGGAAGAGGGACCCGGTGACCCTTATGGTGGCCGGGTAGTAGTGAGTATAAACGCATCCCCCGCTGGGGCGTTTGCATGATACCGATGGCTGCCTTTGGGGAGTACCCCGTCTGCCTTAGCAGTGGCTTGCCTTGGTTTTTCTCGCGACCCCAGCCAATCCTGGTTGGTTAATACTCGTGAAGGTTAACCTTCCTCGGTCCGTCCCTTGCCCCATGGATAAAGGTCTACCTTAGTGTAAGCCTCAGGTTACTTTGAAATTATCGGAGTTATTCTTTTCCTTCAAGTAAAACTTGTTAAAGTCAGTAGCCCACTCAATTTGCCAAAGTCCGCTCCGACTTAGTGAACCTAAGTCCTGCCGAATCCATGTGACACCCTACTTAGTAGGTATAAGCCTCACCCCCCAACAGCCGAAGTCGGCGTTGGTTGGGTTGTTACAGTAGGCGTCGTCGCCTCATGTAAGGCATGAGAAGTTGGCGGGGAACATTGGCCGCCTGTTCCCAGGTGGGTGAGTCGTATCCGACCCACATCACCTTGACGTACCATGGCCCTGGTAAGTCCGGGTCGGTGTGTCCGACCACGCTCTCTACTTGGTATGGAATCCCATCCGGCCCCACTGGGTCATCTGACCGGTGGGTAGTAAGAGCTTTATGTAGCAACCCAGCCGGTACCGGCTGAGGCTGTTCCGGCTTCGGAGCAGGTGTCACATCATTGAGATTGATGCGTTGTATCTCCGTATCGGAGTGCAGGATTACAGAGTGATCATCTCTGTGTAGGATCTGGTACGGTCCCTTGACCGGTTGCATAAGCTTGTTCCCTCGGAACTTCTGGTGTCTGATGTAGACCCAGTCACCTGTTACCAGGGTTGCGTTGCGTACCCGTAGTCGGGCGTCGAATTTCTTCTTGTATCGAAGTTGTGTACGGTCAAGGGCACCCTTGAGCTTAGGTATCATCCACGATAGCTTGGCCAACCAAGCTAAGTGGATCCGTTCGGCCGGTCCGCCCTTCGGTATGTCATACCGGGTGCATCTACCCGGTGGCAACGTCAGGTTACCGACGCCCATTGGCATGACCCACTCCAATGGAGCAATGCTGGTTCTCCGGTGGGGCCTGGCATTGTATGCCAGGGTCAATACGGGCAGGAGCCTGTCCCACGTGTTCGTGTGCTCCGCCACGTAGCATTGGAGCATCTTCACGATGGTGCGGTTGAACCGCTCCACCTGCCCGTTGGATTGCGGGTGGTAGTCGGATGCCCGACGTGGTTCGATACCGAACATGCCCATGACCTTAGTGCAGAATGCTGACGCAAGGTTTGCTCCGTTGTCGGAGAGGAGTTGCTTCATTACTACGTAAGTACTGATCCAGTGGTCAACCACTGCGTTCATGATCGTGTATGCCATGTCATTCGGGATGGCTGCCGCTCGTGAAAGCTTGGTGAAGCGGTCCGACATGACCAGGATGTACCTGTTCCCTTCTTCCGTTACCGGAAGTGGCCCGAGTATGTCGATAGCGACTTGCTCATTGGGCCCATCGGGTGGGAATAGTTTCATAGCGGATGCCCGCTTATGAAGACTCATACGATTCCGTGCACACGGGTGGCATCCCCGCACGTGGTCGACTACGTCGACGGCCATTGCCGGCCAGTAGAAGAACCTCCGCATTGCTGCGAACATGCGCGAACCCCCCGGGTGTCCGGCTGTAGGGTTCTCGTGTTCTCGTTCCATGACGGCTTGTCGTGAGGACACGGGAACCACGACATGCTGTCGTCCATCGGCGGGTGCCCGCAGGTATATGAGTCCGTCCTCATTCTCGGAGAAGATGCCGGCCGTGCCGGCCAGGAGGTTAGCGCGATGGCGGTTACAGTCATCTTCATTGGCCTGTGCCTCGCGGAAGTCCGCGAGGGTCAATGGGCACGCGCGGAGTGCCATGGTATGGTCAACCATACCTTGGGTGGCGTTACCCACCATGCAAACCGGTACCACCGGGATGTCCTCGTCCACTTGTCGGGTATCCCCGCTCGGTGTATCGAGTCGCGACAGCGCGTCTCCCAGATGATGGGTAGCGCCGGCCTCATATATGGTCCGGTAGTCGTGCTCGGCCATCTTCAGCCTCCACCGGGCTAGCCGTCCATGGCTGTCGGAATCCTTGTCACCAAGGTTGAGGAGCCATCGTAACGGTTCGTTGTCGGACCTCACGATGAACCTGGATCCTTCCAGGTATGGCCGGAGCAGTTTCACTGCCCATATGACTCCGAGGCACTCGCGCTCGGTGGCACTATAGTTACGCTCAGCCGGGTTGAGTGTCCCGCCGAAGTACCCCACCGGATGTAGGTCCGGGATAGCATTATCGGTACCGATGAGTGTCTCTCCCTGTAGCAGGTTGCATCCCACTTGGGCATCGCAGGCATCGACGTCGATGCCTCTCCATCGCTCGGCGAGGGAGGTTGGAGTACCTTTGGCAAGGCGCTGCTCGTCAGAACCGGTAACGGTTTGGCTATACGAGCGAAGTCCTTGACGAACCGTCGGTATACGTTGCACATCCTTAGGAAGCTCTTCAGCTGTGTCTGGGTGGTCGGGTATCGCGCATCCCGGAGTGCCCGGGTATTAGCCTCAAGTACTCCCAGTTTACCTGGTGTGATCTGGTGACCCAGATACTCGATGGTCTGCTGAAAGAAGGTGCACTTCTTGAGGCGCAGGGTTACCCCGGCGTTCCGCAAGTGGGTGAGTACCTCTTCAACATGTTGCACATGGTCATCCATGCTACGCGAGAAGACGATGACATCGCCCAGGTACACCAGGCAGTTACGCCACTTCACACCCGACGGTATAATGTCGATGGCCCGCTAGAATGTGGCGGGGGCGTTGAACAATCCGAAGGGCATCCTAAGGAACTTGTATACTCCACTGTGACAGACGAACGCCGTCTTGGGGATATCCTCCTCTGCAACTGGGATCTGCCAGTACCCGGCATTGCAGTCGATAGTGGTAAACAATGTGGCTTTCCCCAGGGAGTCGATGCACTTGTCCATCCTTGGTAAAGGGTATGAGTCTTTCTTGGTAACCAAGTTGAGGCGTCGATGATCGATGCAGAACCGAGGGGTTTGATCCTTCTTTGGTACGATAACGACTGGGGCGCCTCACTCCGACATCGAAGCTCGGATCACCTTAGCTTCGCTCATCCTCTTCACTTCCCCATCAACGATCTCTCGTTGCATAGGTCCCGCGCGATGCGGTTGCGACCGCGCTGGTTGTGCACCTGGTACCAGGTCTATACGGTGTTGGGTTGCCCTAATGGTACCCAGAGCCCCGCCGGTCCACGTGACGTCATGCTTTCTTAGCTTCCGTCCTACCCCTTCGGCTACCGAAGGGGGAAGGTGGTCGAGGTCAGCCTCGGCCAGTGCCTTCAAGGCTTCCTGGTCCTTCGGCGCATGTCCGCCGGAGCTGTTGATTGGTTAGGTCTCCCGGCGTCGGGTTCCTTCAGCTCGGTGGTCTCGGCGACCGCCAGTACCTCAAGTAGTTCCACTTGACCTTCCTTGTCAGGGGTGAAGATGTCTCCTTCGTAGAGCTCGAAGATCCCGAGGATAGTCCCTTTCGGAAGGGTGACTGCCTTACGGCGATAGTTCGCCATCACGAGCAGTGATGACTTCCCCGCTGGGAGGTCTACGATACCGTTGGCCATGGTCAACCCATGGCGCTTGTAGGTTCGTAGGTTGGACTGGACTCTGCAGATGCCTGCGAGGTCACAGTTAACCGGGAGGACTGTCTCCGATAACGGCTCGAAGCGAGTCCGCTTGGCCAGCCGGAGTGTCTTCGGCTCTACGCTTGCGTATACCTCTGCCACGCTAACGTGGCTCCCTTGTAGCGTCAGGTCCCTGACGATAGCTGTCAGTCCTCTCTTCGTGCCGTCGGCCCCTTGCAGCTCAACAGTCCTCCGGCCCGGCCGGATTGCATCAACGTGAACGTTGATGAAGGTGCACCCCAGTATGCAGGGCACAGATAGAGTCTCACATACCAGGAAGTCGACTTCCGTAGTGAGTTCCCCGATGGTGACCCGCAGCGACATCGCTGCGGTCGTACGAATGAGACGACCATTCGCATCTTTGATCGTGGGTCCCCGAGTGACTCTGACTCGCGGGTGCCACTTGTCCGGGAGGGTATCCTTCCGAATAAAGTTCGGCCCAGCCCCTGTATCCAGTACAGGGTAATACGATCGGGTCGACTGGGGGTCAACCCCCAGTGTGGCTGATACCTTGAAGTTCTCCAAGGTGAACAGTACGTGGCCTACACCGATATCCGGTGTAGCTCGGGCATCCTGGACAGGGCCCTTGGCTGGTTCAACGTGACGGGGCTTCCCGTCCTCTCCTCCCAACCTTGGTGGTTGGTCATCAATCCCCTGACGCCGTGTCGTCGGGGCCGGAACTTGTACCCGTGGGTTGATGCGGCGTCGGCTCAACCGCGCTCTCCGTGGGGCTTTCCCAGCGGCAGTCCGGGGTGGCTTGCTAGGGTTGCCCCAGCGACCCCGTGTCGTCCTTCCTCTTACTCGTTTCCCGTGCTCGGCCGGGCACTGTCTTCCGGGATGTCCGGGAGGGGAGGTGCCTCCTCGACTGCCAGTACTCCTCCTGGAGCTTGCTGCCTACCCGGTGCCGGTGCTCTGGCGGGATACCCCCCGATGGATGCCTTGCGTTGCGCCGCTGCCCGTCGAGACTCCTCCGGGATGAGCGGGCATGAGGACACCCAGTGTGGGGGGTCTCCGCACAGCATACATCCGGAAGTGCCGGCCGTCCCGGGCGTCCGCGTCGGGTTGGCTCCACAGGTCCGGTTGCTTGCCTCGGGCGACCGAGTGCCTGCCCCTTGGTAGGCCTTGGGTCCCCGTGCCCACCGGAACATGGACTCCCCCAGCCGGTTGGTTTTACAAGCGATGTGCGGAGGTGCCTCCGTACGCACCGCCCATGTCGGCAAGGGTTGGTGGGGGTTACCCGTAACCGGGGCATACCCCGTAGTCCGTACATACGGGACGCGCCGACCCGCCCCCTCATTGACCTGGAACTGGGTCCCAGCCGGGGCGATGTACGCTACCGTACCTTGCTCATCAATCATCGGCGTCGCCGGTTGCAACAGGTGGCCCTGATGGTCGACTAGAGGTTCCTCCTCACCTGTGGGGGCATACTTGGTCGCCACCAGTACTGGTGCGGCCTTACGTTCCACCTTCTCTTGCCTCGGTACCGGGGTAAGATTGGGCTTGCCCCCCTCACCCTTGGGCTTCGGGGTCAAAGCACACTCCGGGTGTAGCACCCGGTAGGCATCCCCCAGGGACTTGCACATATGCATCAGTCGACTGAAGCTCGTCCGAGCCGTGTTGGCTCCCCGTGCGGATATCCGCACATAGTTGAGTACTCCTGCGAACAGGGCGGCCCGTAGCTCCCCTTCGCCGAGGAGCTTCCCCAACTCGAAGTCGAGCTCTTGGATCCGGTGTCCGAACATCTCCTCATCCTCCGAGGACTGGGCGGTGGCGGTGCGAAGAGCCCGGTAGTGGTCTTCGCATTTGTCCTCACTGAGGTAGCTGCTAAGCAGCTCCTTCAGAATACCACGGTAATCCATGGGGGTGGCTGCGACCCTCATTCCCGGCATCGGGGGTGCCTGGCGGAGGATGCCTCGTACCCGTTCATCAACAAAGAACAAGAGGACCTCCAGAGCTAGCCCCTCGTTCACGAGTGCCTTGTCTGCGGCTCCCTTGAAGCTAGTGAAGAAGCCAATGACTGCCAGCGGGCGTCCGTGTGGCAAAAACCACTTACACACACGGCACCCAAGTTGGGGCGGTGTACAAGGGCTGCCTCCCGTGTGGGGGGAACCGGAAGAAGTGCAAGTCGCACACACTCTGTCCCTGTTGCGGGGCAAACCCCCCACTGACAAACAAGAGGATGGTGTGTGGTCCAACAGTTTCTTGGTCGGGACGGGGACGCAGGGCCAAGCCCCGCTGTCCCTCCCCTTATCCCCCCAGGGTCCCCTCAGAATCTCGCCACTCAGAATCTCCCACCCCAGCACCTGTCCACCGGGCCACACGAAAATTCAAGACGATAAATGCAGAAAACCCTCAAATCCAAGTTGGATTTACTACTAAGCTAACTATCCCAAACTTAGGGAATATGGACCCAAATGCAGGGGGAGGAACGGATCAGGCTAGTGGCCTGCCGCCCCTTGCATGGCACGTGTTGCCCCCCTACCTGGGGGTCAATATTGCCACACTCCCCTCTCCTCAGTTCCGACCGACCCGGTCGGCCGTGTGAGGGGTTGCGTAATCGCACGTCTCGGCGTTGGGGGCGCGACTTGCTGTCCCCTCCCGAGTACGTAACGCGGATGTGGATGCGGTCACGTTGACCGCCCCTCTCCTCAAGCTTGCCCACTCGGCAGCTTGCTCTCCCCGGTTCTCACTTCACCATCACCAACACATCCCCTTCACCTTCCCCTCGGCCGCCCCACGCTGGGGAGGCCACCCATCTACCCACGATCCGAGCCCCCCTCAACTCGAGGCGGGTCTCGTGCCGCTGTAGCCAGAGCGTCTCTCCCCAACTTGGGGAGAGCCATGGCGACCCGGGGGTGGAGACGGACTCTCTCGACGAACGTATGGAGGACACCCCCTACGGTGCAGCGCCCGCCGGGACTTCCGGCGGGGGCTCCGCGATCGCTCCGGGGGATGGGACTCCCGCGTCACCCGGCTTTGGGTTGACGGCGGGATCTCCCCCGGAGGCGGGACAAGTTGTCCCGCGGGAGGCCTTGGGGCGGTGGTTTTACCCCGCTTGGCCTCTATATGAGGAGGGGTTGACTGTTCTTCGCTGTGGCCGACTTGGCGAAGCGATGGGTCGGGTATGGGACCGCCTACGGGAGAAGTATCCCCGTAGGTTCGGGTTCCCTGCCGGCTTCAGAACGGACCAGTTTGCCTTCCTGGATGACGAGGAAGTCGAAGACGTACAGCGGGCCAAGGCCATGGTGGACCGCGGGGGAACTATCCCGGGTCCCGGCGACTTGCCGACCTTTACTTGGGACGCGGTGGCAACTCGCCCCCCGTACCTTCACGAGGCCGATCCCCACACTCATCACTTTGATGTGCGGATGGAGAAGGACTTCCGGCGAGGTCCCTACTTGGTGACCTCGGCTCAACTTGAGTTTCCCCAGCAGTCTGCTGCCAGTAAGGAGCAGTACTATCCGAAGAAGCCCGAGTGGTGGCCTCAAGTTGAGGTCCCCTATGGGTTCCCGGCGTTGCTGCCACGGTTGTTTGACCACTTCGGTTCCGTCATGTTGACGGCTGGCCCTGATCACCTGGTGTGGGCCATGTTGGCCACCCAGTGGCTCCTCGAGGTCATGTCGACCTGGGTGTCTTGTGTTTAGCGGCGGGGGATGCTCTGGCATCTCCCCCTCCGGCTTATCCAAGGTTTGGAACAGCTCACCCCTCAGCTAGTTGCTGAGGGGTGCTCATCAGGACAACTCACTCTACTTGAGGAGATGCTCCGCCTTCACAAGTTTATCGAGTGGGAGAGCATCGAACACAAGTTGCGCCGCCCCACTCGTGGGCCCAAGGACGATGGCGCACTTCGCCAGTTCGTATGGGTCGCTCGTGAACTTCACGACGGCCGTGTGGTCCTACGAGAGGGGTTGGGCATCGGGGACTACCCGTATGCCCCGGGGGTGGATCGCCACACTGCGCCACCCCCGGACAAGGCCATAGTTATGGCCGTGCCCTCACATGATGACCACATGACTCAACCCACTGCGGGGGCCCCAAGTCGGGGTCGCAGTTACACCCGGGTCCCGCCACCTCGGCGTGCCCCTCCGCTTCCTCCTGTCCCCTACCAGCCGCACGGGGACACCCCGATTAGCGTGGCCGCTGAGTCGTCCACCCCGGTGTCCCCCAACTTGGGGGCCACCCTCCTGACGGTATACCCCAAGTTGGTGTTACCCCCCACGCCTCTAACCTCATAGATGATGATCACCACGTTGGTGCGCACCATTTCCTGGTTGGCCGCGTCGACCGCAACCCATCAAACTTCCGAGACTCCTCAACTTGAGGAGCGCGTTCGTACTGCAGTGGCGACCGCGAGTTGCGAGTCGGTGGCGGAGTTTATGACGGCCGAGTTGGCTCGCATTGGGGCTATTATGCCCCATCCAGCCCCACTTGGGCGTGGCAAGCGTCGTGCGAGCCGGGCATACTCGCCTCCTCGCCGTCGTCGCCGACGCTCGCGGCGCTCTCCCTCCGTGTCGGAAGACGAGTTGTCTTACTCCGTCTCGGAGTCCTCGACTCCGTCAGAGTCGGAGTCGGTCCGGCGTCTGCGTCGCCAACCTGCGCGCAAGACTAAGCAGAAGAGCAGCCGCGGTTTTCGCCACTTGCGCGACCGTGAGGGGCGCGACGGGTCCGACTTGGAGCCGCCGGCCCCCCCGACTGGTAAGGAGCGTTATCGCCGGGGGGCTCGCCGCTCGCCTCCACGTGAGGGCGAGGGCCGTGGGGTTGGAGAGTCTAGCATGCATGCCTAGTTGGCAGCTGCCTTTGTTGTGAGAGTGTGAGGGTTAGGGCTGTAGTTAAAAGCCACTCTGCGTACCACTTCGACTTGAAGCACTCTCTTGGCACTGTTGCTCGGCCTTCCCTCACGTTGAGGGAGGGCTGTTAGGGTCTATCTCATTCCGGGCACAGTAGGCCCGGACCTTCTCAGCGAGAAGGTCCTCCACATGCTCCCACGTATCATCCTTGGCTTTGTAGCCAATCCAGCGCACCCTCAGCATGAGGCGGTCATTGTCCTCATCCCAGGCGTGGTCGATGAACTTATCGAACACGTACTCCTGCGGGCCCTGTTTGGCCGCAGGCAGTGAGGGGAGGCGCCACGCTTCCAACGCACGCGCCCAAGCTGGGTCGCCTGCAAGCGGTGGTGCAACTTTGACCACGTCCTGTCCGTTCACGGTGCGGACCCCATCGTCACTTTCGATGGTGAAGCGCCGCCCATCAGTACGGAGGACCTGGTACGGCCCCTTCGTCTGGAATACAAACTTACCCCCAGTTGGGGTGTGTGAGTGGACCAATACCCAGTCACCCTGTTCGGGGACATGCTTGGCGTTGCGCACCTTTTTGTCAAGGTACGCTTGTAGCGCTTTTGTGCTTTGTCCATCTCAGCCCTGACTTTAGGGATGAGGTTTTCATGCCTAGCAGCGAACTCCGCCTTACTCTCAGCAGGAGTAGGCGTCCTGCCACCATCCTCCCTAGTTGGGAGCGACCGCCGCACAGCAATAGACCGTACGCGACGGGGGGTCACAAAAGCGAGGGGTACTTCCCCGGTAGATGAGTGAACCTGCGAATTGTAGGCAGTGGTAAGAATAGAAATGTATTGGTCCCACGTTTTCACGTGCTCACTCACATAGTGGCGCAGCAGCCTAACAATAGTTTTGTTGAAGCGCTCCACCTGTCCATTAGTTTGTGGGTGATAGGGGGTGGCATACTTTGCCCGCACCCCCAACATATCCAGCACTCCCTGAAACAGTACAGACGCAAATTGCGGTCCATTGTCCGATAGTGTACTATCCGGAATGCCATACGCGGCAACCCAGTGATCTAGGAAGGCTGACACGACCGACATGGCCGTGATCTCTGCCAGTGGGATCGCTCGCGTAAGTTTCGTGAAGCGGTCACAGGTAACCAGGAGGTACTGGTTGCCCTCCTCGGTCACTGGCAGTGGCCCAAGGATGTCCATCGCCAACGCGGCAAAGGGCTCCTTGGCCGGGAACAACAGCATAGCCGTAGTAGGCCGTCGTTCCATCAGACGGTTCTGTGCACAACTTGTGCAGGCAGCCACCCAACTGTAGATGTCCTCCACCATGGACGGCCAGTAGTACCTGGTCCTCAGGGTCTGATACAGTTTAATAGACCCCAGGTGTCCACCTGTGGGAGCGTTATGCTCCCTCTCAAGGATACTGTCCTTGAGGGATGCGGGGACCACAAGTTGTTCGGTCCCCTGGAATACCCCCCTCCTCATGAGGAGGCCATCGTCTCCCAGAAAGAACCGCGTCTCCGCCACTGTATCCAGTGGATCCCTCTGCGACTTGCAGAAGGGATCCTCGGCCTGGGCCTTCACCACCGCGTCCAGGGACAGGGGCAAGTACTTCTTGTTCCCTGGCGCCTCGGGGTTCAACGCCTGACCCGAGCGCGTGACTACCCCCACGATGGGGATGTCCTCATCGACTGGGTTAGTGTCCAGCCCCTCGGTAGGTACCCGAGAGAGGCCGTCGGCAAGGGCATGTTGCCTGCCAGGTCGGTACTCAATATCAAAGTTGAATGGTGCCAGTCGCACCCTCCACCAGTTGAGACGAGTGTTCGTACAGTCCGTCTTGAAGATGAACTGCAACGCGCGGTGGTCACAGCGGATGAGGAACTTCTCACCCTCTAGGTAGTGACGAAGTGACGTCACCGCCCATACCACTGCGAGTCCTTCCAACTCGGTGACTCCGTAGTTCTTCTCGGCCGAGTTCAGCCCCTTGCTGAAGTATCCCACCGGCAAGTACTCCTTGTCCGGCTGCTGTTGAAGCAACACACAACCAAGTTGGTCGTAGCTAGCGTCCACATCCAGGATGTAGTGGCCTCCCAACCTGGGAATAGCCAGGATAGGGGGCTTCAGCAAAAGGTCCCGAAGAGTCTCAAAGGATTCCTGCTCCACCCGACTTGGGGGAGGCAGGTTCTTCGGTAGCGTTGAGCTCACTAACTCATTCAACGGTTTCGCCACCTTGGCGAAGCCCTTGGTGAAACGTCGGTACACGATACACATCCTGAGGAAGCTCCTCATCTGGGTCTGGGTCCGGGGGTACTGAGCCTTACGGATGGCCCTCAAGTTTTTCTCGTTGACACTGAGACGCCCCGGACGGACAACATGTCCCAAGTATTCCACCTCTTGAGTAAAGAGGTGGCACTTACTCGCCTTCAGTGACACACCGGCGTCAGCAAGTAGCTTGATCACCTGGCCAAGATGGCGAATGTGTTCCTCCGGACTGCGGGAGAACACAATAATATCGTCTAGGTACACGAGACAGATCTGCCACCGTACTCCGGCCAGAATCATGTCCATAGCGCGCTGGAAAGTTGCCGGCGCGTTACACAGGCCAAACGGTAGACGCTTGCACTGGTAGGTACCACAGTGACAGGTAAAGGTAGTTTTATGCCTGTCCTCCGGGGCAATGGGAATTTGTCAGTACCCCGCGTTACAGTCCAGGGTAGAGAACACGTTCACCTCCCCCAGGGAGTCCAGACAGTCGTCCATCCTAGGTAGGGAATAACTGTCCTTCACCTTGCTCTCGTTGAGCTTACGGTAGTCGATACAGAACCGTGGGGTACCATCAACCTTGAGGACAATGACTACCGGACTCGCCCACTCGGCGTTGTTGGGCTCAATCACATCGAGGCCCTCCATGCGAGCGACTTGCTCCTTAACGAGGGCCCTTGAACGGGGTCCTCCCCTATACGGTTGTTGGCGTATAGGGGGTGCACCGGGCTTCAACTCGATCCGGTGTTGGGTGGCTCTCATGAGTCCCAATTGACCATCCCCCAACTTGTGATATTGGTCCAAGAGGCGTTCAACTTGAGCCCTCAACCTGGGTGGGACACCCTCCATTTTCACATGGGGCCGAGGAGAGGCGGCCGACTTGGCTTGATGCTTCTCCTTCCCGGACTTCGGGTCGCTACTCGCGCCCGCGTTGAGGGTGACCGCTACTACCGGTCCCTCGTGTTGGTCGATATAGCCGAACTTGGCTCCCAACTTGAAGTACTTGGGCGACGAGCTCAGGTTCATCACGTGGATCCTCCACGGGACTCCGGCTTTGGAGTCCATCGTGCCAAGGGCAACATGCACTTGGTGCTTGCGAGCAAGACGGGGGTGAGGGTGCACCAACCCGTTCCCCGTATAATCAGTTACAACGTCAACGTGCGCCACCGAGTTGGGGGGCAACGTGACTTTACGGGCTAAACGCAGGGTAGCAGTAAACCCTTCTCTCACAGAGCAAACAGGCTTCGACTGTGAGACTGTCACAGGAGCCACAGACTTTCCCTTACCAAGGATGGGGATGGTTTCCCCATTCATCAACTTGACCCAATACTCAGGGCCACAAATCAAAGGCACTTGTGTAACAACATAAGGGGTACCCAGAAGCAGGGGTACCGATATATTCTCAACTACTCCATAGGTCACGTCGACCTCATGGGTCCCCAACCTAGTTGGTAGGGTCACGGCACCAACGATGGGAAGTACCCCACCATTAATATCGATCAGATGGTCAGCTTTAGACCTCCAGCGTTGGAGCTTCACCTCCTTTGGTAATAGCGACTTGCGTATCAAGGAGGCTCCTGACCAGGTATCAAGTACGATACGGGCACAGCAGGCACGGCCGGGGGAAAGTTGCACCCGTCCAGCCACCTGGAAGTTCTCACCCGTCATCACCGCGATGACCCGACGCGGGTCTACGTTCTTGGGGAGTCCTACCCGAGGTGGGCGGACTCCGTTAGGTCGCCGCAGTATCCGGCACGGTTGGTTCGTCCTCTTGACCCACTTGGCCGAGGCTGCCGTTGTGAGCTTCGGACGGCGAGCTCCAACGGTCATTCGTTTCCCGCTGACTTGGCGTCCGAATCTGAGGACGAAGGGGAAGACGACGAGTCCGAGGACGACGTGTCCGCCCGCTCCGCCGAGGGTGTGGCGACCGCCACCACCGGTCGAGACCCACCCTCGCGGCGTGAACGTACTTCGTTCGTAGCCGACTTCCTACTCGCATTCCTAATAAGTTGTTGGATGCGTTTACTCAACTTGGGGCAATCATATGCCCAGTGTCCATCGGAGTTGCAGTTCCAACACCGATTATCAGTTCCCGGAGGGGTCTTCCCAACTGAGGAAGACGAAGAGATACCCTGGGAAGTTCCTACGGCAGCTACCACCCTCTCCTTGCGGATTCGGCGTGCCTCCCTCAACTCTCTGGCCTGGCGCGCCTCCTCCCGTTCCTTGGCCAACTCGGCTTGACGCTCCTGGCGTTGTTCCTCCCGCAACTTGCGGTAGGCCTCGCCTCTGCGGTAGGCGAACCTAGCCAACTCGGACAGGGTCGCCCGGGCAGTGTTATGCTCCCGGGTCTCCATCCGGACTGACCAATGGAGTCCCTCCACAAACCGACTCTTCACCACAGCTTGTGGATGAAGAAGCCCACAAAGATTGTTGAGCTTACGGACTGGCTCCGCAAAGGACAACTCGTCCTCCGCCTCTTCCTGATGAGCTTTCGTAAACTCCTCGACTTGAAAAGCCAACGCCGCTTCATCAACCATGGCCCTCAACAACCAGTTGACGAGCTCCAAATAGGACGTCACCTCCCCAGCGCCTCCACTTGAGGAACTGGGCATGACGGCCATAAGTTCTGTCCGCAGGTCTCCCTTCGTAAACTCCTGTAGCATGTAAAAAGCCATGCCTTCACTTATGGCATTGTCGTCACAGGCTTTGGTGAAACGACGTAGGAACTCAAAGACACGGAGGGGGGGAGTTCCATCCCACTCCGCTTTGTGCCCAAAAGAGTGAAGTGCATTCTTCTTGGCACGGCCCATGGCTCGGGCCTGGTCAGGACCATACGCCACCGACTGGTTGTGGAGGGCGTAGGTCTCACAATCAAAGATCCTCTGGTAGACCGGGTTGGCTACCTGGATCTTGGGCGGCACCTCACGTTGAGGGAACAGCCGCTGTGGCACTGGGGTAAGTTGACCCTCAGTGCCCATAGTCTGGCGCGGCGCGCTTGGTGTAGCCGCCGGCGCTTCCGGGGGAAACTCCCCCATGAAGGGCGTACGCCCCACCGAGTATGGTGTGGCTCCCTCGTTGGGAGTCACAGGTGTCGCCCCCTGTTCGGGGCGACCCGAGATAGGCGTGAGGAGGGATTCCCCCTGCGCCTGCGGGCTCGAAAGCCCCGATCCGGTCTGGACATTAAGGCCATCTGGCAAACTCGCCACAATCTGATTCAGAATAGTATTCGTCATCGTGACCACCAGGTCCGGCAAAGTCTGCCGCAGCACATTGGTCGCCTCCCGACGGACAGTTTCCGCGAGGAGTGGATTGACGACTCCAGTTGACTCTCGGTCCGCCTCCGGGAGTCCACCTGAGGGGTAACCACGTTCCTCAGGGGTCTCAACCGGGGGCATGGGCGCGAGCCCATCGCCGACCAACGGAGGTCCGCCGTCCTCCGAAAGCCTAGTTGGCGACGGCTCCAAGACAAAGTTGGCTCCAACCCGAGTGGAGCCCGCGGGGACAGTCCTCACCCCTTGGGACGCTCCCGCTGAGTATACCACGTGGTGGCCAGACTTCGGCCCACCCACATCAGAAGTGTCGCCCGAGTGAACTCCCGACTGAGTCGGGGTGGCCTGCTGCCCGCCCGCACCGCCAGTCCTGCTGGCTTGAGGGACCTCCAGTCCCTCTGCGACCCCAGGTAAACCCACCTGTGTCTCACCAGTATTCAAAGGCACTGAAGTACGTGCGTCACCCGTGTACTCCCCGGACGACGGGGGGTCTAAGCTAGCCATGTTGGCTGACGATCCGTATGACACGGTCCAAGTCCACCGTTCCTCTGAGACAGAGGGCCCCCTACACCCGGGTGCACCCGGAGGTAAAGTTTACCTCTGTCCCCTGCTGCTCCACCAAATGTGGCAAAAACCACTTACACACACGGCACCCAAGTTGGGGCGGTGTACAAGGGCTGCCTCCCGTGTCGGGGGAACCGGAAGAAGTGCAAGTCGCACACACTTTGTCCCTGTTGTGGGGCAAACCCCCCACTGACAAACAAGAGGATGGTGTGTGGTCCAACAGTTTCTTGGTCGGGACGGGGACGCAGGGCCAAGCCCCGCTGTCCCTCCCCTTATCCCCCCAGGGTCCCCTCAGAATCTCGCCACTCAGAATCTCCCACCCCAGCACCTGTCCACCGGGCCACACGAAAATTCAAGACGATAAATGCAGAAAACCCTCAAATCCAAGTTGGATTTACTACTAAGCTAACTATCCCAAACTTAGGGAATATGGACCCAAATGCAGGGGGAGGAACGGATCAGGCTAGTGGCCTGCCGCCCCTTGCATGGCACGTGTTGCCCCCCTACCTGGGGGTCAATACTGCCACAGTCCGTTCGGGCCCCCGAACATAGGGACCCCCTTCATCAGGGTCTGTATAGAGCGGATAGCTCGGTGCGAGGTAGTACGCATCGATTCCGATACGGTATTGGATCGGTCTTCCAAACGATAACGTTCGGGAGTCAGTACCGACCTGAAGACATCGTTGACAATCTCCGTGTCAGCGTCCTGGATATCCAGTCGCTCGGCCAGTTGATGAGTAAACTCATCGGACTCCATCCGCTTCAGTAAGCTCGCAGTAACCTGCGCTGTCATCGCTTGCACCAGTGACGCTGGAACTTCCGGCGTCGGCGCCTCGGGTACCCGAGTTGCTTGACTTCCGTCGTCGAGGGGGTACTGCGATACGGTACCACCTCCCCCCATCGCCGACTCTGTTCCGGCGTAAGTTTCCGCCGGACCATGTCCGCGGAGCCCGCTCTGGGTGCTCCGAGCGTAGCGCTCCGTATGGCTACGTTCCAACTCGGCCGACGAGTCGGATCCATAACCCGCCGTGTCCGGGGGGTGTCCAGGAGTAGCAACACCGGGGTCGACCCTGGTGGAATCCGAAAGTAGTCCGGCCGGTTCGAACCGTACCGGTGTGGGAGGAGCACGACGGGGTACCGTCGTGCGGCGTGTTGACATCAGCACAGCCATTGCGTCCTCCGTACGCTCTTGACGGGCGTCGAGTCCGGTGAACCGGGCCTCAATACGAGCCAATGATGCCATCAGGGAGTCCCCTGGAGAAGGTGGCGGCGGAGTGAGGTCGGCAGTGGACGGTTGAGGCGGTCCGCCGCCCCCGGCCCTCCGCGCCGTACCAAACGTCGATCCGGCACCGGAGAGCATCGGCGTCTCAATTTGTCGATCGGGTTACCGATCTCGGTTCCCGGGTTCAGCTCCGGGGTCGGCGTCGACGCCGATCTGTCATCTTGAACGTTCCCCGTCTCTTGGGTAGACATAGTCACAATCAGTCAACCGACGTAACAGTCACCACGAATAAGAGAGCGAGGGGGTAGTTGGGGGAGAGTAACAGTAGATCGCAATCAAATGTAGCCGCTCAACACAATCAACCAGATCGCAACACCACGAGTACAAGAAAAGGACCGGATCCCTATCCATGTGCCAGGGCCCAAGACGGCGTCACCACAAGGGTGACGGAAACCCGTCCCCTGCTGCTCCACCAATGTAGCACAATAGGGAACCGTTGCACGTCCACTCTTTGGGAACACTCACCAAGGGGGATCGGCACCAACGTCACCGGGAGGCCAAGGTTGCTGTCCTTGGAGCGCAAGCCACGGGACCAATATGGAAGCCCAAATGGGAGGGGGTTGTTGTTCTACCATGGCCGGCGGTGGATTCGCCGCCGGCCCCCTCGCTATAAATCCTCAGAGACACCAATAACTACCCTCCACCCCAAGATGCAAGTCCCTCTGGTCATACGTAACTTATAGATACCGTGACCAATACGGACTCCCAAATTGAAAGTCAAGGGTTTTGAAGTAGTCTCCCTGTATTAAGGTCACAATATGGTCATCCATATTGCTACAAGGAGCCGACACACGCGGTTGGCCGCCGCCCGACGGCGCCGTCGTGCCGCTGCACACTGACGACAGCCCGCCCGTCGGACCCGCCGCCGACACGCGGACGGTGACGTTGTCCTCGTCGTCTTCCGAAGAGCTAGCCAGGAAGAACTCGGCGGCGGTAGGAGCGACGGATACGTCGTCCTCCATCACCTCCTCCTCCTCAAGCAGGAGGTCGTCCGTGCCCCCGGGCACCTGGGGGTCCGACATGGTGAATCTGGGGCGGCAGGGGTCTCCCGTGCCAAGAAGCCGCAGCCGGCTCTGCCCGGTACGGTGGGAGAACAGGGACGAGCCAGGGAAGCGCAGGCACCCGCGCTTATAACCACACAGCCCGGCACTGGCGATACGGAAACGCGGGACGACCCGCGCCCACCGAGCTACGAGGTCGCTCCACCCGGGCACCTGGGTCAGGGCCACCCCCCCACACTGGGAAACCAAGGGGGGTCACCCCACAACCGCCCCCACGCAACGCGGGCAGCCCCCGCCCCCACTCACTCGTCCACACGAGAGGGGCTCCCCTACCACCAGACGCCTGGTGGCGGATCCGCTTGCACCACTCCCCAGAAGAGGGGGCCGTGACACAAAACCCGCATCGGGAATTCAACGGTCCGGAAAACGGATCGTGTGTACCACACAAAGGGGGGCACCCCCCTCAATCAACCCCGAAAAGGGGTGTCTTTCGCGACAGGGCGCAAAGCCGCACCCGACAGGTGAACGGTCCCGCGACACACTTACATTCGGAAAGCCGAATGCAAATCGACCCGAGGACGGGTCGAATCTAAGGGGGGGATATGTAGCAATATGGATGACCGTATTGTGACCCTAATACAGGGGGACTACGTATAGCTCTCAACTTTCAATTTGGGAGTCCGTATTGGTCACGGCATCTACGAGTTACGTATGACCAGAGGGACTTGCATCGTGGGGTGGAGGGTAGTTAGTGGTGTCTCCGAGGGTTAATAACGAGGGGGCCGGCGGCGAATCCACCGCCGGCCATGGTAGAACAACAACCCCCTCCCATTTGGGCTTCCATATTGGTCCCGTGGCTTGCGCTCCAAGGACAGCAACCTTGGCCTCCCGGTGACGTTGGTGCCGATCCCCCTTGGTGAGTGTTCCCAAAGAGTGGACGTGCAACGGTTCCCTATTGTGCTACAATGCGTCGAAGCCACAAGCACGCAGCCTGGGATAGCCCTTGCTCGCGCGGCCGGTGGTGCCGCCGCGGGAGAAGGGGCGGACGTGCCAGGCCAAACCGGCAGCCCGCACCGCTCGCGCCGCGGGCATATGAGGCCGTGCCCCCCCTCTCTCTCCCCCCTCCACGGAAGGGGTGTCCAGGGCACCCGCCAGCAAGCACCCAAGGGCCAATGTTGGCCCGCGGCAACAGTGCCGGCGACAGTCAGAAAGTGGTGGAAGACAGAGTGCAAGGGAGGGGGGGGGCAGGGGGGGGGGGCGGTAGTGAAGTAGGCAGTTACCTGCACGTGCATAGACAACTTAAGCGGATATCCTGAGATGTTTTAATATATGCCATATTTGTTCTCGACAGCGTGCTCTGAGCCAATGGCTGATCCGGAATCGCTCTGAACCCTAGTGTCCGCCCTCGATGGGTCTTAATTGCGGGTGGGACCCCGGGGCCCAAGCGAGCAAGTGCTTGAAGAAAGTCTGAAAAGTGTAGTACCTACCCCAAAAGACACACGCTGCGCAGTGCCCGCTGTTACGGGATCTACCGCAAGCACATTTTGACCCCGGAACGCTTGTTGAGACCTTGTAGAGACCATGTTGAGGGGCGCCGTCGCGACGTCTCGCCCGGGTGAAACGACCCCAAACCTGGGCCCAATATCGCACTTAATGATGAATAATTCACCCATCAATGTGCCTACTATGAGAGGGGAAGGCTCGCTATTAGGAGCGCCGGAAGTATTAGTAAAGCACTTAGAAGTACTACTGGTGGGTCCAGAAGTCCCAGAGGAAATGCTCATCGGGAAGAACAACGCGCCTGCGTTGGCTTGTCGCAGAGGCGCCAACACCCGGGTCGTCCTCTGTTGAGCTCGGTCCCGGAGTAGCTTCGTTCATTCCTGGTCCAGTCCTTATCGCAGCCGCGACGCAGGCCGTCTGGTGGGCGCTTCAACTTTCTCTCAGCAGGAAAGTATACTCGGAAAGCCCGTGGAAACGCATTGTGAGACCGGTTTGCTGCCCCGTGCAAGCTGTACTTCCCCTTAGTACGCGTCCCACAGGTCTAATCCGGGCATGCCTGTCACGGCAAAGGGCTTGTTGAAAGCTTGTCAAACCTTGTTAATTCTTCCTCGTGGGCGATTCCCTTTATTTTCTTTACATCTTCTTGTACGCACCGCCGAGGGCCGTCCCGTCGTATAACCAGACCTACAGGCTAGAGACGTGTACAAGCATCGGACAAGGGTCAAAGCAAGAGCCATGTTCGATCGACCTGTACGAGGGTGTGAAGGGGGGTGTAGAGGGCTACTTGACAAGGTCTCAACAAGATCTCAACGAGCGTTCCGGGGTCAAAACGCGCTTGCGGTGGATCCCGCAACAACGGCGCTGTGCCCACTAAACCGTCTTCGCGGATTTTCGGAAATGTGCTTGTTTCCGCTTGGGTGGCCCCTTGCGCACCCTCCCACAGCAACCTCTGGCCTCATTTTCGGTCGAATATCGCGCAAAAGCCTGCACTCCTAGGCGGTGGGCCGCAGCGGGCTTGCTCTCTCATACGAGGAGTATTGTTGTGGCATGCGCTTCACACCCATCCCGGTTGCGCACCTCGCAGTCGTACGCACCGTAACGGGCAAGCGCACGGCAAAGCACACAAAAATCGACACGCGAAGACTTGTACAGGCTGAGCAAGCGCTTGTTGGGAACCCTTTCGATGCCATTTGCGGACTTTGCGGACCTTGGGCGAGATGTCGAATTCACGAGAAAGATCGCTGTAATGCAAGAGGCCTCTGTTGCCAGTGAGCAAGATCTTGCTCAACAACTTGCTCTACGACCCACAAACATTTTCAAACAAGGGCTTCCGCGCCAGGCTGCGCAAGCGTCTCCGCAAGAAAATCAAGAGAATCCCGCCTTGCGCGTGACGATGGTTTAGAGGGCACAGCGCGGGCACTGCGCTGGCGTGTTGCAGGTGCATCACGCTCGAACGTCTGCGCAGCGGATCTAAAACCGTGTATCTTATTTTCCGTGCATCGGGCCCGAACAGGCGTGCACGGGATTGCAGGGGGGCGCCCAGGGGCCCCGTAAAGCCCGATTTCCGCGTGCAAGAGCGCGCACGGCCGCGTTATGACCGTGCTTCCTACTCGTTTCTTCTCTCCTCGAAGACCGTCATCAGGACGACAAGGCCTACCTTCTCATGTAAAGAACGGTCATATTCGTTCTGCAGCGGCCGAGATCGCCTCTTTTTTGCAGACTGTTGCAGGCCCCTTTTCAGGAGAAATGCGCCTGTTTGCAGGGTCGCGCATTTCGGCCTGCAGCGCATGACCAGCCCGCTGTCCCGTTCGTTTCAGGCACTGCTATCCGATACTCGTTCCTGTCGAAATTTCGCGCAACCCGTGCTCTCCACTTGTGCTTGCACGTGCAACGGAGCGCTATTTTTGCATTTCTTGAACACGTGCTGTGCAAGGTTTGTGCAACTCTCCCGTGCTGCGTGATCGTTTTCGTCGCACAGGCGCATGTTCCGACGTGCCCTCCCCCCTCAGAGTGCGTCCAGCGCACTTCCAAGGACTCACCGCCCAGTTGCGTGCGTCAGCTGATCCGTAGCACAGCGATATGAGAATTGGGGCTGCTATGCTGCAGCACGTTTCTTGCACGAACGAGTTATGGTGGGCACGGCGCGGCTAATTGCATCCACGTGTTGTGCGGAGGCAGCCGCAGGCCTCATGTTCTGCGCAGTTCGGGCCTCACCTCGAAATGTGCATGCCCTGCAGCGTTTTACATGATGCCAAGGCGTGCTCCGCAGGCAATGTGAAATTTTACGGCTTGCAGAAGCGGCGACGCCCGGGCCCGAGGGGCCTGCAAACATGCATTTGACAGTGCGCGCACGTGCCGGCACGGAAAATATGATACACGGTTTAAGACCCGCTGCGCTGCTCTTGTTCGCTCTGCTGACCCGAGTTGCTGCCCACTTCGGTCGTCTCTGCTGCCATAGCATTCTGCGACACAGCTTGCGTACGTATCCGCTGCAGCTATTCTTCTTGTCCACGGGGCATTCATTGCCATGCCGTCCTCTGGTGCGCCGGCGCTGACGGCGGAGCAACTGGCAGCGTTTGACCGAGATGGCTACCTCGTCCTACCACGCTTCTCCACCGACGCCGAGATGCTGCAGCTGCGCGAGGCGGCGGCTTCTATTGAGGAGGCGTACGACCCTGCTGTCGATGGCGGGTGCATCTTTACCACCTCGGACAGCGCAGCGGCACGCAAGTTTTCCGACGCCTACTTTCTCGGCTCTGCCTCGGTCACCCGCTGCTTCACCGAAGAGCTGACGGCTAAGGACCTGCCTGCCGACAGCGGGGAAAGCGGCGGAGGCGAACGCAAGGCGCCGCCGCTCAACAAGATTGGCCACACCCTCCACGATGCGCACCCCGTCTTTGACCCCTTCTCCCACTCCCCCGCCGTGCGGGCGCTGCTGCTCGACGGCCTGGGAATGGGCACCCCCCGGATGGTGCAGTCCATGTATATTTTCAAGCACCCTCTGGTAGGGGGGGCGGTCCCACCCCACCGGGATGCTACCTTCCTCCACACCTCCCCCGTGGATACGGTGACGGGCCTATGGTGGGCGGTGGACGACGCGTCGGTGGGCAATGGCTGCCTGTGGGCACTGCCAGGCAGCCACCGGCAGGGGGTGCCTCGTAAGATGGTCCTCAACTCCGCACGCGACGGAACGATGTTTGAAGGGGAAGACCCGGCGGCGGCCGGCGCGGTGGTGCCGCCGATACCCGACAGCACGGGCGGGTGGGTGCCGCTCGAGGTGGCCCGGGGGGGGCTGGTCCTCCTCCACGGGGCCGTCCTTCATCGCAGCGGGAGGAACGCCAGCGGGGTACCCCGCCACGCGTACAGCGTTCACGTGGTCGACCTGCGGCCGGGGGTGACGTGGGACGAGAGCAACTGGTTGCAGCGGCCGCCCGACTTTCCATTTCGTGGTTTTTGACCTGCCCCCTGTTGGCGTGGTCGGACCGTGAAGGGTGTGTGCCCGGGCTACGTGCGGCGGGCAGGGAGGGAGGGCGGGCGGACGAAAGGCCACACAGATGGGGTGGGGGGGGGGCAGGTCCGCCCAGCGGTCGGGATGGGGGGTGGCCAGGCACGTAGGGGGCGGGGGGGGGGTCGGTGCTTACGCCGACGCCCTCGTCCTTTGGGGAGCCGAGACGTGCCGAGAGGACACTCTCTGGAGTGCAGGAGCTCCTCCGCCTCCGGACCGGCCCTTTCTTGACCAGTTTTTATCTGGACGAGAGAATTGCAAGACGGTCCACCAGCTTGGTTGCAGCTGGTCGCAGCTGGCGTTGGCCCTGTTATTGCCTCCTGCGAAAAGCGCCGTTGCCTCCCCAGAGCCCACTGCAGCTGTATGTACTGTTCATTGATACGTACGTACATACATACACACCCAGACGGTTCCCCCCCAACCCCCCCGTCAGCAACCCCCCCCCCTGCCCCGCCCCCCCCGTCCCTTACGCCTCCCCCGCCGCCGCCGCCGTCGCCACCACCGCCGCGCACGCGCGGGTGGCGGCCGCCGCGGCGGCCGCCTTCCCCGCCGCGGAGGCCGCCCTCACCGCCCCCGCCGCGGGCATTGACCACCACTTTAGTGGCACCACCGCGGTGATGGCGTACGCACCTTCCCCCGACGACGTGAGCATGTGAGCCACAGGGAGAACGTCGGGCTCCCCACGCAGCGGCAGAACAAGAGGGGGAGGATATTGAACCGGCAACGGTGCCGGCAGGCCACGCGGAAGAGACCGATCCGCTGGTGAAGGCACGGACGGACGACGCAGACAAGGCAAGCCTCCCGTCGTTGGCGTCCCAGGCGGCCATCACGCTGCTGGTGGCGCACGATACGTCCGTGGTCGCACTGGGGCTTCCGAGTGGAACTCTAACCCCGAGTGGCTGACGATAGAGAGCAACGGCTCGTCGTGGCTGTCCGGCATCGTGCCGCTAGCCTCTGCGGCGGGGCTCCTCCTGGCGGGCTGCTCCACCACCGCCGTCGCCACTGGGGGTTCCGGGGGCGCCGCCGTCGCCACCACCGCCCCCGCCACCGCCGCTGCCGCTTCCGCTGCGGCTGCCGCCGCCGCTGCTGCCACTGCCGCCGTGGACAAGGCGAGCCGCCTCGGTAACGCCACCACTCGCCAACACCGCCGCCGCCTCCAGGCGCGTCTGCTTGGTGACGGTGGTGGCGCGCCCCCCTTCCCCCCCCCCCCACCTCCCCTTGCTTCCACCACCACTGACACTACCACCGCCGCCGTCGACCATTACCCCGCCGCCGGCGGCGTGCCCCGCCTGGCCGACGCGGGCGGGCGACGGGCGCTGCCGATGGCGGCGCCTCCAGGGGAGATGGGACAGCACACGTCGTCGCCCCCGGCGTTGGCATCCGCGACGGCAGCGGCGGTGGCGGTGGCGCCCCAGCCAGTGCCGCCTCGGCGGCCGGCGTGGCGGCCTTCGCCCTCCACCAGCGTCCCGCCTGCCTGGCCGCTCAGGTTGCTCTTGGCAGTGCGCGCCTGGCCGGCCACCTCCGCTTTCGGTAGCTGCTGGCTGGCCCGCTCGGGCGAGCGCTCTCCACCGCCTCCACCGTGGCGGCCGACGTTGCGCGGGTGGCCCGCGACGTCGGCGCCGCCGCCCCCGACGGCGACTGGGACGACGACGGCGACGACGTTGGCTGCGGCGTTGACGGTGGCGGCGGTGATGGTGCTGGTGTTAGTGGTGGTAGTGGTGGCGGGGATGGCTGGCAGTGCCCGCCTATGCACCCGCGGTACTTCGACGACGCGCTGGCGGTGCTGCTCCGCGGGGTGGCCGCCCTGAATGCTGCCGCCACCACCGGTCGGCAGGCCACCGCCGCCTCCATGCCGGCTCATTTTTGCCCCGCCGCGGCCCGCCGCGCTAGGCGACAGGGCCGCCCTGGACGCCCTGATGGACGACGCGCACATGACGACGGTGGGTATCCCGCAGCTGGTGGCGCAGGGGGCCCGCGCGGCGGCGGGTGTGGGGGCGTTCGGGGCGGGTGCGGGTGGCGATGGCGGCTGCGTCGGCTGGCGGGTCGACTCGGCGGTGGCGGCGGGTGTGGACTTGGAGGTGCTCCTCGCGGACGCGGCGGCCAACGTGGTGGTCCCTTGTGTGCGGAATGGCCACGCGCCGGACGTGTGGGTGATCACCCACGGCGGCGGTGGCCGCAGCGGCGGCGACCTTTCCATGCTCAGCGCGCGGGGCTCCTACGCCGCCCCCACCGTCGTGGTCGCCGCCGTCGAGGCCACGTGCACTACGCCGAGGTGGAGCTATCAATAACGCCGCCGCCACCCTCCTCCGCTCCCACGGGTCGACCCTCCCCGACGCGGTCGACCGTGATGACGCTGCCGCGACGGTGGCGGTGGACGTGGGCATGCGCCTGCCGACGGCTGCGCCGCGGGCGTGCCGGTGGCCGTCGCGGGGGGGGGCTGCCGCTGCGGGCGCCGGTGATGACCTTGACTCCTTCATGGGGGGGCTTTCCAGGGGGCGGGACCCGCCACAACAGCACTCAAGTCTGCGGGAGGGGCCTTCAAGGGTCGGCGCCACAGCCGCCAGGCGCGACCGCGGCGGCGGCGATCACCACTACCGCAGCCCCCGCAGCCGCATCGGCACCACCCCCCGGCTCGTCCCCGCCGTCCGCACCCGCGGCGTCGCGCGCGGCGGTAGGGGCAGCGGTTGCTGTGGTGGCAGCGGCCGCCTTCCGGACCCTCATCGCCATCACCACCGAGAAGACGGCCGACGCGCCCCCCACCGTCGTCGCCGCCAGCCCCTCCAGCTGCGATAGCGCGACGCGGAGCGCCACCATAGCCCCGCCGGCCTCGTTGTGGCCCCCGCCGCCACCTACACGGCGGGCGCGGGTGCCCCTGCCGCATCCGGTGGCGCGCGACTCTGGGCAGCGGCAGGCGTGGCCCGCAGCAGCTCGCCAGCACGGGCAACGACGGGCGTCGCTAGGCAGGGGCCCGCCGCCGGCCAGTCGACTGGCGACTGACTGGGAGGCGGCAGCGCCGCCGCTGCTTTTGGCACCTGCTCCCCTCCCTGCCCTCCTTCTCATAGGTCGCATCGAGCGCGGTAGGGGGGATTGGCCAGAACAGTGGCGCTGCGGAAACCCGCCCAGAAAGGTACAGAACAGCGGCACGGACGCGGGCACTGGAGGTGCGGCAGGGAAGAGCCCGTGAGGCGCCGGTCAAGGCTGGGCAAGCGCAGCCAGGAGCGAGCAGAACTGCTGCGGCGCAGGTTTTTGAACACAGCGCAAAAGGGGTCCCGGTAGCCGAGGCCCCTGACGACACATGGAAAGCGGGCCCCCCCCGTCTGAGCACGAGCCCGCCTTCTCTTTCCTGCCCGGTAGAGTCCGTCGGGTTGCCCAAGGTGGGCGCCAGCCCGCATTCCCGCCACTGGTGCCGTCCATGTGCAAGCCGGTGCGACCCGCACGTGGGGTAGCGGCGACCGCCGCGCCCACGGCGCCACCCGCGCCCGTCCCTCCGCGGTCGACCTGTCCCCCCTCACCCCACCAGCCTGCTAGCCACCCGCATACCCTCTCCCTCTCCCCGCCCAACCCCACTCACTGTCCAGAGGACCCCGCCTCGGCGCGCCCGCACGTGCAGTTGCTGTGGCCCGTCTTGCGAAAGCTCTAGTCCCGCTTGTGGAAGGTCATGCACGCGACGCGTGGGGTGAACCAGAATGGTAGCATCACCCCTGCACCGTCCCTTTTCGCCTCTCTTGGAAGATTCCGCGTTTCCACCGGCCTCTGACACACCATAGCGGCACTTGCCAAACCACTATTCAATATTGCGTTTTCGCCTGTAACAAGTACTACCGAAAATATTGTGAGATGAAATATGTTTTAGGAGACCTGGACTAAAAGCTTATTGACAGGCTGTCGACCGAAGTCGACAGAAAGAGTCGTCTTCGCATTGAATGTCATATTGCGCGGGTTTTGTATCGATTCGGCGCTCGATCGACAGTCGTCGTTGATGCGGTTGGTGCTCCTCACACCATCGTGGACGCCGTCTTCCCGGTCGTCTTGCTCGCGACCGCCGGCGTCGGTGAACCTCGTGTCGTCGTCCCGGCCACCCGCACCGGCAGCTGACAGGTCGTGCAACCTAGCCCGCACAATGGTTCGCCACAACAATGTCATCTCCAACAACCACTTCCGCAAGGAGTGGCAGCTGCGCGTCCGGACCTGGTTTAACCAGCCGGCGCGTAAGCAGCGCAGGAGGAGCGCCCGCCAGCTGAAGGTACGTTCCGCGGCTCTCGTATTCTTCGCGTGCACGTTTCCGCGTACTCGCCTGATTGCGGTGCGCGTGGGTGTTCTTGTTCAGGGTTGTTTCGTTTGCGGTTGTTACTCGAGCGTCATGTGGGTACATTCTCGGTGAGGCACTGGTTCGACTACCTGGGGGTGGTGGCAGGCGACCTCGGGTGAGCCCTCGGACAATGCGTACCGGTCCGGCTCGGGGCTACCATGCGTGCTCACGCATTCATCGCTTGTTTTTTTGGTCTGCCATCTTGTTTCTTCTTCCTCCCGCGACCTGTTCCCGTCCGGCATCCGTCGCCACGCCGGGTCACGTACTGCGGTTGTTCCATCGATGCTGGCCTTTGTGCGTTGCCTCTCGCCTCTGGGTCGTGATGCGGTTGTTCAATCGATACTGGTCTTTGTGCGTTGCCTCTCGCCCCTGGTTCGTGTGTATTGCGCAGGCGGCGCGCATTGCCCCTCGCCCAGTCGATGGCCCCCTGCGGCCCGTCGTACGCTGCCCGACCAACAAGTACAACATGAAGCAGCGCCTGGGCCGCGGCTTTACCTTCGACGAGCTCAAGGCGGCTGGCATCCTGGTTCCTCAGGCGGCGTCCATCGGTATTGCTGTCGACCATCGTCGCAAGAATCGCAGCCAGGAGTCGATGGACGCGAACGTGGAGCGTCTGCGCGAGTACAAGTCGAAGTTGGTGCTGTTCCCGCGCCGCGCCGGCAAGCCGAAGGCGGGTGACAGCGACGCGGCCATCCTGGACACGGCCACCCAGCTGACAGGCAAGCTGCAGCCGATTGTCGTCACCAAGCCGGAGCTGGAAATCCGTGCGATCACCGAGGAGGACAAGGCCAAGCGCGCTTACGCTCTTCTGCGCGAGGCACGGGCGGACCTCAAGCACTTCGGGGTGCGCTCCAAGCGCGCGGCGGAGCTGGCTGCGAAGGAGGAGGAGAAGAAGAAGTAGGGCGGAGCCCTGTCGTAGGCGAAGTGTGCTGTTGTGCAAGTGAACACGTGCAGTTAAGACTGCACTGACCGATCAATGCATCTGCACTGGCGATGGCGATAAATACCGTTGGATCCAGTGTTCCCCCTTCATACTACCTGTTTCTGTTGGCGCCCGTGCTCTCTTAAAAACAGAACGACAGAAGACAGCCGCGGCGTTGTGTGGTAAGACACGAATGAGGATGCACGAAGTCGAGCCACGGCCTATCCTGTGCATTTCCGAGCCATCTGCCGGTTACCTCATCCCTCACAGAAGCCAGCCCGATCCACCATCATCCATGTGATTCCACGACAACACGCGCCCCCCCCCTAAGTCACAGCCGTCCACTAACGCCCGGTACTCGCGGTCCCACTGTCGAAGAGTGGCCTCCCCCGCGGTCGACTTGTCCCGCGCCTTATCCTGCATGCTGTTGTGCCGCACTCCGGCCTCCGTGCCGTTGATGCGAACGCCGAGGAAGCGGGCCAATCGACCATACTCCCGCCCCCCGTCCAAGTGGTCCAGTGCCTCCAGCTGCAGCTCTAGGGTCTGGGCCTCGGTCAGCCGTGAGCGCAAGCGCTGCCACCTACACTCAATGTCATCCACGTACCACAGGTAGCGCTGAAAGCGGTTGAGGCGAGACCAGACCGGCGCCTCCACCCGAAGCGCTACAAACGGTGCTGAAGGAACTGGGAACCAGCGAAGACCGCGAGACGACGTGCCAGCCCCGCCCCCCGCTAATCCCGCCGCCACTGCTGGCACGGCCACGTCCGAGGTCCACGCGTCCTCCTCTGGAGGTCCCAGCGCCATGAGCGACAAAGCAGTTGCGAGGCGCTCCCGACGCAGCCGCACCACACGCAACCGAGTACCGAGCGCGTCTGCCAGCGCCGGCCCAAGCCCGTACGCCAGCGGAACGTGGCCCGTGTAGACGGCCGTGTGCGCGACATCTCCCGCGGCAGTGAGTCGCGCCGCCAACGCTGGTATCAGCTGCCGCCGCACATGGCGCGCAGCAGCAGCGTCGTGGGCGGCCACCGTAGGGAGGCCTGCCAGCCGTCGATAGGTGCGGGTGACAACATCTCGGGGGCGGAGGGCGGGAGACTCAGACTCGTGGGTGACTACCGCTTCAGGGGCGCCGCCAAGGACACGCGCGAGGTGCTGTGTGCCACACCGGCCGGTAGAAAAAACGAAGGCAAATACAGCGCCAGAGGGAAGGGAAGAGTCTTCTGACGCTCCAGATTGAGACGAGGCAGTTGACATCTGCCCGTTGCCACCTGCACCTAGCCGACCGGCCACCACCGCCGCCGTCGTTGCGGCACGCCACGCACCGATGCCTCTCGGGCCGGGGGGGCCATTCAAATACTTGCCGCCTCCCACTATCTGGACACGCCGGTGAAAGTGCATCAGGATGCCGCAAAAGAGAATGAGGCAGACGGCGGAGACAGCGACGCCGGCCACCCGCCGGACGGGGATGCCGGTGGTGCTGTCTCCAGCAGCACCGCTGCCTCCACCTCCACCGCTCACTGGCCGACCACGCCGCGCGCTACCGGGGGAAATGCCATTGCTAGAGAAAAGCGCTGAAGGGCGAGTTGCATGGGCTTCAGCAGCGGCACTGCGACGCATGGTCACGCCCCCGGCTGAACGGCAAGGCCAGGGTAAGGGATGGCAGTCTACTGGAAGACGGGGCAAGAGCGAGGCGTTCCTCCAGTGGTAATGAAGGGTAAGCGACCTTGACACGTGGCAAGAATTCGACAGTGTACTCTACTTACTTGATAGGAAAGCCTTTCGAAGATCTCAATCGAAACAACCCGGCGAGCCGCTCGAGGTGCCACCAGCCTACAGGCCCCGCAAAGGGCCCACTCTCGCAGGCCCGCTCACGTTGAGGCGCGCAGCTCAGTGGCCCTGTCGCGGACTGGGGATCAACCTTGACCGCGACCACCCTGCGTCCGAGTCTGCCTCGTGCGTTCAGTGCTCGTGTGGTCTACCTCTCTGCCCGCGACTTCAGCGCCTTCCCTCCTGATTGTGTTCCCCGACGCCGGTGTTTTGTTCGTTTAGGCTCTTCATCATGGCTTTCTCTTCGTCGTCCGGCTCGGTTGGCTGGGTAATCCCTGTTGGCACGCCTGCTCGCAGTGACCAGGGATGGACTCGAGGCATGCCGCCACCATCGTCTCGCCCTGCTGGTGGCTCGGTCGTACCTGTTGCTCGTCGTGTCAGCTCGTTTCTTGGTGTCCGTAGCTCATTTAAGGTGATGGGCGGCGATGGCGGCCTCCGGCCGATGCCTGTAACGGGTGGCGTGCGGTGCACTTCTGCTTCGGCGACGGCGGTGAACCCAGTGCAACGCAGCCCCCAGCCGAGCGGGGACAAGGTGCAGCAGGAGCCGAAGGGGGAAGCCGACCCGGCCGAGGCCACGGTGGCCGCCTTCCTTCGCAATGGCAAGCCCACTGGCCCTGCCGCGGCGGAGACGGTGGAGCTGGCTGGCCTGGCGGCGTTGGTCAGCGCGGAGCCGACTGGGGCGTCCACTTCGCGTGGTGCGGCTGTGTCTGGTGGCGGCATGCAGACGCGTGCGGTCCATGGCGGCGAGCGTATCAAGGGTGGGATGAAGGCTCGAGCTACCCTTGACGCCATCGCCACCCCGATCGTCCAGAGTTCGACTTTTACCTTCCGCTCCACGCGGGAGTGCATCGAGTACAACCTGGGCACGTACGATTCGTTTGAGTATGGGCGGTACGGGAACCCGACGGCACGTGCAGTGGAGGAGAAGCTGATGGCGCTTGAAGGTGCGGAGGACGCTCTCGTCTCTGCTTCTGGTATGAACGCGGTCACGACTATGCTGCTGGCGCTCGTGCCTGAGAATGGGCACATTGTGGTTACAACCGACTGTTACAGGCGGACCCGCCAGTTTGTCGGGACGGTGCTGCCCAAGATGGGTGTACGCACCACGGTGATTGACCCGGCTGATACAGCCGGCCTGGAGGCTATTTTTGCCTCTGAGGGCGCCTCTCTCTTTTTCTCCGAGACGCCCACCAACCCCCTTATCCGGGTGCTGGACACAGACATAGTGACTGGTCTGTGCCGCAAGTACGGGGTCGTGTCAGTCATTGATAGTACGTTCGCCACGGCTCACAACTTCCGTGCGCTGGACCACGGGGCTGACCTGGTGCTTCACTCGGGCACGAAGTATCTGGCCGGTCACAATGACGTGCTGGCTGGCGCTCTCGTGGGCTCCTCAGCCCTCATTGCGCCTGTGCGGCAGCTGCACGGCGTGTTGGGTGGGGTGCTGGACCCGCACGCTGCCTATCTGCTGCTCCGTGGCCTCAAGACGCTGGGTCTCCGCATGGAGGCGCACAACCGCAACGCCTTGACGCTGGCCAATGCGCTGGAGGGTCACCCAAAGATTGCCAAGGTGCACCACCCCTCGCTGGCTTCCCATGTTGACCACGCGATTGCCATGAAGCAGTTTCCTCGCGGCTTTGGTGGCGTCCTCTCCTTTGAGCTTGCGGGCGACGGCGACCCGTGGTCTCGCGAAACCTTTGAGGCCACCGGCCGGTTTGTCGACGCTCTGCGGCTGCCGTACATTGGTCCCAGCATGGGCGGGACGGAGAGCCTCGTCGAGCAGGTGTGCATCATGGGTTATTTCAACCAGTCGCTGCGGGAGCGGCAGCGTCTAGGCATCTGCAACGGCTTGGTGCGATTTGCCTGCGGGATTGAGGACACGGAGGACCTGGTGGCGGATGTTCTCCAAGCGATGGAGGCGGCCTGACTGGCCTAGCGGAGCAGTAGACTTTCGTAGACAATATCAATCGGACAAACCTGGCGTTCTGTTTCTACAGGTCCGGTAGCTGTACCAACACAGCGGCTAGGTGAACGTCTCATGGCTGCGTCGCCATGAAGCTGCTTAGAGCGAAGAGCGGAATAAAACAAAAAGGGCTTCATAGGCATTCGCACATCCGCACATCCTAAACGGCCCACAAAGCACACGAGAATATGAGCAAACGCCACGGACATCTGACGCGGCAGCGCGCACGCGACGCCGCCAAAAGAAGGCCCTTGACAAGTACCCGAGACATTGCCTAGTCGAACAGGCCAAAGCCCATGTCGTCGTCCTCTTCCTCCTCCTCCTCCTCCGCAGCAGCGGGCGCCTCCTCCTCGGCGTCCCCACCACCAGCGGCGGCGCCCGACGAGGCAGCAGCGGCCATGGCCGCGAGCGCCTCGGGGTTCTCCAGCAGCTCCTTGAGCTCCTTGGCCGCGTCGATGACATAGTCGGTCGCCAGCGACACCGACACCAGGTTCTTGAGCCCGTTGCGCATCGAATGCGCCACCGACGGCTGGGTAGGATAACCAATGCCAAGAGAGATGGCCGCAATGTTGTTGAGGCCGGCCATGACGTGCTGCTGCAGGTCATCGTCCGTGATGTCCAGAACCTTGGGCGAGTACAGCGACCCGTTCTCAAACACGTGCAGAAACTTGAGCCCGTACGAGAAGGGACGGATGCCAAGCTTCTGAAGAAGCGCCACCTCGGAAGAGCCAACCTTCTGGCCCTCCTCCAGAAGCTTCACCCGCGTCTGGATCTCAATCTGCCCGCGGTTAATCTTGGTCGGGATGTTGAGGGCCTGGAAAAAGGAGGTCATGGTCGGCTCCATCCCAGTCGGTCCGGGCTCAATGTACACCTCGCACTGGGCAAAGGTCCCCGCCTTGGCCGCGGCAGGCACCTTGTTGGCCGCGATCTTGTCGCGCACCTCCTTCAGGTCCCCCTTGGTAAAGACCAACCCAATGTTGCCCACCACAACAGGCAGGACGGTAAGCAGGTCCGGGTTCTCCGGACCGTGCGTGCGGAGCACGCGGCGAATCATCGTATTCTTCCCCATCAGCAGCACAGTGTCATCGCGCACCTGCGCGCGGAGCTGCTGCAGCTGGTTGGAGCCGACATTGTCCGCCTGCACAATGAACAGCTTGTCATACTCGTCAAAGTAGGACAGCAGCTTGGCCACGTAGGCCTCCTTCTTTGCCATCTTGACCATGGTGACGGGGCGCCGGGGACGGCCACACCAGACAAAAGGCGAATGGGAATCGCGTACAGCGACGGGGGCGCGGGAAACAGCAGCAGGGAAGCGGAGGGGAGAGCGGGAAAGGCAGCGGGGAAGGAGAGCGAGAAGAAACGGCGCCGCAACACGCTTTAGGGCTCACGGCAAAGGTGCCGTGTCCAGTCGCGGACGTCCGTTTCCCTCGCCCTCCGTGATGGGGGCGTCGACGTCGGAGGCAGATCGTCAGCGCTATGGCCAGTATCGAGCACCGCAAGTCTCCCTACGTAGGACCACCAATTGTCTGTAAGGAGAGCTAGCAAAAGACAGGTTGTCTCAAGAGTTACCAACAGATTTAGCCTGATGTAATACAATAATCGAGTAGCATTCCGACATGTACTTGTCGAACGTCTTCTGAACCGTACGCACGGTTCGAAACTCATGAAAGACCTGGCTGGTCTTGATCTTTTGATGACAAGAAAGCAAGCTCCATGTTTTTAGACCACGCGGTAAACTCGTCCACCGGCGATAGGGGCCGCCTCTTTATGTCATCGGACGATTTAGAGAAGGTTTGATTTCGGGGGGGGGCGCAACCTTTGATAAACGGCTAGAGGAAACCCGAAAGTATTAACAATATTTTAGGGGCTTTTCCAACCGAGTTTTGCGAGCAGACCTGGAGTTAAGTATACTCAAACGCCTTGAATAAAGTATATGTGTTGGAGTACGTCGTGAAGGAAGTGTGGATAGCTCACGTGGTTACAGCCGTGACAGTCAAGACCGGCTGAACACCCCCCACCTTGTCGGTTGTAAAAGGCTGGCAGCTGGCCGGTCCCGAACGGCCGTCAAGACGCACTTCCTCGTCATGCGTTTGTGGTTCTGACGACAAAAGCGTTCTCATCGGCATTTTCTTGGTGTCTAGAAACACTTTCCAAGCAATGGTCCGAACAGGTGTTCCTCGGGGTGAGCACGGTGATGGCATGTCACGACTATGCACAACCTCAGCAACGACCGAACACACCGATACCAAGTGTCACTCACGAGTGCCAAAACTGTCCAGGACGACTAAAAAAGGGTCGCTGGGAATGCTGGTGGAGTCAGAAGTACGAGCAAAGAACCAGAAGTTCCTCATCGAGGCTCTCAAAGGCACCTTGCTTCTAGGAAGCGTACTGGACCACCCTCGGTTGCAAACTGCTACACGCTGACGCCATGGGCGCGCGCAGCGTCACAAAAACGGACAACACGACGTCCAATGGGATGCCCACAAAAAGAGTAGTTTATTGCGGGGAGCGTAGGCCATCCAGCGACCGCGGTGGGGAGGCGGGGCGGCGACTTGCTGGCGGCCGCGAGCAAGGCGGCTGGCCGCAGCGGCGGCGCGGGAACCGCCAGCAGCCGGTGACCGCCGCGGTGGCGGCGGCGGCGAGGGGGCAGCGGCCGACGAAAGATGGCGTTGGCGGTGTTGGCGGACCGCCAGCAGGCGGCGGCAGCGATAGCGGCGAAGGCGAGGCGGAGAGACGGAGAGTAGCCAGCGGCAGCGTCGGTGGCGGCGGTGGGGCGGAGGCCAGCCGGCAGTGCCGGCGGCTGCGGCAGCGGCAGGGGAGAAGCGACCGGCCGGCAAGGGCGAGGCCGGCAACAAGCCGGCGGCGGCGGTGGCGGCGGTAGCGACGGGGGGGCGGCTATGAGCCGGTGGCTGCGGCGGTGACCGCGGCAGCGGGGAAGGAACGGACGACAAGTCTGCAGCGGGAGGGTGGCGGCCACAAGCCCGCGGCGGCAGCGGCAGCAGCGGCGGCAGCGGGGGGGCGGCGGCCAGCCGGCGGCGGCGGGGGCGGCGGCCAGCCGGCGGCGGCGGGGGCGGCGGCCAGCCGGCGGCGGCCACCAAGCAGCGGCCGCGGCGGTGGCGGTGGCGGCCGGGAGGTGGCGGCCGACCAGCGACGTCCAACTGCGAGCGGGGGCGGTGGTGGCGCGAGGGCGGCGGCCAGCCGCTAGCGGCGACCGCGGCAGGTGGGAGGAGGCCGCCAGCCCGTGGCTGCGGTGAGGGCGGCGGGGGGGGGCTGGCAACGGGAAGGCGGCGGCCAGAGGGCAGCGACGGTGGCGGCGGTGACGAGGCGGCGGTCAGCCGGCAGAGGCGGTGGCAGTGCGGCGGGGGCGGTGGTAGTCCGTCGGCGGCGGCAGCAGCAACCGCGGTGGGGCGCCGGCCAGCCAGCGGTGGCGGCGACAGCACTGGAGGGGCACCGACCAGCGGCGGCCACAGACGTGGCGGGGGGGCGACCGCCAGACGAAGGCGGTAATGGGGGCGGTGGGGGGGCGACGGCCAGCCGGTGAGGGCGATGGCGTTGGCGGGGCGAGGGCGGTCAGGTGACGGCGGGTGAGTGGCGGCCAGCCAGCGGGGACGACGGCGGTGGTGGCGGGCAGCGGGTCGAACGCCGAGACGGCCACGTTGTACTTCCGGGGACAAGCCGGCGACTGCTCCCCGTGCAGTTGGCGGCGGGGTGACGCGACGTCATCTAGAAGTCCCCGGCACAGCTCACTGAACTCCCCGACGCCAAGTCGGTCAGTCGCCCGGAACTACGGCGGGGGGATCAAAAAGGCCTGAGGCAGGTGAAGAGTGACACGACATATGGCAGGGATTGACCTTTCATGGGGACTCTACACGTGGTCGACGGCTCCGCAAACGTTTGATTACCATTGGTACGCGTGATGAGAACGTTTGATTACTATTGGCCCTAACCGGAGGCCCCGAAATCAAAGCTGAGTGTTGATTGGGGGCGCACCGTCCGACGGCATAGAGACCTGGCCGCAGGCACCCCACGGTGCTGCGCAGGCCAGCAGCTGCAGAGGAGGCGCCTACGCACGTCCCCCCCCGTCCACCCTCTGCCCCGGGTGCATCGCGTAGCGGCCGCTGCCGCCTCCCCTCCATCGCCGAGGTGGGCGGTCGCTGCCGCCCCGCGCCCGCCCCGCGGCCGTCCCTCCTCCCTTCCATCTCATGCTGCCGGCGTGTGTGCCCGCCACGCGGCCAATGACCGTGTCTGGGGTTTGGCGAGCAGCCTGCGAGCGTGGCTGGCCCCAGCGAGTGGGATCACGTACTCGGGATCACCATGAAGAGAGCCCCACCCCCCCCCCCGGCACCCACCTCCTCCGCCGCCCTCCACCGCCGTTCCGTGACGCCTCCAACGTTGAACCCTTCCGCTGTGCGGCTGCTACGTAGCCATTGCGGTGCCTGTCATCCCCGCCCCCCGCGCCGCGCGTGCGCTGGTGAGCACCCTCTGACGGGGGAGCCCCGCTGTCGCGCTGGCGTGCCGCGCCGTCCGTACCCCCCCGCGCCCGCGGCGCGTGGCGCGTGGCGCGGCGGGATTTCGCCGCCCCCCGGGTGCCTCTCCCCCGCGCCGCCGCCTCCCCGCACGGGACAGGGCCAGGTGAAATGGCATCTGTGCAGCGCTACGGCACAGCGGGTGCTGCTGTACATGCGCAAGAGCTGCACCATGATGGACGCGACAGCCACGCACCCACAAAGAGCGCGCGTCGCCGTTGACAGTTTGACGCCACCCGCCGGCCCTGCGTGGCGGGGCGAGCTCCTACCAAGCAGGTGGTGCCGCGGCGGCACGGGCACGGCCGGCGCACGGCGGCGGAACGTGGTGGTGCCGCCCGCCCGGTGTACATACGGAGTATCCACCGCATGTCGGAGGCCTGCCGCTGGAGGCGGCGGCCGCGGTCATTATCGAGGACCGCTGGAGGGGGGGGGTGGGGTGCACGAAAGGTGGCTGCGGCACGCCCACGCCCGCGCCACCGTCAATGATGGGATGACCGGCCGCGTCCCGCCGCTCCCCCCCCTGCCTTTCCCCCGGTTCTCCGCCTGTGTGAGTGGACAGGGGGAGCGCTGGTCGCCGCGAGGTGCCGCGCGACCCTGACCCGCTAGCCGGCAAAGTTGCGGGGGGGGGGCGGGGGCGGTGGCACGCGCGTGACGCAGGACGCGGTCCTGCGGGTGCCCAGAGCTGCGGGGGGGGGGGGAGGGATTCCCCGCCGACGGGAGGGCAGCAGCGGCACCACGTTGCGGGGGCTTTTGCTCAAGAGCGGGGCACCCCCAGCAGCGAACTGCCGCCCCATCAGCCTCCGCACTTCAAGTGCCAACGCCCTGCCAGTCGGCGCCGACCCCCGTTCCCAACGACGCCCACGACCCCGCCCCCCCTGACTGCCTCACCCCTCACCCCCTGCTCTCGTGTATCGTACGCCCTCCTCCTCCTTCATCACATTCCCCCCTCCCCCCCCACCCCCGCGGCCACCATGGCACCCCGCCGCCCCCGGCGGCTGGCCGTCACCACCACCCTCGCCGCCGTTGCGGCCGTCGCGGCGACCGCGTCGGGCGGGATCCAGGGCGTTCGTGGGCAGCCCGCCCCCCCCCCTGCCCCCGCCGCCTCCCGGCCGCCCGTCCCCGTGGCGGACCACGCCGCCTACCTCGTCTCTGTCTACGTCCTCGACCCGGCGGCCGCGGAGCCCGCCGACGGCGACGGCGACGGCGCGTGCCCGCCGACGGCGGCCATCACCTCCCTCGACGGCTGGGCCGACGGGACGCCGCTGGTGGAGGGGCCCCCGGGGCTCTACTCGTCGACCGCCACCCTCCCGACGAGGGCGGTGCGGTTTGGCGCCGCCCTGTGCGGGACGGCGGCGGCGGGGGGAGGCGGCGGCGGCGGGGGGGGGGCGCCCCTGACCGTGTCGTGGTCGGTGACGCCCGCCCGCGGGTGGCGGTCGTACCGCTTTGCAACGGCGGCGGGCGGCGCGGCGGGGGCGGGGGCGGCGGCGGACGGCGCGCCCGAGGTGGTGACCCGCTGTGCGGGGGGGGGGGGGGCGGCGTATGCCTTTCGGAGTATCTTTTTTGACGTCGATGAGGAGGGTGAGCGCCTCGAGGTGGAGGGCGTTGCCAGCCGGTGCGCGTACGTCAAGGCGGTCGGGGGGGGGGGTGGGGGGGTGTCCCCACCGCCCATGCCCCCCGTGGGGGCTCCCCCCACAAACGGCACGATTGGTGGTGGTGGTGGCGGTGGCGGTGGCGAAGGCGGCGGCGTGGAGCCGACGCCGGCGGCCGCGTCACCGACGCCGTCGCCGACTCTGTCGCCGACTCTGTCGCCGACGCCATCGCCCGAGACTGGGGAGGAGGCCGTGGAGGGGACGCCCGTGCCGTCTGACGACGAGCCCGCCTGCTTCCCCGCCGCCGCGACGGTGGAGCTCGCCGACGGGTCCACCACCGAGCTCGCCGCCCTCTCTGCCGGCATGGCGGTGCGCGTCGCCCAGGGCGCCCACACGGGCGCACACAGCCACGTCTATGGGTGGAGCCACCGGCAGTTGGACGGCCGCCACACGTACGTGCGGCTGAGCCACGTGCCCGAGGCGGCGGCCGGCGACGAGCGGCCGGCGCCGCGGCACCTGCTGCTGTCGCCCGGCCACCTGCTGTACGTTGGGGGCTCGCTGGTGCCCGCCCGGTCGGTGCGGGTGGGCGACGCGCTGGCCACCCCCGGCGTGGCCGGCGGGGTGTCGCGGGTGGTCGCGACGGGCACCACCACCGCGGCGGGCAAGGTCAACCCCCACACCCTGTCGGGGGACCTGCTCGTCGACGGCGTCCGGGTGAGCACCTACACCGACGCCCTGCCAACGGTGGTGGCGCACGCGCTGCTGGCGCCGGCGCGGGCGGCGTTCCGGGCGGGGCTGTCGGTCGAGCCGATGGGGCGCCTCCTGTACGGGGGGGTGCCGGGCTGGCGGCGGTGGTGGGCGTAAGAGCACGGGCAAGGCCGGGGGGAGGGGTTGGCAGTGGTTGGAGAGGGAAGGGCGTCTGAAGAGTGATTCCAGAGGGGGGTGGGGGCGCTAGTACATTCAACCGCCCGTGCGGTCTCGCTGTTATTTTTTTCTTCAGGGCATTTTTGGCATGGGCAGGGGGAGCTCCCAGCGCTGAGCCTTCACACCCAGACTCTGACAAGGGAGGGAGACAGCAAGGCATGCGAGCGGGCGACAGGGAAAGAGTGTGTTGATGGGTGCGACAGGACCCAGCCGGGGCCGCTCGGCGCCACTCGAGCAGACCAGAGCAGCGACGCGCCCCACGCCCATCATCCCGCATCCATTCCCTCCGCTCCAGGCACGCGTCGTCGGCGGTTCGTCACAAGTCGGCGGGTCGACCCCCGTCGCCGCTGTTACAAACCAAAAAACCCCACACGCGCCTCCACGCGGGAGGGGGCAGGCGACGGTGGCCCTTCCGCACATGGCACGGCGGGCTTGCGGAGGGTGACGCGCGCGGGAGGGTCACCACGCGAGCCGGACGGGTCCGCCCGCGCCACGGCACGCGCGCCCGCTGAGCGTGGGGCTACGCTTGCCCAACTGAGAACGCTGCCCTGTGTGCCAGTCACCGTCCGGGGTCGAAAACGCCGCTCCCGCGCCCCCCCCTCCCCTCTCGACTTTCCACCGCCGCCGCTGCACCGCACGCCCGCGCGCGGGCGGACGCGTCAGCGAAAGTTGGCCTTGATGCCCGACGGCCGCGCGTGAGCGCCGTACACGTTGGGCTTTTCGTACTTGGAGTCGGGGATGCGCAGGCCCGCCGCCTCGAGGTGGGAGATATCGCCCAGGCTGCGCGGCGCGGCGCGGCGCAGGGGGGGCGGAGGGGGGGCGGAGGGGGGGGGGGGAGACCAATAAAGGGAGCGAAAGGGGGCAGCAAGTCGCCGGACACAGGGGCGTGCCGTCGTAGAGGGTCGCAAAAACAAGAGAAAAGCACCGAGCTGGACAGGTGAAGGAAGAACACATCAGGTCAGATTGCAGCACCAGCGTACAAGACGGGTGACAACGCCGGGGTGTGCCTCGGCCGCCGCCACGCGGACGGTGGGTGCCTGGCATGCACTCACTCTGCCCCCCCCAGCCTCCCTCACGAACGCACCCAATGCAGCGCGGAGTGGCCCACCCACGGGTGCGCTCGTCGAAGAGCACCGTCGTGACGCTGGACGGGGCCATCCAAAAGCTCGCCCACACCGCTGGCGGGTCCAGGCCGAGCAGGTGCGCCAGCCAGGTGAGGCCAAAGCCGCCGTGGCACACCACCGCCACCACCGCCGTATTGCGGGCCGTCACCCGGTACCGCCCGTCCACGCGCTCATAGCCGTGGCGAGCCAGAAACGCGTCGGAGGACGCGACCAGGGTGTCCCAGCCGCCGCTGCCGTCGCCGCCGCCACCACCGCCGCCGTCGCCGGTGGCCACCTCCGTGTTGACGGCCCGCGCAGCCCGCATCAGGCGGGCTGACACCTCGCCGCCCGCCTCAGCGTCGCGGACCAGCTCCGGGGACACGTCCCACAAAGCTAGCCCACCCTCCCCTGGCCGGGCGGCCCCGTCGCCACGCCCTCCGTCGACTGCCGCCCCGGTGGCGGCGCCGTCGCCGCCCGCCGCGAGGCCCTCCCCCAGTCGCGGCCAGTGCGACAGCTCGCGCGTCCACCCTTCCACGGTGGGCGTCAAGGTGCGGGGCGTTACGCCCGGCGGGGGAGAGGCTGCCGCCACGGCAATGGCCGCGGCTGTGTCGCGGGCACGGCCCATGGGGGAGGTGTAGAGAAAGTCGACCGAACATTCAAGGCCCCGTGCCAGGCGGGCGCCCAGAGCGGCGGCCTCGGCGTGGCCAGCGGGCGTCAGGGTGTCCCCATGGTACTCAGGGTCGGCTAGGGGTGAGGGTGAGTTCACGGGCAGCGGGGGGGAGCGGGGGGATGGTAGGGCCAACACCCAAGGCAAGAGAAGCACAAGCCAACGGGGCGGCGACAAGATGCGCCCAACGCAGTAGGCCGGGAGGGCCAGGCAGAGAGCGAGAGGGGGGGCGGGGAAAAACGGTGCAAGCGTGAGCCACGAGGACGATGCGCGCGGAGGCCCAGCCACCGCGGGGCTCTCTCACCGACGAGGAACGGCTGCAAAGGGGTAATGATCCGGCTGACCACCCCCTCTGCCGTTACAGCCAGACGCCCAACTCACCATGGCGGATGATCAGGATTCGCATGACGCTTGACTGTATCGGGATGGGCTATCCCCTGGCAACAGCGCACGCGAGCGTCACGCCGACGCCAGTCAAAGACACGAACAAACCTAGGTCAGGAATGAGGAGCGAGGCTAGGGACAAAGGGTCAGCTCAGCAATGACCTGGCCGCTACCGCAACTCAGCAGCGATGACGGGCGGCTGCCGGCTGCCACAGCTCAGTACAGGAGCGATGATGTGGCGAGCATGCCCGTCTTGTTCTTTTCCTTCTGTGCCAGCTTGTGGTGGTGGTGGCGCATTGAATTCTCCACCTTTGGTCGCCCAGTCAATTGTCACAATTTCCGCGCTCATGTCCATCCCACATTCATGCTGTGAATTTACAGGGGCACCGCCGTCGGCCGGGGTGCTGGCAGGGGTGCAATCCTCTGTGGTGTGGCGCAGCCGCTCCGGGCCCCCCGCGGCTGCTGACTCCCCGGCGAGAGCCCATTAGTCGTGCCGCCGCCGGTGCCCCGTTGTTGCCAGCCTCTGCACGACGTCGTAAACGCTGCCGTTGTGCACCCGCTCCGCCCCCGCCCCCCTCCTCTCCCCGTCTTGCCCCTGTCCGTGAGCGAGCCGCTGCACGCGCTCCCGCCCTTCCCGTCACCATGGGGAAAAAGAAGACAGGCGGTAAGGCACAGAAGCTGTCGCTGTTTGAGTTCAATGGCGGGAAGGAGCCCGTCGATGAGGTGCTGGCGGCGCTGCCGTCGCAGCCCAAGGCGCTGGAGGACTGGCAGGCGGAAGGGGTAGACCCGACCAGCTTCCGTGCGCGCACGCTTGCCATGCGGGAGGAGCGTGACATGCAGTTTGCCGCCGACGACGACGCCTTCCTTGAGCGTGACTGGTCTCGCCGCGGGCCCGTGGCGGGCGAGGAGAATGCCGGGCCGGACAACCAGTTTGGGGGCACTGCCGAGGCTGACCAAAACTGGGGCGGCGCCCGCGGTCGTGTGGTTCCGGGAGGGGGGGACGCCGGCATGATGGGAGGGCCGATGGACCAGCCGCGGGATGTGGACTTTTCATCCGTGCGGCGCGGGCCGATGGCCATGGCTGATGGTGCCGCCGCCGGTCCGGGCGCGGGCACGCCGGCGGACGTGGACTTTGGCAACATGCGCCGCGGCATGCTGCCACCAGGGGCCGACGCGGCGGCGCCGGGGGAGGCCCTGAGGGACGTTGACTTTTCGGCCGTGCGGCGTGGGCCCATCCCCGTGGCGGAGGGTGCCGCCAGTGCGGGCGCGGGTGCGCCCGCGGATGTTGACTTTGGCAACATGCGCCGCGGCATGCAGGCGCCCGAGGGCCCGGCCGGTGCGGACGCGCCACGGCATGTTGACTTTTCGGCTGTGCGGCGGGGGCCCATGGCGGGTGGTGACGGGCCGGTGGCGGGGGGGGGCGGCGCGGGTGCGCCCGCGGATGTGGACTTTGGCAACATGCGCCGCGGCATGCAGGCGCCCGAGGGCCCTGCTGGCGCGGATGCGCCGCGGGATGTCGACTTTTCGGCCGTGCGGCGGGGGCCCATGGCGGGTGGTGACGGGCCGGCGGCGGGGGGGGGCGGCGCGGGTGCGCCCGCAGATATGGACTTTGGCACGATGCGGCGGGGTATGACTGCCCCCGCTGCCGCCGACGGCGGCGACGGTGCGCCGCCGGCCGAGGTTGACTTTGAGAACATACGCCGCGGCATGCAGGCGATGCCCCCTCCTACGGACGGTGCGGCGGGGCCGCCGACGGATGTGGACTTCGGCACGATGCGGCGGGGCATGACTGCTCCCGGCACCGCTGACGGCGAGCGCGACGCCCCGCCCGTCGATGTTGACTTTGGCAGCATGCGCCGTGGCAAGGCGGGACCCGCCGCCGCAGGTGTGGGTGGTGCTGCCGGCGGGCCGGGGGGGGCGGCGCCGGCGGCGGATGTTGACTTTGGCTCCATGCGCCGTGGCAAGACGGCGCCTGCTGCGGCTGCCGCGGGTGGCGGGGGCGGTACCGCTAACGGGCCGGGCGGCGCTGCGCCGGCAGCGGATGTGGACTTTGGGTCCATGCGCCGTGGCAAGACAGCGCCATCCGCCGCAGCGAATGGTGGCGGTGCCGCCGCCGGGCCGGCGGTGGACTTTGGGAGCATGCGCCGCGGTTCCGCGCTGCCGTCGGCGGATAGTTCCGTGCCGGCGTCTGCGGGGGCGTCCACGGCTGGGTCTGTGGACTTCGGGTCTATGCGCCGTGGCTCGGCCGTGCGGCCGGCCGAGGATGGCGCGGCTGACGGCGGTGGCGGCGGGGCTGCTGCGCCCAAGGAGGTTGATTTTGGGTCCATGCGCCGCGGTGCGTCGGTTGGTAAGACGGTTCCTGCGGGGACCGATGGCGGTGGTGGCTCGGACGGCAGCGAGGCCTCTCCCACGGGCGGCGCTACTGCTGGGGCTGCAACGCTGTCAGCGGCGAGCGGTCGCGGCGCGGTGCCGTCTGACGGCAAGCCGATGGCAACGCCCAAGGCCGAGGTGGACTTTTCTGCAGCCCGCCGCGGGCCACTTCCCAGCCGTGGCACCTCTGAAGGGTACAAGGCGGCGGCCAAGCCTGGCGTCGGCGGTGGCGGTGGGGCAGCAGCGCCCGCGTCGGCGGGGGCCAAGCCCGCCGTGGACTTTTCGCAGCCCCGCCGGGGACCTCTGTCGGCGGTCAGCAATGGCGGGCCCCCCCGGGGTGGAGGCAGCGCCGGCAGTCGAGCGGGGGGGCCCGAGCGTGGGGCGGCGGCCGGCCGGGCGGCGGCGCCAGCCAAGGCGGCGGTCGACTTTGGCGCCCCCCGGCGTGGGCCCCTCCCGGCAGCCCCGAATGGCAAGGCACACGGTCCGGGGGGCGGCGGCCGCGGCGGCCGGAGCGGCGGGGGTGCGCCAAGAACCCTATCGGCGGTGGGTGCCGACGGGGAAAAGGCCAAGGCGCTCGGCCGCACCGCCGAAGGGGAGGCCGCGGCGGCGGCGACCGGCACACAAACAGCCGCCGCGGCCGTTGACGCGACCGCCAGCGCGGGCGTCAAGGATGCAGATCCGCCGGTCGAGGATGGGTGGTCACAGGTGCGCAAGTCGTCTGCCCGCACTGGCTCGCGCGCAAGGAAGTGAGGGGGGTGGCCATCGGGATGAGGCGGGGGGGTAGCCCGGTGGGTTGTTGCGAGATTCACTGGTGACTGTAGGGACTCTTCTTGCGTGCTTTCTTCGAGCTGTGTAGTCCTGCATTGTATCCTTCTCTCCGCCTGCTGGCTGTGTACTTGTAGTACTGTCTATGTGGTGCTGTTTGAGCGAGAGGATGCCGTGCATGGGAGGCGATGTGTGAGAGGCCATGCGGGCCCGGCATGTTTTTTCTTCTCCTTTTGAACGTGACTGACGTTCATGGGTTCACTGACATTGCCATCGCGATGATGCCTCTCGCCTCTAAGAAGCCATGCTCCGCGGAGAGTTGAGTAGATGTATGTACATACATGCCAAGACTGGCAGGAGAGCCACATCACCATAGAACACCATCAAACGCGCTATGAGCTAATCGTTTCTATGCTTCACGCCGCTGCATGGGGTGGCAAGCCTGTGGAGCCCGCAAACAAGCTTGACAGAAGGTTCGGGGTGGCTGTTCCATGCTTACGCACTCGCGGTGGTGCGGTACAACACGTGGCAATTGATCCACGGGGCACTACAGCGAGCGGGTACGTGTCGCGACAGATCCAAGCACAAAGCAAGCCTCGTGGTTGAAGAGGCGTTGGCCATCCACTCTCATCTTGGGCGGCGGTTGTACGACGAGCTCTCTTGCACCAGCTGGTGCCGCGGCCGGGGCGCCTGCCTCAGCAATATTCTTCCGCCCCTTTCGTATCTGCCGCTCTCTTGCAACCCACGATGGGAGTCATGAGCAATCTATTTCGTCGCCTCCTGCTGGCCGTCGCTGGCGGGCTTGAGGCGGCAGCGGGGGAGCTCCACGCTGCCGCGACGCCGCCATCCGACCCAGCCTCCACCGGGCGGCTGCTGTTGACGATGACAGCCTCCATCAAAGGAGCTCAAGACTGGTTATGGAGCCTTCCGCAAGGCCACTTGGCGGTGGTGATCATCTCCACCAGCTTTTGCGGCTTCATCGCGCTGGTCCTGCTCATTCCATTGGCGGTGACGGCGCTCTTTGGGGACGACCCCCCGCTGGAGCCGCTGCCGCTGCCGCAACCGCGTGAAGTGGGGGCGGCGGGCAATGGCGGCACGGGCGGTGTGAGCCGGTACGGGGACCCGTCCAACGGCCTTGCCTGCATGAACGCGTCGACGGGCGCGCTGCTCGGCTATGTGCCCCTCACGCCCGTGGCGGAGGTGGCAGAGGCCATTTCCGCGGCTCGGGCCGCGCAGGTGTCGTGGGCGGCAACCACCTTTGAGCAGCGACGGCAGGTGCTCCGCGTCCTCCGCGCCTACCTGCTGTCTGAGCAGGACGACCTGGTAGGCCTGTCCATGGTGGACACGGGCAAGACCGCACTGGACGCGGCGCTGGGGGAGGTGCTGCCGACGCTTGAGAAAATCCGGTGGCTCCTCCGTGAGGGGGAGGCAGCGCTTCGTCCAGAACGCCGGTCGACGGGCCCCATGAGCGCCCACCGGACGGCGACAGTGGAGTTTGCGCCGCTGGGCGTCATTGGCGCCATCGCGCCGTGGAACTACCCACTGCACAACGTGTTCAACCCAGCGCTGGCGGCGCTCTTTGCGGGCTCTGCGATCGTTATCAAGCCGTCGGAGCACGCGTCCTGGAGCGCCGTCCATTATGTCAATGTCATCCGCAGCGCGTTGGCTGCGTGTGGGCACTCCCCGAACCTGTGCCGGCTGGTTGTTGGCCGCGGGGATGTGGGCTCTGCGCTGGTGGGCGGGGGCGTGGACAAACTCTTCTTCACAGGCAGCACCGCCGTCGGGCGCAAGGTGGCCCTCGCAGCCGCCGAATCCCTGACGCCCGCCGTGCTGGAGCTGGGCGGCAAGGACCCGGCGGTGGTGTGCGACGACACGGACGTGGCGTGGGCCGCGTCCATTGTGCTGCGGGGTGTCTTTCAAAACGCTGGCCAAAACTGCATTGGCATTGAGCGGGTGTACGTGCAGCGGGCAGTGCTGGCTCCCTTCCTTGCTGCCGTCGTGCCGGTGGTGGCGGCCATGACAACCCGCCCCGCTGCCGCCGTGGGCGAGGCCGACGGCACCCTCGGTGCCGACGATGGCGATGTGGGGGCCCTCACTATGGGCCCCGACGCGGTCGCGCGGGTTGACGCGCTCGTCCAGCAGGCCGTCGCGTGTGGGGCGCGGGTGCTTGCTGGCGGGCGACCGGCGGCGGGGGCGGCGGCGGCCGGCAGCGGCGACACCGCGGGAGGATCGTCTGATGGGGGGGGCGCTCGCGTCCCTGCGAGCCACTACTACCAGCCGACGGTGCTGTCCGACGTGGCCCACGGGCGTGGTATGCGGATTGTGGAGGAGGAGGTGTTTGGCCCCGTCCTGACGGTTATCCCCTTTGACACGGACGAGGAGGTGGTGAGCGCCATCAACAGCAGCGCGTTTGGCCTGGGCGCGTCGGTCTTTTGTCACAACACCCGCCGCGCCAATGCCCTCGCCGCCGCCATCCGGACGGGCATGGTCAACGTCAATGACTTTGCGGTCAATTACCTGTGCCAGTCTTTGCCGTTTGGGGGCGTCGGCGCGTCGGGCTACGGGCGGTTTGCAGGGGTGGAGGGCCTCCGCGGGTGCACCCTGGAGCGGGCCGTCACGCGGCAGCGGTGGTGGGGGGTGCGGACGTCGATACCGCCGCCCATGCGCTTCCCGACACGCGGCACCGGCTACGCGTTTGTGTCGGAGCTCGTGGCTCTGGTGTACGACACCTCGTACATGGCCAAGGTCGATAACGTGCGGAACTTGCTGGGGATGCTGCTTTTCAAGCGGTGGCGGCCTCGGGCGGTGGCTGGCAAGTGGTGAGGCGCTCGAGGCGGTGGGGTGCTATGGCAGCGTCCTTGTAGCGGAACTCCTCCCTTTCCCCTCTCCCTTGCTGCTCTAGGCCGACGCCACCAGCACCCGCTGTGGGTGGGCGAGCCATTGCACAGCAGTTGTCCCAAGTGGAGGAGGCATGCTGGATGTACTGTACACAACAGAAAAACAAAATACTCGTCCCAAACCCCCCCCCCCCTTCCCGGCGCGCCTCTGCACAGCAGTTGTCCCAAGTGGGGGCGGCAAGCTGGATGTAAACGACTCAACACACCCCCCACCCCCCCCCCCTTCCCGCCCCCCCACCTTCTGCCCCCCCCCCCTTCTCGCCCTCTTCTCCCCGAGATACAGACGCGCAAGCCGGCGGCGCGCCGTCCGCCCCACAGGTCCCACCGCCCGCCCGTGCGCCTCCATCACTCAGCCACCCGCGCCCACCGCCCTGACCCGCCCGTGGCCACCACGGTGCGACCCCCAGCAGAGGGCGCTCAATTTTGCCAGTCCTGCCCGCCCCTCAACCCCCGCCACGCGCCGGTGCAACCACGGGGGACGAGAACAGGTGGAAAGGCGAAAGCGAGCCACAAGAAAATCATCACAGAGCGTGAGCCGTGGTCAGTTGAATGTCATCTCGGCAGGTGGACGCCGAGACATGGCCCCGTCGCGGCGCCTCAGTCGGTGCCCCCGCCTTCCTCACCCCCCACCCCCCCTTTCTTCCACTAGCATCACAATGACGCTGCTGGCGGTTGTCCCAGAGCGGCGGCCCCGACCGGGACTGGTGCACCCCACCCGCATGCTCTCGCACCCTCTCCCTCGTAAAGCATGATGGACACCAGAATGCCCCCTCCGAGCGCAGCCCGCCACCCGACGTACCGCAATGTTTGGCCCAGTATCCCGGCCCGTGTAGCCCGACGGCGCAGCAGCAGCGGCCTTTGGTAGCCTGGAGAACCCCCCCCACCCCCCCAGCACGCGCGCGCCCCCCCCACAGGCACCCCCACCAACGCCCAACCCCAAGACCAGCACAGCACGACCATCCCCAAAGAGGACACGCAAATACCCCGTCGCCTGCCGTCAGTTCCCGCCGCGAGGCACACCCCCCCGCACACAGGCGCGCTGTACATACCACGGGAAACCAAGCACATGCAGAAATACTCACACACACGCACACAAATGACAGCAGAGGCGAACCAGCACAGCACGCCAACCCTCACTCCCCTGCCCCAGCCCCCCAACCCCCTTCCGCGGCCGTTGCAACCCTCAAAACGTACGATGTCCTGTGCGTGCCTCGGGTGGCCGCCGCCGCGGCGCGCGCCTCGGCGGCCGCCAGTGCCTTGAGCCGCAAATCCTCCCCGCCGCCACGCCCGCCGCCGCCACCACCACCACCACCGCCGCCGCCGCCGCCACCTCCACCGCCGCTGCCCATGGCCATCGGAGCGGGAGCGCCCGAGTGACCCCCTGGGGGCGGGCCCACCTTGTAGCCACTGACGTGACCGCCCGGGGCCGCGTCGCCGCCGCCACAACATGAGGCGCAGGTATTGCCCATGGCGGGGCGAGAAAAGAAGACAAAAAAAATAGAGGGGGACGGAAGGAGGAGGAGAGGGGGAGGGGAGGCACGGGACGTGCAAAAAGAAAGGGTGAGACAGGCAGGGGGTCCGAGAGAGGGGGGAGAGGGGGTCGTGGGGTGGGTTCGTCCAGTCCGGGGGCTACGGGCGAATATCACCTGTCCAGAGGGTCAGGCAGGACCGGGCTTTAGGGCGCTTGGTTGCCAACTGCGGGTGCGGTGGGCGGGCCGGCCGTCGGGAGAGGCGGCGGCCACGGCCACGCCGTCGCCTCGACAGCTGCGGGACGGGCGGGGTGGGCCGCTGGCGGTTGGCGTCCCGACCCTTGCGGTCAAGGAGTCAAAAGCATGCAGACGCCACCCCCAGCCAGCACATTGACACGCTCGATTTCTCGACACGACACAGCAAGGACCGGAGTGGAATACTGTGGAGCGTTGCACAGCGTATCCGTGTTCCCGCCGAAAGGGTGACGACACCAATGAGCTTTGCCCGATATGCATGTCATGCAGTAGTTGTAATCATCTCCGCAATTGTTCTAAAATCAGCGAAAACATGATACATACCGAAAAATGCAGACGTGATCCCGAACCCTCAGGGACGGCCGAGACGAGCATGGCCACGTGGCGCGTTCATGCGGGAGCGGGGACCCTCGTCTGTGCCGACCGTCGTCTCGTCCCGTCCCCATCCCCACTGCCCCACTCCCCCCACCCTGCCGCCCCCAACTCGGCTGCCGTCGTCTCCTCCCCCACCCCCGTCCCTCACGCCCTTTAACATGTGGGTGGAGGGCTTTGTCCCTGGACGAGCCCCCATGCTGCGCCTCCTTCTCCCTTGCGGCGCCCCCGCGGCGGCGGCCGCCAGCCGGCCGCTGGGGCGCGCCGCCGCCGCCAACGCTGCCGCCGCTGCCGCACGGGGCGGCCGCCCCGCCTGGCGGCTGCCAGCCACCTACCCCCGTACGGCTCCGTCGGTGGCGCCGTACCCCTCCCCGTGGGGGTTGTCCCCTCGATGCCTGTCGGGGGGGGGGGCACCGCAGGGTGGTGCCCCGCCACCGTCATTGTCGGCGGCAGCGGCGGCGTGGGCGGCAGCACCAGATGCGGCTGCCGCGGCGGCGCCGCCAGACGCGACACCAGCGACCGAGGCCACAGGTTCGGTGGTGGCGCCGGTGGCAGGGGTGGCGGCTCCGCCCGCCGCCGCCCCCCCATCCCGGGGTGAAGCGTCGACTGCCCCAGCGCAAGACCCCCACCTGGCAGGGCTGGCGCGCCTCGTCTCCACCGGCGGCACCCGCAAGATCCTCACCTTTCTCGAAGACGTGACGGCAAGCGCTGGCGCCGATGGCGGTGGCGACGGCGGCGGCGGCGGCGGCGCCCCCCCCTCCCCCGCCCTCTACCGCGCCGCCATCCGGGCGCTGGCCAAGGCCAACCGCCCCGACCTGGCGCTCGAAGCGTGGCACCACCGGGCTCGTACCCTCCCGGACAGTGGGGGGGTGGACGTGACGCTCGCCGCCACGGTGGTGCGGCTGGCGGCGGGGCCCGCGCCGGCGCGGTTGCCCGGCGGGGGGGGGGCGCCCCCGCCGGTCAAGCGGCGGTCCAAGGCGGCCACCGCCGCGGCGGCTGCGTCGGCGGCCCGCAGGTCAGGTGGGGGTGGCGGTGGCGGTGGCGGTGGCGGTGGTGGTGGCGGTGGTGGCGGTGGTGGCGGTGCCGCAGGTGGTGGTTGCCTGGACCGGCCGCTGGCGCGGTCGCTGGGCCGGCAGCTCATTGACGACTGCCTCGCCGACGATGACGCCCGGGATGCGGGCCGCAAGTGCGCCGCGCTGGCATCGGTGGCGTCCTCCTTGGCGGGGGTGGGGGAGGTGGACACGGCGGTGCGGTCGCTACGGGCGGTTGAGGCGATTGCGGGGGTGGCGGCAGAGGTGGCTGAGGCGGCGGCTGTCGCCACGCGGGAGGACCTGCAAGCCGCCGCCGCCGCTGACGCTGCCGACGCTGCCGACGAGGGCGCTGCCGCAGATGACACGGACGCTGCCGCCGATGACGCGGACGCTACCGGGCATGGCGCCGGCGTGGCGGTCGTGGCGGCGTCGGTGACGGCGGGGTCGTCGGCGCCCCCCCCCCCCCCCCCCCCCGGCCGGGGCGCCATCCGCCTGGACGTCAACCGGTGCAACCTGCTGATTCGGGTGTTTGGCAAGGCCCGCCGGATGGACGGCGTCTTTGCCGTCCTCGACGCCCTCCGCTCCACCGGCACCCCCCGCACGCCCGAGACGTACGAGTTCCTGGCGCAGGCGGCGGTGCGGGAGGTGCAGTTTGTGACGGGCGCCGTGTCGATGGCCACCCTCCCCCCCGACGGGGCGGTGCCCGAGGCGGCGTTTGTGGGGCGCAGCAACGTGGGCAAGTCCAGCCTCCTCAACATGGTTGCCGGCCGTCGGGCGCTGGCGCGCACCAGCCGCCGGCCTGGCAAGACGCAGCAGTTCAACTACTTCCTGGTCAATGGCGCCGAGGCCACCAACCGGTTCCACCTGGTGGACCTCCCCGGTGTGGGGTACGCCAAGGTGCCCAAGGCGCTGCAGGTCGAGTGGCTCTCCTTTATGCGCGCCTACTTTCGCCACCGCCGCTCCCTGCGGGTGGTGTTCCACCTCATTGACGGGCGCCACGGGCCGCTCGCCGACGACGCGGCGCTGATGGACGTGATGGCGTCGGGCGGCTGCGCTGCCGCGTACGTGGTGGTGCTGACCAAGGTGGACAAGCTGGACGGCGCCCGCGTGCGGCGGCGGGTGCTGTCGCGGGTGGCGGCGGCGCTCGCGGCGGCGGGGTGCCCCCCAGACGTGCCAGTTGTGGAGAGCAGCGCCGAGACCCGCGACGGCCGCGATGACATGTGGCGGTACCTGCAGCTGGCGCTGGTGGACCCGCCCCGGGATGACCTCCCCGACGCGGACGCGGTGCCCCTGACGGGCGCGGCGGGGGGGCGCCGGGGGGGGGGGCGCCGCAAGGAGGGCAAGGCCATTGGCGTGCCGTCGACGGGCGGGCAGTGACGGGGTGGGGAGGGGTCCTCGAGAGGCGTCGGCTCTCTTGGCAGAACAAAAACGTACGGCAACTGGGTCATCCGTTCCCCGCGGTCCATTTGCAGCCCTGGCCGCGCCGCGACGGACCTACTGTACGTACGGTAGTGGGTGCGTAGGCGCGGCGGCTACGCGACGGGCGAGCCGTCGGCGGGCGCGCAGGGACAAGCGTGGGGGCTGGGGGAACGGGGCGACACCCAACGTAAAAAAAAAACAAAATTTTACGAAATGAAAATGGGTACGTGAAGAGCAACATGAAAGTGCATATGTGGCGGACGACGATAGAAACCTAATTATTTTTGAGTTGGTCGAACGGCGATAGCGGGCTTTGAAGATCGTGCAAGTTCTAAAGTCACCCCAGAGTCGGCCTGTACGGGCCCCGAGAGGGCGCTTTCTAAAGTCATCGCAATGTTGAACATTTTTCTCTCCTCCCTAAGTCCGCGGCATCAGGTCTCGTGCCGTTCCCGGCGACACGTGCCGTTCCCGGCGACGCGTGCCGTTCCCGGCGACGCGTGCCGTTCCCGGCGTCGGACCAGATCGATTCCTACAGCATCGGAGAGATCTCGTTCTGCTCGTCACCATGGTGTGTCTAACTCAAAAAAAGTGAAAAGCCATATAAAATGAGGCTTCTATCGTCGTCCGCCACATATGTACGTTGGTAACACCTGGCATGTTTCCACACAAAAGAAAACCCACGTTTTTGTACTCGAAAACCAGCGGGCGGTTTTGTGGCCAACGCGTTCGCACCCGCGTCCACAGCCGGTGCCCCCCCCCCCCCCCCCCCCCCAAAAAGCGCCTCTTCCTCCCAGTTGGAAAGACGCCTCACTGCGACAGCTCGTCCGCTCCCGGTCGGCTTTCTCTTCCGTGCCCGCTCGTCGCGGGTGCGCGCGTCCGCGCCCTCCCCACCCCCCCCCCCATCCCTCCCGGCGGCCGGCGCCCCTCCGTCGCGCTTGCAACCGCCGTCGGTGTGGGGCGTCGGCGCCGGCCGCCGCCGTGACCGTGGCAGCGTCGGTGGGGACCCGCCCTGTGGCGACAGCGGCGGCAGCGGGGGCAGCGGGGGCAGCGGTGGCAGCGGCGGCAGCGGCGGCGGCGGCTGCGACGGCAGCGGCAGCGGCGGCACGGGTGGGAGGGTTCCCCGTCCCCCCCCGGCTCCCTCCATTTCATTTGTCTCGCTGCTGCGCGCCGACTCCCCCGCCGGCGGGCTTGTCCTTGCCTGCCCGCTCTCCACCACCTTCCCCCCACCCTCCTCCGACATCTGCCCTCCCCGCGACCCATCCCCCCCCCTTACCCCAAGCCACCCCTCCCAACCCCTGCCCCCCCCCCCCTGTCCACCTCCCCCTCGAGGAAGGCGCGTGGCGTTGGCGTGACCGCGTGCCGGCGGGCACGCCATGAACTCGGTCGACTCCCCGTCGGCAGCGTCGACGCCCCCTGGGGGGGCAACCGTGTCCCCCCCCGCCCCCCCCCCTGCCGCCGTCGTCGCCGCCGCCGCTGCCCCTGCTGCTGCTGCCGCCCCGTCCGCCCCCCCGCCCGCCCCCGCCGCCGTCGCCGCCGCCTCTGCGGCCGCCGCTGCCGCCGCGGGCGCGGGCGCGCTGGCGGTGGGGCCGTCCCCCCCCATGGGGGCCGCCGCCATTGACGAGGCCGTGCTGGCGGCGGCCGGCCTCGTCGCGTCGCCCTCCTCCCCAGAAGCAAAGAGCGCCGGCGAGCCGCCGCCGGTGGTGGGGGTCCCTTGCGCTTCCCCGTGGGGGGGGGGGGGGGGGGGGGGCGAGGGGCGGCGGCTGCGCCGGCGGCAGCAGCAGCAGCAGTATCAGCAGCAGCAGCAGCAGCAGCAGCAGCAGCGGCGGCGGCGGGGGCTGCAACGCCGGCGACGGCAGCGGTCGGCGCGGCAATGTTGGCAACGACAGGAGCGACGGGGACCGCCGCGACGCCTGCGGCCTCGGCAACGACGGCGGCGGCGGCGGCCAGCCCGGGGCGCCCCCCCCCCCCCCCCCCCCCGAGGCCGCAGCGCCCTCCCCCCCCTCGCCGCCCCCCGTGGCGGCCGCCCGCCGGGCGCCGCGGATGGACCCGACCGTCGGCCACCGCATCGCGGTGTGGTGCCCAACGCGCGCCGCCTACCGCACCGCCCTCACTGCCGGCGAGGAGCCGACGCCGCCGCCGCCCGCGGCGGCTGCCGCCACGGGGGGTGGTGCCGTCGATGGCGGCAGCCCCGCCGCTGGTGCCGGCGCCGAGCCGGCCGACGGCGGCGGCGCCGAGCCGGGCAGCAGCGCCGGCGGCGGCAGCGGCGACTCGGCTGCCCCCTCCCCCGCGTCGCCCCCCTCCCCCCGCCTCGGGCGACCGTCCCCGCCCTCCCCAGCAGCGGCTACCGCCGCCGCCGCCGCCGCCGCCGCCGCCAACCCCGCCGCCGCCCTCCCCTCCCCCGTCCTGCTCATCTACCTCGACACGGGGGACGTGGAGCGGGTGGCGCTCCCGTCGGTGGACTGGCTGCTGCTGGCCGACGCGGCCGACGCAGAGGTGGGGCCCCCCGTGCGGGGGCCTACCGACGGGCGGGTGGTGTGGGCGACGACGCCCGCCGACCCGGCGGGCCACCCGGGGGGGGGGTGGGCGACCATTGCGGGCCGCCGTGCCGCCCGCGTAGCGGCCGCCGCGGGCCGCGCCACCGCCCGGGCGGCGGCCCGGGAGCGGGCGGCCGCGCGGGAGCGGTTGGCGGCCGCCGCGGCGGCGGCCGCGGCGGCGGCGGTGGTGGTAAAGGCGGCCGAGGCGACGACGGCGCCGGCACCTGCTAGCGGCGAGGGAGGCGGGGGGGGCGGGGCGGGAGAGGACGGCGGCAGCTCGCCGAGCGTTGGCACCAAACGCCGGCGGTCGCTGGCAAGGGAGGGCGGCTCCCCCGCGACCGACGTGTCGCCGTCGTGGCGCCAGCGGCCACGCTCGTCGTCGCTGCCGGCCGGCGATGGGCCGTCGGTGGGGGCTGGCGCCGCCGACAGCCCCGCCGCCGCTGGGGCCACCACAACCGCGGCGCCGCCGCTGCCGCTGTCGTCGCCAGCCGGCGGCGGCGTCGCGGCGCCCACCCCGCCCACCTCCCCCCCCCCACCACCATCACCCTCCCCGCCGCTGCCACCGCCCTCTGTGCCATTACCGTCCGCGCTGCCGCCGGCGGTAGGACCACCGTCGGTACGACCACCGTCGGTACGACCACCGTCGGTGGCACCCCCGCCCCCCCCCTTCCCCCCCCGCGGGGGCATGCTCATGCCCGGCGCGGTGGCGGCGGCGGCCGCCGCCGCGGCGGGTGCCGCCGCGGGCGCGGCGGCGGCGGCAGCCGCCGAGGCAGCCGTCCGCTCCCCCGGCGGCAGCGGTGGCGGTGGTGGTGGGGGTGGCGGCGGCGGCGCGCGGGGCAGCCGCCCGCGGCGGGTGCGGCGGCGCCCCCCGCACGTGCCGCTCCCCCCCCTGCCCGCGCCGCCCCCCCCACTCCCGCCGGCGGTCGTCGACGGCCTGGCGGCCGTCGAGTGGCGGCTCGACGCGCTCGGCGTGGCCCTCCGCGGCGCCATCACCGCCGCCACCCACGCAGAGGCGCGGGCGCAGCGGCGGCTGGCGGCCGGGCTGGCGGGGGTGCGGACGGGGCGGGCGGGCGGCGGCAGCGGCCGACCCGCCGGGGGGCCCCCTCCCCCCCCGCCGCCGCCGGCGGGGGGGGCGGCCAATGGCGGCGGCCCCCCCCCCGCGGCGGCGGCGGCGGCGGCGGCAGCGGTGGCGGCGGAGCGGGCGCTGCTCGCCGCGCGCGCCGCCGCGGCGGCGGGGGTGGCGGCCGACGCGCGGGCGGCGGTGGCGGACCTCCGTATCCGCGCAACGCTGCTGCGGGCGGGGGTGGCGCGCCTGCGCGCCCGCCGCGGGGGGGGGGCCGCGGGGGGGGGGGGGGGGGGCGCCGCCGTCGTGGCGACGTGGGCGCGGCGCCCCTCCTCCGGTAGCGGAGCCGGCTTCCCTCCAGCCAGAGGGGGTACGGGCGGAGCGCGGGGTGGGGTGGGGCGGGGGGGGGGGCGGGGGGGGGGGCGGGGGGTTTGGACCGATTTTCATGGGCCGCCACGGAAGAGAAAGAGACAAGACCAGTCGGCAACGGAGAGGAGGACAAAAAAAAAGGGGGGGGGGGGTGGGCGCTTTGTGGCGTTGGCGGTTGTGGTCGCCGCCGTGGTCCATGCATGCACCAACCGTAACGCGTGGGACGGGCAAAGAGGTGGGGTGGGGGGGGGAGACGGGCGTGGCGGGTGTCTGGAAGCGGGCGGGGAGCCGACGGCCGCCCCCACCCGCCCGCTCCCCCCCCGAGACGCGGGCGCGTACCTATACGCGACGAGGCTGCGGCGGGTGGGTCCCCCCTGCGCCCTCCTCCCCCCCAGCCCCCTTCCGCTGCCGCCGCGGCGCCAGGGCGGCCGCCCCGCTTGTCGCTGCTGGCCAGCCGCCGCAAGCGGGTGCCGCCGCCCGCCCTCCCCCCCTCTCCCACCCCAGTGACCCATGGGGGTGGCCTTGCCGGTCGTTGTCCCCCCTCTCCCACCCAGTGTCCATGGGGGAGGCGTTGCCGGTCGGTGCCGGTCGGTAGTCCCACCGCCCACCCGCCGCTCTACCGCGGCGCGCACGGCCGGGAGCCTTGACTTCCCCTGCCCCCAGCCCACCCCACCCCCGCGCGAGGTCAAGCGGCTTGTTTCTCTTTTTTTCCCGCGTAGCGCCCATCCCGCTGGACAGTACGGATTTCCTGAGTTGACCTCGAAAAACCTCTGAGGATCTGGCTGACTTTTCCTCCCCGAACCAGTTCGAGGCCGACCACGCTATCGGATCTGGCTGCAACGCCGCCGCCGCAGCTTGCTACAGCCGCCTCCGCCGCCGCCCCCGGCTGCCGCCGCCGCCCCCGGCTGCCGCCGCCGCCCCCGGCTGCCGCCGCCGCCCCCGGCTGCCGCCGCCGCCCCCGGCTGCCGCCGCCGCCCCCGGCTGCCGCCGCCGCCCCCGGCTGCCGCCGCCACCACCGCTGCTATGTCTTTCTTTGCCGGTGCTCTTCGCTGCCTCTGCACCCGGCTGCCGCCAGAGCTTTCCACTCATCGCAACGGACTGACGTCGTTCGCCACGCCGCCCCATGCTGCAGCCACGAACGCTTCCCGTAGACACAGCGTTGGGTCGCTTGCAGGACGATTCTGAGTCGTGAGCGTCCGCCACGCCGCCTCGTTGCGACGCACCCGCGGCTTTACACCGCACTATGTCGTCGCTGCGGTGTGGTGCTTGTCTCTAGCCGCTGCGGCTGGTACCCTGGCTGCGTCGTTTCGTCTTTGATGCACGAATGGCGACCGACTTCCTGGCTCGCAACGGCGGTGGCCGTCATGCTCCTTCGCCCTTGTACGTGCAGCCTTCCTCTGTTTTTTCTTTCATGGGCATCCACGCCTGAAGCGGTGGAGGACCGCAGTCATGTATGTGTGGGGCGAGCGCGGCATGTGACTTGTTGATGCAGTGTGCTGTCACCGTCCCAGCGGTATGCCGCTTATGGGCCACCTCCTCTGGCAGCTCCTCATCATCATGATGATGGTGTGGGCAGGGGTCCGCGTAGTCGAGCCCGGCTCTGGTCAATGCCGCCCTCGGTTGGTACGTCGTCGTTCCTCTATGCGGTACCGTTTTCTGTCAGGTGTTCGTGGGGAGGTGGATGGCGTGGCCGGCCGATCATTGTTCGATGCAAGGTTGTTTGCAAGGCGACAACTGGCGCGCATACTCCGCCTCTGGACCTCCCGTTTGGCTGGGCCAGTAACTCTGACGTCTTCCACACTCACCTGTGCGCGGCAGCCAAGCGGGCCGCTACTGGCTTTTACTGGTCAACCAGCGGTATTCAACCGCAGGACAAGCGGCTGTGCTTGCTGTGCAACGCTGTCGGCAACTTTCGTCGGCATGTGAGTGCGCGGAGCGTGGTGGGTGCTAAGCCACGGTCCCCTGAGACGCTGCGCACTACTTCTGGCAGGGTGTCTGCAGCTCTGGACCTTATCGAAAGCTCTCCGTTGATGAAGTTGGCACGCTCGTGTGGCTGAGCTCGTGACTATACTATGCCGCCTGAGCCCCTCACGTTGGGATCGAACCCCGAGCGGCTGAGCCGCAACCTGTGTGTACCTGTGGACGACAAGGTTGCGTCCGTCTTCACTACCATCGCGAAACAGTTTTTGCAGGGCGTTGAACGGGTGCCGAGCTAAGCAGGAACTCGTCAGCCGGCTTTCTACATTCGGGCAGCTCCCGGAGTTGGCAAGACCTACTTACTGCACGCGGTGTGGTGTTGGTGGTTGCAACATCGATCACATGGACTGGCATCTGTTGAGCGGCTTGACAGGTCACGTCCGGAAGCCTTTGCGCCCTCGCTGGAGCTGTTTTGCAGCTCGTTTAGCTCGCGCACGGCCTGCTCAGCGGATGATGCATCCTGGGCATGGGAGGACTGCCCGAGCTCGCATTTTGCCAGTTTGCGTGTCTGTTACCAGGAGCTGATTGACCCTACGGCGTCTTGGGCCCAGTTTGTCCGAACTGTTTACCACGCAGTGGCTGACAAGACACTGCGAGTATTTGATAGCGGCGTGGCGGCCGGCCACATCCTCGAGGTCTATCGGCCGTCGGTGGGCGGTGCTCATCCTTCTGGTGGACAAGCTGGCCTAGTCGGGTGATACATTCGACATGGACCATCGCGGAGCAACCTGTTGACGTATGGCTCCTGGCGGGCCACCATCCGATCACAAAACTGCCGACTGATGCAGAGTGTTGGCGGTGCGGTGCTGTTCACGTCGTTGGATGATACGTTAATGACGGACGAGACGGCATCATCTGGGCGGGCAATGCATCAAGCATGTCGCGTCGGCCACCTCAGCGCGCTTTCCTACGGAGATGCCGTGGGGTTCGGGCTGGATCCGTTGACCAAGTATCCGAATGTGTCCTACAACATAGGGAAGCTGGTGGGCATCATCTCCTTGCAGGGTAGTACAGTGTCGATGCTGCCGTGGACCTTGTTTGGCCTGCGCACTTTGCTGGTGGACTCCACTTACGGTTTTTACTCGTCGATGCACACCCTGCTCAAGTTTGCGGGGGATCGGGTGACAGTGGTCTGGCTGGAGACCTTCTACGCCGACTGGGGGGTGGTGATCTCCCACGCGCGGTCCATGTTTCCAAAGTTCTTCAAAAGAACGAGTATCAAATCGCTGCTGTGCTCAAGGTGTCCAAGCGCGTACGTCGGCGACGGTTACCTTGTCAACGAGGTGATGGTCAACGCTGCCCATAAGCGCACGATTGGCGTTCGCACTGCTGTCCTGGCGGACTTGCTGGAGACGTCGTTATTGTCCTAGCGCGTGCTCTTGTAGCACAATAGGAATCCGTCGCCCGTCCACTCTCAGGGAACACTCACCAAGGGGGATCGGCACCAACGTCACCGGGAGGCCAAGGTTGCTGTCCTTGGAGCGCAAGCCACGGGACCAAGATGGGAGCCCAAATGGGAGGGGTTTGTTGTTCTACCATGGCCGGCGGTGGATTCGCCGCCGGCCCCCTCGTTATAAACCCTCGGAGACACTACTAACTACCCTCCACCCCAAGATGCAAGTCCCTCTGGTCATACGTAACTTATAGATACCGTGACCAGTACGGACTCTCAAATGGAAAGTTAAGGATTAGAAGTAGCCCCCCTAATATTAGGGTCACAATACGGACAACCATATTGCTACATATCCCCCCCTTAGATTCGGCCCGTCCTCGGGTCGAGTTGCATTCGGGTTACCGAATGTAAGTGGGTCGCGTGACCGTTTACCCGTCGGGTGGGGCTTTGCGCCCCGTCGCGACAGACACCCCTTTTCGAGGTTGTCTCAGGGGGGTGCCCCCCTTTGTGCGGTACGCACACACGATCCGTTTTCCGGACCGTTAAGTTCCCGATGCGGGTTGCTGTTCACGCCCCCCCTTTCCGAGGGGTGGTGCAAGCGGATCCGCCACCAGGTGCCTGGTGGTAGGGGGGCCCCTCTCGTGTGGACGATTGAGTGGGGGGCGGGGGCTGCCCGCGTTGCGTGGGGGCGGTTGGGGGTGACCCCCCTTACTTACCCCGTGTGTGGGTGTGGCCCCGTCCCGCCCAGGTGCCTGGGTGGAGCGCGGTCGTAGCCCCGTGGGGCGCGGGTCGACCCGCGTGCCTGCGGCGCTTCTCGTGGCCGTTTGTGGTCATAAGCGCGGGTGCCTGCGCTTCCCTGGCTCGTCCCGGTTAACCCACCGTACCGGGTCGTAGCCGTCGACGGCTTGTGGGCGCGGGGGACTCCGCACCCGTTATCATGTCCTATCCCCAGGTGCTTGAAGAGGAGGAAGACCTCCTGATCGGGGAGGAGATGGAGGACGACGCGCCTGTCGGTCCCGACGCCGCGCGTTACAAGGTGAGCTCGTCTGACGACGACGCGCCTGCTGTGTCCGTCCGTCTGTCGGCCGGAGGACTGTCGTCCGTGTGCAGCGGCACGACGGTGCCGTCGGCCGGAGGTCAACCCGGCGGTCAACCCGGCGGTCAACCGCGCGTGGCGGCTTCTACCCCCTCTCTGCCGGCTGCCCGGATGGAGCCTGGTGCCGGTGCCGGCTCACCGCAGCTACCTCAAGATGGTCCGCCCTGCGGCGGAGGTGGCGACCCGCAGCCGACTCCGGCTGGGCAAGGTGGTCCGGGGGTCCGGGCGGTGACTCCTCGAGGCGGTCCCGACATTGACGCGGGTGGTGGTGGCGGTGCGACACCCGGTGCGGCGAGTCAAGACGGTGCGGGTGACCGCACGGCCGGTGCTCCGGCTCCGGAGGCTGTCCAAGTGCCTTCCCCTTCCGAGGCGGGGGCTACGTCGACGGGTGGTGCCGGCGCCGGTACCCTACCCGCGGTGCCGCGGGTGTCGAGCGGTCAAGACGGTCCTTCCCCCATGGCGGTTGACACCGGGAGCTATTCCGGGCGGGCGCCCGCCCTTCTTCTTCCTCCTCGGCCTCGTCCACCTCCGGCGTCGGTCCCTCTGCCGGTGGGGCATCCCCCGGCGCCCCCGATTCTTCCTGGTCCTGCCCGGGTTGCCCCGTTGGGTGGCGGCGTCGCCGTGGCGGCGGGTCAACCCGCCATGTCGATGTCCGACTTGGTGGCTCGGGTTCGAGGCCTCACGGTGCAAGAGTCGATGGAGTCCGATGGTCGTATGCGGGTGGACTTCCACGTGGTGCATCCCCGTGGAGAGTCCTCCCGGCGCGTCAAGGTGGACCCGAGCTGGGAGCGGGAGTTGGTGCGGCTGGTCAACCAGCCGAACGCGGTCCGGGTGGAACACCATTGGATCCTGAGTCAGCCGGACGACCGGCATGTGCAGCTCTGGCGCACCCGCGTGGGACGGGGTGAGGTCTACCTCGACCCCAACTTCGGGGTATGCGACTTGATTGCTCCCGCGTTGCCGCGGGAGATTGACTACCCGGCTAGTGCTCGGGGGATTGCGTCGGCGGCGGAGCCGGTTGCGTTTGGGGAGACGGTGGGCAGTACCGGTCGGTATCCCGACTTTGACTATCACCCGGGGGTAGCCCCGTATCTGTCGTTGACGGCTCCCTACCCGCCTATGGCGGGGTTGAAGTCGGCGTCAAGCTGGCGACGTAACCATGGTGTCATGGCGGATGCGTTCCGCACGGATATAACGTGTGCGTTGCAGACCGGCAACGGTCGTGCGCCTGTATACACTCCCGTGCGTCCGCCGCTATGGCAGGAGGGGTGGGAACCCGCCCCTGCTTTCCGGTTTGACACCGGCCCTTGTCTCCGATACTTCGGGAGTGTGTTGGCCTCCCGACCGGTCCACCCGTTGCAGGGTACCTTCACCCTTGAGGTTACCCTCGGGCAGGCTTCATCCTTCTTGCTGTCCGTCCGCCGGCAGGGTCGTCTGTTTCATCTTCCGACGGGTGTCCGTCGGCACATCGCGCAGTTGGGCGTGGATCTGATAGCCGCCAAGACCGGGTTGGCCCGGGAGTTTGAAGCCTTGCTGGCTGTTCACGATGCCGTGAACTGGGCTGGGGTGTTGGCCCTTCCCCCGTACCGGGACCCGCAGGCTGGGGCTTCCCCCTTGCCTCGTCACTCGTTGCGTGTCCGGCGTACTCAGCCGGGTGAGCCCAGTTGCCATGGGTGGGCATCCACCGAGGCTGTTGCTGACCTGGGTATTCCCATGGTTATCCATGACCCTCTTCAGGTCCTTGCCCCGTGGTTCGGTAACCCGATACCGGCGGCGGTTGGCCGTCGTCCCCGAGAGTGGGGCTCTGTGGGTGGGGAGCGTGAGGTGTCCCGTCGTCGGGCGGAGTACCGCCGTGGTTACGGTGGAGCCCCTTCGGTAGGGTCCTACCGGGCCTCGTATCAGGTGCCACCGGCTCCGGTGGTAGCCGTGTCGGCTCCTGTGGCTCCTCTGGCTGCGCCAGTGTCACCTCCCGCCCCTGTCCTACATGACGGGGGTCCCCGTCTCTGGTATGAGGGCGTTGACGCCCTCGTTGCCCGTGCAATGCGGGAGGGTCTCTCTGTTAGCTGGGGGGATATCCCCCCAGGTGCTGCGCTGGTTGGGTCAGCGCGTTGCTTCGGTGGCGTGCTTGACCGCCTCCAGAAAGCTCTGGAGGACGTGGAGGCTGGCCGCAGCACCCTCGTCCAGCTATGCACCGAGGTAACTCGGGTGATCGACCGTCGTGACATTGCCGACCGGTGGAGCACGGAGGTATACGCGCTTACGCGTGAGTGGCCTCCCTCGGGCAGTGGGTCTACCCACTGAGGAGTGCTATTGTTTGTGAGGGAGAGGGCCCCGGCAACCCTTATGGTAGCCGGGTAGTAGTGAGTATAAACTCATCCCCCGCTGGGGGCATTGCTTGCCTCTGTTTGCTGCCCTGGGGAGTACCCCTTCTGGCTCAGTGGTGCCTTGCCTCCCGCCCAACTTCTTCCGGTTGGTTCATGCTTGGGGAGGTTATCCTCCCCCACTTTGTGCCTTGGCTTGGGGAGGTCATCCTCCCGTGTAAGCTCCCTAGTTACTTCGATATTATCGGAGTTAGCCTTTACCTTTAAGTTAACTTATTAAGGTTCAGGTTTTACTTAGTTACCTAATCTTAGCTCTACTTAGTTACCTAAGCTTGGTTCGACTTAGAAACCTAAGTCTGATTTGACTTAGAAACCTAAGTCTGCCATAACCATGTCACACCCTACTTAGTAGGTATAAGCCTCACCCCCCAGCAGCCGAAGTCGGTGTCGGTTGGGTTGTTACAGTAGGCGTCGTCGCCTCATGTACGGCATGAGGAGTTGGCGGGGTATATTTGCCGCCTGTTCCCAGGTGGGTGAGTCGTATCCGACCCACATAACCTTGACGTACCAGGGTCCTGGTAGGTCCGGGTCGGTGTGTCCGACCACGCTCTCTACTTGGTATGGAATCCCATCCGGTCCCACCGGGTCATCTGACCGGTGGGTTGTAAGAGCTTCATGTAGCAACCCAGCCGGTACCGGCTGAGGCTGTTCCGGCATCGGAGCAGGTGTGACATCATTCATGCTGATGCGTTGAATCTCCGTATCGGAGTGTAAGATAACAGAGTGGTCATCTCTGTGGAGGATCTGGTACGGTCCCTTGACCGGTTGCATAAGCTTGTTCCCTCGGAACTTCTGGTGTCTGATATAGACCCAGTCACCTGTTACCAGGGTTGCGTTGCGCACCCGTAGTCGGGCGTCGAAGTTCTTCTTATATCGAAGTTGTGTTCTGTCAAGGGCACCCTTGAGCTTAGGAATCATCCACGATAGCTTGGCCAACCAAGCTAGGTGGATGCCTTCGGCGGGTCGGCCCTTCGGTGTATCATACCGAGTGCACCTGCCGGGTGGCAGCGTCAAGTTACCGACGCCTAGTGGCATGACCCACTCCAGCGGAGCAATGTTTGTGCTCCGATGTGGCCTGGCATTGTATGCCAGGGTGAGTACGGACAGAAGCCTGTCCCAAGTGTTCGTGTGCTCGGCCACGTAGCACTGTAGCATCTTTACGATGGTGCGGTTGAACCGCTCCACCTGCCCGTTGGACTGCGGGTGGTAGTCGGATGCCCGACGTGGTTCGATACCGAACATGCCCAGGACCTTAGTGCAGAATGCCGACGTAAGGTTTGCTCCGTTATCGGAGAGGAGTTGCTTCATGACTCCGTATGCACTGATCCAGTGGTCAACCACTGCGTTCATGATCGTGTATGCCGTATCATTCGGGATGGCTGCCGCTCTTGACAGCTTAGTGAAGCGGTCAGACATGACCAGGATGTACCTGTTCCCTTCTTCCGTTATCGGAAGTGGCCCGAGTATGTCGATAGCGACTTGCTCGTTGGGCCCATCAGGTGGGAATAGCTTCATGGCAGACGCCCGCCTATGTAGACTCATGCGGTTACGTGCACAGGGGTGGCATCCCCTTACGTGGTCGACCACGTCGACGGCCATTGCTGGCCAGTAGAAGAACCTTCGCATTGCTGCGAACATACGTGAACCCCGCGGGTGTCCGGCTGTAGGGTTCTCATGTTCTCGTTTCATGACGGCTTGCCGTAAGGACACGGAAACCACGACTTGATGTCGTCCATCGGCGGGTGCCCGCCGGTATATGAGTCCGTCTTCGTTCTCGGAGAAGATGCCGGCCGTACCGGCCAGGAGGTTAGCACGATGACGTCTACAGTCATCGTCGTTGGCCTGTGCCTCGCGGAAGTCCGCGAGGGTCAATGGGCACGCAAGGTGTGCCATGGTATGGTCAGCCATACCCTGGGTAGCATTACCCACCATGCACACCGGTACCACCGGGATGTCCTCGTCCACCGGGCGGGTATCCCCGCTCGGGGTGTCGAGTCGAGACAACGCGTCTCCGAGGTGGTGGGTTGACCCAGCCTTATACACCGTGCGGTAGTCGTGCTCGGCCATCTTCAGCCTCCATCGGGCTAGCCTCCCATGGCTATCGGAATCCTTGTCACCAAGGTTGAGGAGCCATCGTAGGGGTTCGTGGTCGGACCTCACGATGAACCTGGAGCCCTCCAGGTATGGACGGAGCAGTTGCACTGCCCATATAACTCCGAGGCATTCACGCTCGGTGGCACTATAGTTCCGCTCAGCCGGGTTGAGTGTCCGGCTGAAGTACCCTACCGGACGTAGGTCCGGGATAACGTTATCGGTACCTATCAACGTCTCTCCCTGTAACAGGGTGCATCCCACTTGTGTATCACACGCATCGACATCGATGACGAAGGTACCCCGTCTATGCGGTAACGCAAGGACGGGTGGGGCTAGTAGGGCTCGCTTCAGCGACTCGAATGCCTCCTCTTCGCTAGGCGAAGGGGGTTGGAGTACCTTGGGTAAGGTACTGCTCGTAAGAACCGTTAACGGTTTAGCTATCCGAGCGAAGTCCTTGACGAACCGTCGGTATACATTGCACATTCCCAGGAAGCTCTTGAGCTGCGTCTGGGTGTTGGGGAACCGGGCATCCCGGAGTGCCCGGGTATTGGCTTCGAGTACCCCTAGTTTACCAGGGGTTATCTGGTGGCCCAGATACTCGACCGTCTGTTGGAAGAAGGCGCACTTCTTCAGACGCAGGGTTACCCCGGCGTTCCTCAAGAGGGTGAGTACCTCGTCAACATGTTGTACATGGTCATCCATGTTACGCGAGAAGACGATGACGTCATCGAGGTACACTAGGCAGTTACGCCACTTCACCCCCGACAGTATGATGTCGATAGCCCGCTGGAATGTAGCGGGGGCGTTGGACAATCCGAAGGGCATCCTTAGGAACTCGTACACTCCACTGTGACAGACGAATGCCGTCTTGGGGATATCCTCGTCCGCCACCGGGATCTGCCAGTATCCGGCATTGCAGTCGATGGAGGTAAACACCGTAGCCTCCCCCAGGGAGTCGATGCATTCATCCATCCTTGGTAAAGGGTATGAGTCCTTCTTGGTAACCAAGTTGAGGCGTCGATAATCGATGCAAAACCGAGGGGTTTGATCCTTCTTCGGCACAATAACGACTGGGGCACCCCATTCCGACATCGAAGGTCGGATCACCTTAGCTTCACTCATCCTCTTCACTTCTCCATCAACGATCTCTCGTTGCATAGGTCCCGCTCGGTGCGGTTGTGAGCGGGCGGGTCGTGCGCCTGGTACCAGGTCTATACGATGTTGGGTTGCCCCAATGGTCCCCAAGGCCCCGCCTGTCCACATGACGTCATGCTTTCTTAGCATCCGTCGTACCCCTTCGGCTACCGAAGGGGGAAGGTGGTCGAGGTCAGCCTCGGCCAGTGCCTTCAAGGCCTCTTGGTCCTTTGGCGGCAGGTCCGCCGGAGCCGCCGATGGGTTAGGCTTCCCGTCATCGGGTTGCTGTCGCTCGGTGGTCTCGGCGACCGCCAGTACTTCAAGTGGTTCCACTTGACCTTCCTTATCAGGGGTAAGGATATCTCCTTCGTAGAGTTCGGCAATCCCGAGGATAGTTCCCTTCGGGAGGGTGACTGCCTTACGGCGATAGTTCGCCATCACTAGGAGGGACGACCCTCCTGCTGGGAGGTCTATGAGACCGTTGGCCATGGTCAACCCATGGCGCTTGTACGTCCGTAGGTTGGACTGGACTCTGCAGATGCCTGCGAGGTCGCAGTTAACCGGGAGGACTGTCTCCGACAACGGCTCAAAGCGAGTTCGCTTGGCCAACCGAAGTGTCTTCGGCTCGACGCTTGCGTACACCTCAGCCACGTTAACGTGGCTTCCTTGTAGCGTCAGGTCCCTGACGATAGCCGTGTGTCCTCGCTTCGTCCCGTCGGCTTCTTGAAGCTCGACGGTCCTCCGGCCTGGCCGGATTGCATCAACGTGAACGTTGATGAAGGTGCACCCCAGTATGCAGGGCACCGATAGCGTTTCACATACCAGGAAGTCAACTTCCGTGGTGAGATCCCCGATGGTAACCCGCAGCGACATCGCTGCGGTCGTACGAATGAGTCGACCATTCGCGTCCTTGATGGTGGGTCCCCGAGTCACTCTGACTCGTGGAAGCCACTTGTCCGGGAGGGTATCCTTCCGGATAAGGTTGGGTCCAGCCCCTGTATCCAGTACAGGGTAGTACGATCGTGTCGACTGGGGGTCAACCCCCAGTGTGGCTGATACCTTGAAGTTCTCCAAGGTAAACAGCACATGTCCTACACCGATATCCGGTGTAGCTCGGGCATCCTGAACAGGGCCCTTGTCTGGTTCAACGTGACGGGGCTTCCCGTCCTCTCCTCCCAACCTTGGAGGTTGGTCATCAATCCCCTGACGCCGTGTCGTCGGGGCCGGAAGGTGTACCCGGGGGTTGATGCGGCGTCGGCTCAACCGCGCTCTCCGTGGGGCTTTCCCCGCGGTACTCCGGGGTGGCTTGCTTGGGTAACCCCAGCGCCCCCCGGTCATCCTTCCTCTTACTCGTTTCCCGCCCTTGGTAGGGTGCTGTCCGCCGGGACATCCGGCTGAGGAGGTGCCCCCTCGACGGCCAGTACTCCACCTGGAGCTGGCTGCCTACCCGGTGCGGGTCCGGGTGCTCGGGCGGGATACCCCCCGGTGGATGCCTTGCGTTGTGCCGCTGCCCGCCGAGACTCCTCGGGGATGAGTGGGCAGGAAGACACCCAGTGCTGGGGATCCCCACACAACATACACCCGGACGTGCCGGTCCCCCCTTGAGGTCGCATCGGGGTAGCCCCGTAGCTACGGTTGCCTCCCTCGGGCGCCCGAGTGCCTGCTCCCTGGTAGGCCTGGGGTCCTTGGGTCAACCGGAACATGGACTCCCCCAACCGGTTGGGTCGGCCCGCAATCTGCGGAGGTGCCTCCGTGCGCACCGCCCATGTTGGCAAGGGTTGGTGAGGGTTACCCGTCACCGGGGAGTACCCCGTAGTCCGCACATACGGGACGCGCCGTCCCGTTCCTTCGTTGACCTGGAACTGGGTTCCAGCAGGGGCGATGTACGCTACCGTACCATGTTCATCAATCACCGGCGTCGCCGGTAGCAACAGGTGGCCCTGTTGGTCGACTAGAGGGTCATCCTCACCAATAGGGGTATGTTCGGTCGCCACCAGTACTGGTGCGGCCTTACGTTCCACCTTCTCTTGCCTCGGTACCGGGGTAAGACTGGGCTTGCCTCCCTCACCCTTGGGCTTCGGGGCCAAGGCACACTCCGGGTGTAGAACCCGGTAGGCGTCCCCTAGGGACTTGCACATATGCATCAGTCGACTGAAGTTCGTCCGTGCCGTGTTGGCGCCCCGTGCGGATATCCGCACGTAGTTGGGTACTCCTGCGAACAGGATGGCCCGTAGCTCCCCTTCTCCGAGGAGCTTCCCCAGCTCGTAGTCGAGCTCTTGGATCCGGCGTCCAAACATCTCCTCATCCTCCCAGGACTGGGCGGTGGCAGTGCGAAGGGCCCGATAGTGGTCCTCGCACTTGTCCTCACTGAGGTAGCTGCTCAGCAGCTCCTTCAATATCCCACGGTAATCCATGGGGGTGGCCGCGACCCTCATTCCCGGCATCGGGGATGCCTGGCGAAGAATGCCTCGCACCCGTTCATCAACAAAGAACGGGAGGATCTCCAGGGCCAGCCCCTCGTTAACGAGCGCCTTGTCTGCGGCTGCCTTGAAGCTAGTCAAGAAGCCGATGACTGCCAACGGGCGTCCGTTCGGCCCCCCGAACATAGGGACTCCCTTCATAAGGGTCTGCATAGAGCGGATCGCCCGATGCGACGTATTACGCATCGATTCCGATACGGTGGTAGAGCGGTCCTCCAAACGATAACGTTCCGGAGTAAGAACCGACCGGAAGACCTCGTTGACGATCTCCGTGTCAGCGTCCTGGATATCCAGTCGCTTAGCCAGTTGATGAGCGAACTCATCGGACTCCATCCGCTTCAGTAGGCTCGCAGTTACCTGCGCGGTCATAGCTTCCACCACTGAAGATGGTACTTCAGGCGTCGGCACCTCGGGAACCCGAGTTGCCTGGCCTCCTTCGTCGTGGGGGTACTGTGAGAGGGTACCCCCTCCCCCAATAACCGACTCTCCCCCGGCGTAAGTATCCGCCGGGTCGTGTCCGCGGAGTCCGCTTCGGATGCTCCGAGCGTATCGCTCCGTGTGACTCCGTTCCAACTCTGCCGACGAGTCGGATCCATACCCCATTGTGTCCGGGGGTTGTCCGGGAGTTGCTGCACCGGGGTCGACCCTAGTGGACTCCGAAAGTAGTCCGGCCGGTTCGAACCGTACCGGTGTGGGAGGAACACGACGGGGTCCCGTCGTGTGGCGTGTTGACATCAACACTGCCATTGCGTCCTCCGTCCGATCTTGACGGGCGTCGAGCCCGGAAAAACGGGCCTCGATGCGGGCCAATGATGCCATCAGGGAATCCCCTGGTGAAGGAGGCGGCGGAGTGAGGTCGGTCGATGCCAGTTGAGGCGGGCCCCCGCCTCCCGCCGTCCGAGCCGTGCCAAACGTCGATCCGGCACCGGAAAGCATTGGCGTCTCAATGTTGTCGATCGGGTTCCCGATCCCGGTTCCCGTAGTCACCTCCGGAGTCGGCGTCGACGCCGATCCGTCATCTTGAGCGTTCCCCGTCTCTTGGGTAGACATAGTCACAATCAGTCAACCGACGTAACGATCACCACGAATAAGAGAGCGAGGGGTAGATTGGGGAGAGTAACAGTAGGTCACAGTCACAGGTAAAAGCTCAACACAATCGATCAGGTCGCAACACCACGAGTACAAGAAAAGGACCGGATCCCTATCCGTGTGCCAGGGCCGAAGACGGCGTCACCACAAGGGTGACGGAAACCCGTCCCCTGCTGCTCCACCAATGTAGCACAATAGGAATCCCGTCGCCCGTCCACTCTCAGGGAACACTCACCAAGGGGGATCGGCACCAACGTCACCGGGAGGCCAAGGTTGCTGTCCTTGGAGCGCAAGCCACGGTACCAAGATGGGAGCCCAAATGGGAGGGGTTTGTTGTTCTACCATGGCCGGCGGTGGATTCGCCGCCGGCCCCCTCGTTATAAACCCTCGGAGACACTACTAACTACCCTCCACCCCAAGATGCAAGTCCCTCTGGTCATACGTAACTTATAGATACCGTGACCAGTACGGACTCTCAAATGGAAAGTTAAGGATTAGAAGTAGCCCCCCTAATATTAGGGTCACAATACGGACAACCATATTGCTACAGCTCTTTGGCTCAGTATTCCGCTCTATACGGCCGGTCTGCGGCCTGGGGTAGCTGGAGATGTGGCAACATTCTACCAGCTTGCGGAGGACTTCCAGGTGCCTGGCTCTCGGAAGGTGCTGGACAAGAACTCGCCATTGCAGGTTTTCTGCGAGCTGAAAGATACCGCGGCAGACTCCAAGGTCCCAGCTTCGACAGCGGACGTGCGCCAGAGCCTCAAGAACAATTGGGCGGCCGTCGGGAGGACATCCGTGCAGAGTGGGCGGACCGCACAGTCTTCATGCTGATTGATCGTCGGGCTGGCAGGCTGTTCTCCTCTTCCTGCGCAACGTCAGCAGAGATTCGGAGCTCCGACATAGCAAGCAGTGCGTGCTGCTCACCAATGCCGATTTTCCTGGGCTTCTTAGCGAATCCTTGTACAATGTTCTCTGTGCTTCTGAGTACATTAAGAGCGAGACCGTAGACGACCTGTCTCTGTTCATCGAGGAGACCGAGGCAGCGGTGTTTGCCAGAGTGGCGGCAATGACAGCACTGCCAGCGGGCCGGGGTGAGGCGGCCGCTACTCACGACGACGGGCCTGGGTGTCGCGGCCGAGCTCTCGCGGCGAAGGTGCAGTGCGCCGCGCTCGGCTCGGCGGAAAGGGGTTCCTTTTGCGGCAGCTGACCCTAGCGCCTGCTGTGGTGTTTGTGTCCTGATACCGTACAGACGCACTCGCCACGCTGGGGTGGAGGGTTGCGGCTGCCTGAACTTTCTCGCCCCTGCCGTCGCCACGTCGGCCGCCGTCACTGTCGCCGCGTGTGTATGGGAGGGGACGACACCGCCCGGGCCGTGGTGGCTCGCCGCTGGGTCGGTAGCGCCTACGGGCGATGATTGCCGTCGATGATGGGCGGAGGTGCGGCGAGGCGCGGGGGAGGTTGGGGTGTGGCCGTCGCCGGCGGCCAGCGGCGGCGGCGGCGGCCATGCCAGGACCGCGGCGCCAGCACGGGGGACCACCGGCCGCGGTGGCCCCCCACCAGACTGGTGGGAGAGCACGTCCGAGGAGACACGCGCGTCGTCGTCGGGGCTGCATCGCCTTGCGCGGCTCACCCCTTTGCATTTGGCGCGGCCGCGCTGTGACAGTGTGGTACCCGAGGGTCGGCCAAAGGGGGCGGCGCCCACGGGGCGACGGTGGCCACCTGGGTGGACGCCCCGGCACCGACGAGCGGCACAGGCGAGCGGCCTGGCGCGCGGCGGTTGCGTGGCGCGCGGCGGTTGCGTGGCGCGGGAGAAAGAAGGGGAGGGCAGGAGGGGTGTGGGGGAGGGTGCAATGGTGCGCGCGGGTGCACGCCTAGTTAAGGTGTGCAGCCTGGGTTTCTTTACACTAGCCTTTTCAAAGAAACGTGCAGCCCTGTGAGTGGTTGAGAAGAAAATTGGGGTTTTTTCATGACCCCAATTTTCACCCCACGCCACAGAGGCCGTGAGGGACGGTCGGGCGCAGCCCCGGTGACGCGGCCACCCGCATCTTGCGCATGAGTGTGTCCCCGCGAGAAAATCTACCCAACCCCTTGCACGACATTTCCACCCCTCCCCCCCTCCCGTCGCCTTGACGCCTCCCCCTTCAACCCCCCCCCCGCCGGGTCTGAAGGTGACAGCCCTTCCCCCATCAATAACTCCATTCCTGTCGCTGTTACCCCGAGCATTCTCAGATATCTCTAAGATGCCCCGGGGAAGCGTCTGCAGGTGTACTTTGAGGGTCGAAAAGCCTCCGAGATGCAGAGGACAGTACATCCGCCACAGGTGGTAAAGTCACAGTCATGGGGGACTGCACCTTCCCCGAGACGTGAAAAGACGCCCCTGCGCCGGGCCCACCCCTGTTTGACCTCGCCAACCCCGGGTGTGGCGGGTAATGAGCCTTTGGGGGGTGCGCCGGGCGAGGGTGGTGGCCTTTGGGCGCTGTGCGAGGGGATGAGGTGGGGTGGGTGGCACTTCACCCAAGTGTGGTGTTTCGTTCCGGCAGCCGTTCTTCGAGGAACGGTTGACTCTCCACTATGCATTCTTTTCTAATCTTTTCTATTCTCACCTGCCCCACGCGGCCGTGACAACGGGTGCAGGTGAACACGTGTACATTCTTCAACTTCCTGTGGCCCAAAGGAAGAAAAAAAACTGACACCTCGGTCTTGAGCCAATGCGGTGACAGAATTGCCTCTCAGAGCGATCGAATTGATCTTCGTCGGCCAATGAGGAGACGAGGGAGCCTGTGAAACCCAGGCTGCACAAAAAACGCCCTCTTAACTAGGCGTGGGTGAGGGGCGTCGCCGGCGCCGCACGGCGCGGCTGGCGGGCGGGCACCCCAAACAGGGAGACCCCCTATCGCCCACGGGGAGGCCGACGCGAGCGACCTGCAGGTTGGCGCGATGATCCCCAAAATAGATGCCGCGGCGATGGAGGTCGCGGGTGAGCATGCGCGGCGATCAGCAGAGCGTTGGATGGTCTGCTTTGAAAGTTTGAAAAGGAACTCGGTTCATTCACGAACAATCGGTGGTCTCCCCGTGTGAGCGATGGGGGGTGGTTGGGGGCCACTGCGCCCCTGCTGGGGCGACTGAGTTGGCTGAAGAGCCGGGGCGGGGTGGTGGTCGCAACAGCTGCTTCATGAGGGCAGGGAGGCGTCGCTGGGCAGGGTTGGTCGCCGCCACTGATGGGCGGAGGGGGCCGCTGGGCGGAGCGTGCCGCCGCAGTTTGTAGGGGGGGGGGGCGGTTGCTGCTGCTGGCAACGAGGACTGTTCCGAGGCTGGGCGGGAAGGGGTGGGGCGCTGCGACGCGGAGGGAGCTGCAGCGTGCTTGTAAAAAGAGGCTACCATTGCTGCGTGGGCGGGGGGGCGCTGCCGTTGCTGTGCAGGGGAGGGGCACCCCCCCTGCCCAGCAGTGGCAGTCCTTC
>CM020618.1:10388465-10443934 GCA_009829735.1 Pyropia yezoensis | reverse complement strand
GCGCGTGCTCTTGTAGCACAATAGGAATCCGTCGCCCGTCCACTCTCAGGGAACACTCACCAAGGGGGATCGGCACCAACGTCACCGGAGGCCAAGGTTGCTGTCCTTGGAGCGCAAGCCACGGGACCAAGATGGAGCCAAATGGGAGGGGTTTGTTGTTCTACCATGGCCGGCGGTGGATTCGCCGCCGGCCCCCTCGTTATAAACCCTCGGAGACACTACTAACTACCCTCCACCCCAAGATGCAAGTCCCTCTGGTCATACGTAACTTATAGATACCGTGACCAGTACGGACTCTCAAATGGAAAGTTAAGGATTAGAAGTAGCCCCCCTAATATTAGGGTCACAATACGGACAACCATATTGCTACATATCCCCCCTTAGATTCGGCCGTCCTCGGTCGAGTTGCATTCGGTTACCGAATGTAAGTGGGTCGCGTGACCGTTTACCCGTCGGGTGGGGCTTTGCGCCCCGTCGCGACAGACACCCCTTTTCGAGGTTGTCTCAGGGGGTGCCCCCCTTTGTGCGGTACGCACACACGATCCGTTTTCCGGACCGTTAAGTCCCGATGCGGGTTGCTGTTCACGCCCCCCTTTCCGAGGGGTGGTGCAAGCGGATCCGCCACCAGGTGCCTGGTGGTAGGGGGGCCCCTCTCGTGTGGACGATTGAGTGGGGGGCGGGGGCTGCCCGCGTTGCGTGGGGGCGGTTGGGGTGACCCCCCTTACTTACCCGTGTGTGGGTGTGGCCCCGTCCCGCCCAGGTGCCTGGGTGGAGCGCGGTCGTAGCCCCGTGGGGCGCGGGTCGACCCGCGTGCCTGCGGCGCTTCTCGTGGCCGTTTGTGGTCATAAGCCGCGGGTGCCTGCGCTTCCCTGGCTCGTCCCGGTTAACCCACCGTACCGGGTCGTAGCCGTCGACGGCTTGTGGGCGCGGGGGACTCCGCACCCGTTATCATGTCCTATCCCCAGGTGCTTGAAGAGGAGGAAGACCTCCTGATCGGGGAGGAGATGGAGGACGACGCGCCTGTCGGTCCCGACGCCGCGCGTTACAAGGTGAGCTCGTCTGACGACGACGCGCCTGCTGTGTCCGTCCGTCTGTCGGCCGGAGGACTGTCGTCCGTGTGCAGCGGCACGACGGTGCCGTCGGCCGGAGGTCAACCCGGCGGTCAACCCGGCGGTCAACCGCGCGTGGCGGCTTCTACCCCCTCTCTGCCGGCTGCCCGGATGGAGCCTGGTGCCGGTGCCGGCTCACCGCAGCTACCTCAAGATGGTCCGCCCTGCGGCGGAGGTGGCGACCCGCAGCCGACTCCGGCTGGGCAAGGTGGTCCGGGGGTCCGGGCGGTGACTCCTCGAGGCGGTCCCGACATTGACGCGGGTGGTGGTGGCGGTGCGACACCCGGTGCGGCGAGTCCAAGACGGTGCGGGTGGACCGCACGGCCGGTGCTCCGGCTCCGGAGGCTGTCCAAGTGCCTTCCCCTTCCGAGGCGGGGGCTACGTCGACGGGTGGTGCCGGCGCCGGTACCCTACCGCGGTGCCGCGGGTGTCGAGCGGTCAAGACGGTCCTTCCCCCATGGCGGTTGACACCGGGAGCTATTCCGGGCGGGCGCCCGCCCTTCTTCTTCCTCCTCGGCCTCGTCCACCTCCGGCGTCGGTCCCTCTGCCGGTGGGGCATCCCCGGCGCCCCCGATTCTTCCTGGTCCTGCCCGGGTTGCCCCGTTGGGTGGCGGCGTCGCCGTGGCGGCGGGTCAACCCGCCATGTCGATGTCCGACTTGGTGGCTCGGGTTCGAGGCCTCACGGTGCAAGAGTCGATGGAGTCCGATGGTCGTATGCGGGTGGACTTCCACGTGGTGCATCCCCGTGGAGAGTCCTCCCGGCGCGTCAAGGTGGACCCGAGCTGGGAGCGGGAGTTGGTGCGGCTGGTCAACCAGCCGAACGCGGTCCGGGTGGAACACCATTGGATCCTGAGTCAGCCGGACGACCGGCATGTGCAGCTCTGGCGCACCCGCGTGGGACGGGGTGAGGTCTACCTCGACCCCAACTTCGGGGTATGCGACTTGATTGCTCCCGCGTTGCCGCGGGAGATTGACTACCCGGCTAGTGCTCGGGGGATTGCGTCGGCGGCGGAGCCGGTTGCGTTTGGGGAGACGGTGGGCAGTACCGGTCGGTATCCCGACTTTGACTATCACCCGGGGGTAGCCCCGTATCTGTCGTTGACGGCTCCCTACCCGCCTATGGCGGGGTTGAAGTCGGCGTCAAGCTGGCGACGTAACCATGGTGTCATGGCGGATGCGTTCCGCACGGATATAACGTGTGCGTTGCAGACCGGCAACGGTCGTGCGCCTGTATACACTCCCGTGCGTCCGCCGCTATGGCAGGAGGGGTGGGAACCCGCCCCTGCTTTCCGGTTTGACACCGGCCCTTGTCTCCGATACTTCGGGAGTGTGTTGGCCTCCCGACCGGTCCACCCGTTGCAGGGTACCTTCACCCTTGAGGTTACCCTCGGGCAGGCTTCATCCTTCTTGCTGTCCGTCCGCCGGCAGGGTCGTCTGTTTCATCTTCCGACGGGTGTCCGTCGGCACATCGCGCAGTTGGGCGTGGATCTGATAGCCGCCAAGACCGGGTTGGCCCGGGAGTTTGAAGCCTTGCTGGCTGTTCACGATGCCGTGAACTGGGCTGGGGTGTTGGCCCTTCCCCCGTACCGGGACCCGCAGGCTGGGGCTTCCCCCTTGCCTCGTCACTCGTTGCGTGTCCGGCGTACTCAGCCGGGTGAGCCCAGTTGCCATGGGTGGGCATCCACCGAGGCTGTTGCTGACCTGGGTATTCCCATGGTTATCCATGACCCTCTTCAGGTCCTTGCCCCGTGGTTCGGTAACCCGATACCGGCGGCGGTTGGCCGTCGTCCCCGAGAGTGGGGCTCTGTGGGTGGGGAGCGTGAGGTGTCCCGTCGTCGGGCGGAGTACCGCCGTGGTTACGGTGGAGCCCCTTCGGTAGGGTCCTACCGGGCCTCGTATCAGGTGCCACCGGCTCCGGTGGTAGCCGTGTCGGCTCCTGTGGCTCCTCTGGCTGCGCCAGTGTCACCTCCCGCCCCTGTCCTACATGACGGGGGTCCCCGTCTCTGGTATGAGGGCGTTGACGCCCTCGTTGCCCGTGCAATGCGGGAGGGTCTCTCTGTTAGCTGGGGGGATATCCCCCCAGGTGCTGCGCTGGTTGGGTCAGCGCGTTGCTTCGGTGGCGTGCTTGACCGCCTCCAGAAAGCTCTGGAGGACGTGGAGGCTGGCCGCAGCACCCTCGTCCAGCTATGCACCGAGGTAACTCGGGTGATCGACCGTCGTGACATTGCCGACCGGTGGAGCACGGAGGTATACGCGCTTACGCGTGAGTGGCCTCCCTCGGGCAGTGGGTCTACCCACTGAGGAGTGCTATTGTTTGTGAGGGAGAGGGCCCCGGCAACCCTTATGGTAGCCGGGTAGTAGTGAGTATAAACTCATCCCCCGCTGGGGGCATTGCTTGCCTCTGTTTGCTGCCCTGGGGAGTACCCCTTCTGGCTCAGTGGTGCCTTGCCTCCCGCCCAACTTCTTCCGGTTGGTTCATGCTTGGGGAGGTTATCCTCCCCCACTTTGTGCCTTGGCTTGGGGAGGTCATCCTCCCGTGTAAGCTCCCTAGTTACTTCGATATTATCGGAGTTAGCCTTTACCTTTAAGTTAACTTATTAAGGTTCAGGTTTTACTTAGTTACCTAATCTTAGCTCTACTTAGTTACCTAAGCTTGGTTCGACTTAGAAACCTAAGTCTGATTTGACTTAGAAACCTAAGTCTGCCATAACCATGTCACACCCTACTTAGTAGGTATAAGCCTCACCCCCCAGCAGCCGAAGTCGGTGTCGGTTGGGTTGTTACAGTAGGCGTCGTCGCCTCATGTACGGCATGAGGAGTTGGCGGGGTATATTTGCCGCCTGTTCCCAGGTGGGTGAGTCGTATCCGACCCACATAACCTTGACGTACCAGGGTCCTGGTAGGTCCGGGTCGGTGTGTCCGACCACGCTCTCTACTTGGTATGGAATCCCATCCGGTCCCACCGGGTCATCTGACCGGTGGGTTGTAAGAGCTTCATGTAGCAACCCAGCCGGTACCGGCTGAGGCTGTTCCGGCATCGGAGCAGGTGTGACATCATTCATGCTGATGCGTTGAATCTCCGTATCGGAGTGTAAGATAACAGAGTGGTCATCTCTGTGGAGGATCTGGTACGGTCCCTTGACCGGTTGCATAAGCTTGTTCCCTCGGAACTTCTGGTGTCTGATATAGACCCAGTCACCTGTTACCAGGGTTGCGTTGCGCACCCGTAGTCGGGCGTCGAAGTTCTTCTTATATCGAAGTTGTGTTCTGTCAAGGGCACCCTTGAGCTTAGGAATCATCCACGATAGCTTGGCCAACCAAGCTAGGTGGATGCCTTCGGCGGGTCGGCCCTTCGGTGTATCATACCGAGTGCACCTGCCGGGTGGCAGCGTCAAGTTACCGACGCCTAGTGGCATGACCCACTCCAGCGGAGCAATGTTTGTGCTCCGATGTGGCCTGGCATTGTATGCCAGGGTGAGTACGGACAGAAGCCTGTCCCAAGTGTTCGTGTGCTCGGCCACGTAGCACTGTAGCATCTTTACGATGGTGCGGTTGAACCGCTCCACCTGCCCGTTGGACTGCGGGTGGTAGTCGGATGCCCGACGTGGTTCGATACCGAACATGCCCAGGACCTTAGTGCAGAATGCCGACGTAAGGTTTGCTCCGTTATCGGAGAGGAGTTGCTTCATGACTCCGTATGCACTGATCCAGTGGTCAACCACTGCGTTCATGATCGTGTATGCCGTATCATTCGGGATGGCTGCCGCTCTTGACAGCTTAGTGAAGCGGTCAGACATGACCAGGATGTACCTGTTCCCTTCTTCCGTTATCGGAAGTGGCCCGAGTATGTCGATAGCGACTTGCTCGTTGGGCCCATCAGGTGGGAATAGCTTCATGGCAGACGCCCGCCTATGTAGACTCATGCGGTTACGTGCACAGGGGTGGCATCCCCTTACGTGGTCGACCACGTCGACGGCCATTGCTGGCCAGTAGAAGAACCTTCGCATTGCTGCGAACATACGTGAACCCCGCGGGTGTCCGGCTGTAGGGTTCTCATGTTCTCGTTTCATGACGGCTTGCCGTAAGGACACGGAAACCACGACTTGATGTCGTCCATCGGCGGGTGCCCGCCGGTATATGAGTCCGTCTTCGTTCTCGGAGAAGATGCCGGCCGTACCGGCCAGGAGGTTAGCACGATGACGTCTACAGTCATCGTCGTTGGCCTGTGCCTCGCGGAAGTCCGCGAGGGTCAATGGGCACGCAAGGTGTGCCATGGTATGGTCAGCCATACCCTGGGTAGCATTACCCACCATGCACACCGGTACCACCGGGATGTCCTCGTCCACCGGGCGGGTATCCCCGCTCGGGGTGTCGAGTCGAGACAACGCGTCTCCGAGGTGGTGGGTTGACCCAGCCTTATACACCGTGCGGTAGTCGTGCTCGGCCATCTTCAGCCTCCATCGGGCTAGCCTCCCATGGCTATCGGAATCCTTGTCACCAAGGTTGAGGAGCCATCGTAGGGGTTCGTGGTCGGACCTCACGATGAACCTGGAGCCCTCCAGGTATGGACGGAGCAGTTGCACTGCCCATATAACTCCGAGGCATTCACGCTCGGTGGCACTATAGTTCCGCTCAGCCGGGTTGAGTGTCCGGCTGAAGTACCCTACCGGACGTAGGTCCGGGATAACGTTATCGGTACCTATCAACGTCTCTCCCTGTAACAGGGTGCATCCCACTTGTGTATCACACGCATCGACATCGATGACGAAGGTACCCCGTCTATGCGGTAACGCAAGGACGGGTGGGGCTAGTAGGGCTCGCTTCAGCGACTCGAATGCCTCCTCTTCGCTAGGCGAAGGGGGTTGGAGTACCTTGGGTAAGGTACTGCTCGTAAGAACCGTTAACGGTTTAGCTATCCGAGCGAAGTCCTTGACGAACCGTCGGTATACATTGCACATTCCCAGGAAGCTCTTGAGCTGCGTCTGGGTGTTGGGGAACCGGGCATCCCGGAGTGCCCGGGTATTGGCTTCGAGTACCCCTAGTTTACCAGGGGTTATCTGGTGGCCCAGATACTCGACCGTCTGTTGGAAGAAGGCGCACTTCTTCAGACGCAGGGTTACCCCGGCGTTCCTCAAGAGGGTGAGTACCTCGTCAACATGTTGTACATGGTCATCCATGTTACGCGAGAAGACGATGACGTCATCGAGGTACACTAGGCAGTTACGCCACTTCACCCCCGACAGTATGATGTCGATAGCCCGCTGGAATGTAGCGGGGGCGTTGGACAATCCGAAGGGCATCCTTAGGAACTCGTACACTCCACTGTGACAGACGAATGCCGTCTTGGGGATATCCTCGTCCGCCACCGGGATCTGCCAGTATCCGGCATTGCAGTCGATGGAGGTAAACACCGTAGCCTCCCCCAGGGAGTCGATGCATTCATCCATCCTTGGTAAAGGGTATGAGTCCTTCTTGGTAACCAAGTTGAGGCGTCGATAATCGATGCAAAACCGAGGGGTTTGATCCTTCTTCGGCACAATAACGACTGGGGCACCCCATTCCGACATCGAAGGTCGGATCACCTTAGCTTCACTCATCCTCTTCACTTCTCCATCAACGATCTCTCGTTGCATAGGTCCCGCTCGGTGCGGTTGTGAGCGGGCGGGTCGTGCGCCTGGTACCAGGTCTATACGATGTTGGGTTGCCCCAATGGTCCCCAAGGCCCCGCCTGTCCACATGACGTCATGCTTTCTTAGCATCCGTCGTACCCCTTCGGCTACCGAAGGGGGAAGGTGGTCGAGGTCAGCCTCGGCCAGTGCCTTCAAGGCCTCTTGGTCCTTTGGCGGCAGGTCCGCCGGAGCCGCCGATGGGTTAGGCTTCCCGTCATCGGGTTGCTGTCGCTCGGTGGTCTCGGCGACCGCCAGTACTTCAAGTGGTTCCACTTGACCTTCCTTATCAGGGGTAAGGATATCTCCTTCGTAGAGTTCGGCAATCCCGAGGATAGTTCCCTTCGGGAGGGTGACTGCCTTACGGCGATAGTTCGCCATCACTAGGAGGGACGACCCTCCTGCTGGGAGGTCTATGAGACCGTTGGCCATGGTCAACCCATGGCGCTTGTACGTCCGTAGGTTGGACTGGACTCTGCAGATGCCTGCGAGGTCGCAGTTAACCGGGAGGACTGTCTCCGACAACGGCTCAAAGCGAGTTCGCTTGGCCAACCGAAGTGTCTTCGGCTCGACGCTTGCGTACACCTCAGCCACGTTAACGTGGCTTCCTTGTAGCGTCAGGTCCCTGACGATAGCCGTGTGTCCTCGCTTCGTCCCGTCGGCTTCTTGAAGCTCGACGGTCCTCCGGCCTGGCCGGATTGCATCAACGTGAACGTTGATGAAGGTGCACCCCAGTATGCAGGGCACCGATAGCGTTTCACATACCAGGAAGTCAACTTCCGTGGTGAGATCCCCGATGGTAACCCGCAGCGACATCGCTGCGGTCGTACGAATGAGTCGACCATTCGCGTCCTTGATGGTGGGTCCCCGAGTCACTCTGACTCGTGGAAGCCACTTGTCCGGGAGGGTATCCTTCCGGATAAGGTTGGGTCCAGCCCCTGTATCCAGTACAGGGTAGTACGATCGTGTCGACTGGGGGTCAACCCCCAGTGTGGCTGATACCTTGAAGTTCTCCAAGGTAAACAGCACATGTCCTACACCGATATCCGGTGTAGCTCGGGCATCCTGAACAGGGCCCTTGTCTGGTTCAACGTGACGGGGCTTCCCGTCCTCTCCTCCCAACCTTGGAGGTTGGTCATCAATCCCCTGACGCCGTGTCGTCGGGGCCGGAAGGTGTACCCGGGGGTTGATGCGGCGTCGGCTCAACCGCGCTCTCCGTGGGGCTTTCCCCGCGGTACTCCGGGGTGGCTTGCTTGGGTAACCCCAGCGCCCCCCGGTCATCCTTCCTCTTACTCGTTTCCCGCCCTTGGTAGGGTGCTGTCCGCCGGGACATCCGGCTGAGGAGGTGCCCCCTCGACGGCCAGTACTCCACCTGGAGCTGGCTGCCTACCCGGTGCGGGTCCGGGTGCTCGGGCGGGATACCCCCCGGTGGATGCCTTGCGTTGTGCCGCTGCCCGCCGAGACTCCTCGGGGATGAGTGGGCAGGAAGACACCCAGTGCTGGGGATCCCCACACAACATACACCCGGACGTGCCGGTCCCCCCTTGAGGTCGCATCGGGGTAGCCCCGTAGCTACGGTTGCCTCCCTCGGGCGCCCGAGTGCCTGCTCCCTGGTAGGCCTGGGGTCCTTGGGTCAACCGGAACATGGACTCCCCCAACCGGTTGGGTCGGCCCGCAATCTGCGGAGGTGCCTCCGTGCGCACCGCCCATGTTGGCAAGGGTTGGTGAGGGTTACCCGTCACCGGGGAGTACCCCGTAGTCCGCACATACGGGACGCGCCGTCCCGTTCCTTCGTTGACCTGGAACTGGGTTCCAGCAGGGGCGATGTACGCTACCGTACCATGTTCATCAATCACCGGCGTCGCCGGTAGCAACAGGTGGCCCTGTTGGTCGACTAGAGGGTCATCCTCACCAATAGGGGTATGTTCGGTCGCCACCAGTACTGGTGCGGCCTTACGTTCCACCTTCTCTTGCCTCGGTACCGGGGTAAGACTGGGCTTGCCTCCCTCACCCTTGGGCTTCGGGGCCAAGGCACACTCCGGGTGTAGAACCCGGTAGGCGTCCCCTAGGGACTTGCACATATGCATCAGTCGACTGAAGTTCGTCCGTGCCGTGTTGGCGCCCCGTGCGGATATCCGCACGTAGTTGGGTACTCCTGCGAACAGGATGGCCCGTAGCTCCCCTTCTCCGAGGAGCTTCCCCAGCTCGTAGTCGAGCTCTTGGATCCGGCGTCCAAACATCTCCTCATCCTCCCAGGACTGGGCGGTGGCAGTGCGAAGGGCCCGATAGTGGTCCTCGCACTTGTCCTCACTGAGGTAGCTGCTCAGCAGCTCCTTCAATATCCCACGGTAATCCATGGGGGTGGCCGCGACCCTCATTCCCGGCATCGGGGATGCCTGGCGAAGAATGCCTCGCACCCGTTCATCAACAAAGAACGGGAGGATCTCCAGGGCCAGCCCCTCGTTAACGAGCGCCTTGTCTGCGGCTGCCTTGAAGCTAGTCAAGAAGCCGATGACTGCCAACGGGCGTCCGTTCGGCCCCCCGAACATAGGGACTCCCTTCATAAGGGTCTGCATAGAGCGGATCGCCCGATGCGACGTATTACGCATCGATTCCGATACGGTGGTAGAGCGGTCCTCCAAACGATAACGTTCCGGAGTAAGAACCGACCGGAAGACCTCGTTGACGATCTCCGTGTCAGCGTCCTGGATATCCAGTCGCTTAGCCAGTTGATGAGCGAACTCATCGGACTCCATCCGCTTCAGTAGGCTCGCAGTTACCTGCGCGGTCATAGCTTCCACCACTGAAGATGGTACTTCAGGCGTCGGCACCTCGGGAACCCGAGTTGCCTGGCCTCCTTCGTCGTGGGGGTACTGTGAGAGGGTACCCCCTCCCCCAATAACCGACTCTCCCCCGGCGTAAGTATCCGCCGGGTCGTGTCCGCGGAGTCCGCTTCGGATGCTCCGAGCGTATCGCTCCGTGTGACTCCGTTCCAACTCTGCCGACGAGTCGGATCCATACCCCATTGTGTCCGGGGGTTGTCCGGGAGTTGCTGCACCGGGGTCGACCCTAGTGGACTCCGAAAGTAGTCCGGCCGGTTCGAACCGTACCGGTGTGGGAGGAACACGACGGGGTCCCGTCGTGTGGCGTGTTGACATCAACACTGCCATTGCGTCCTCCGTCCGATCTTGACGGGCGTCGAGCCCGGAAAAACGGGCCTCGATGCGGGCCAATGATGCCATCAGGGAATCCCCTGGTGAAGGAGGCGGCGGAGTGAGGTCGGTCGATGCCAGTTGAGGCGGGCCCCCGCCTCCCGCCGTCCGAGCCGTGCCAAACGTCGATCCGGCACCGGAAAGCATTGGCGTCTCAATGTTGTCGATCGGGTTCCCGATCCCGGTTCCCGTAGTCACCTCCGGAGTCGGCGTCGACGCCGATCCGTCATCTTGAGCGTTCCCCGTCTCTTGGGTAGACATAGTCACAATCAGTCAACCGACGTAACGATCACCACGAATAAGAGAGCGAGGGGGTAGATTGGGGAGAGTAACAGTAGGTCACAGTCACAGGTAAAAGCTCAACACAATCGATCAGGTCGCAACACCACGAGTACAAGAAAAGGACCGGATCCCTATCCGTGTGCCAGGGCCGAAGACGGCGTCACCACAAGGGTGACGGAAACCCGTCCCCTGCTGCTCCACCAATGTAGCACAATAGGAATCCGTCGCCCGTCCACTCTCAGGGAACACTCACCAAGGGGGATCGGCACCAACGTCACCGGGAGGCCAAGGTTGCTGTCCTTGGAGCGCAAGCCACGGTACCAAGATGGGAGCCCAAATGGGAGGGGTTTGTTGTTCTACCATGGCCGGCGGTGGATTCGCCGCCGGCCCCCTCGTTATAAACCCTCGGAGACACTACTAACTACCCTCCACCCCAAGATGCAAGTCCCTCTGGTCATACGTAACTTATAGATACCGTGACCAGTACGGACTCTCAAATGGAAAGTTAAGGATTAGAAGTAGCCCCCCTAATATTAGGGTCACAATACGGACAACCATATTGCTACAGCTCTTTGGCTCAGTATTCCGGCTCTATACGGCCGGTCTGCGGCCTGGGGTAGCTGGAGATGTGGCAACATTCTACCAGCTTGCGGAGGACTTCCAGGTGCCTGGCTCTCGGAAGGTGCTGGACAAGAACTCGCCATTGCAGGTTTTCTGCGAGCTGAAAGATACCGCGGCAGACTCCAAGGTCCCAGCTTCGACAGCGGACGTGCGCCAGAGCCTCAAGAACAATTGGGCGGCCGTCGGGGAGGACATCCGTGCAGAGTGGGCGGACCGCACAGTCTTCATGCTGATTGATCGTCGGGCTGGCAGGCTGTTCTCCTCTTCCTGCGCAACGTCAGCAGAGATTCGGAGCTCCGACATAGGCAAGCAGTGCGTGCTGCTCACCAATGCCGATTTTCCTGGGCTTCTTAGCGAATCCTTGTACAATGTTCTCTGTGCTTCTGAGTACATTAAGAGCGAGACCGTAGACGACCTGTCTCTGTTCATCGAGGAGACCGAGGCAGCGGTGTTTGCCAGAAGTGGCGGCAATGACAGCACTGCCAGCGGGCCGGGGTGAGGCGGCCGCTACTCACGACGACGGGCCTGGGTGTCGCGGCCGAGCTCTCGCGGCGAAGGGTGCAGTGCGCCGCGCTCGGCTCGGCGGAAAGGGGTTCCTTTTGCGGCAGCTGACCCTAGCGCCTGCTGTGGTGTTTGTGTCCTGATACCGTACAGACGCACTCGCCACGCTGGGGTGGAGGGTTGCGGCTGCCTGAACTTTCTCGCCCCTGCCGTCGCCACGTCGGCCGCCGTCACTGTCGCCGCGTGTGTATGGGGAGGGGACGACACCGCCCGGGCCGTGGTGGCTCGCCGCTGGGTCGGTAGCGCCTACGGGCGATGATTGCCGTCGATGATGGGCGGAGGTGCGGCGAGGCGCGGGGGAGGTTGGGGTGTGGCCGTCGCCGGCGGCGGCAGCGGCGGCGGCGGCGGCCATGCCAGGACCGCGGCGCCAGCACGGGGGACCACCGGCCGCGGTGGCCCCCCACCAGACTGGTGGGAGAGCACGTCCGAGGAGACACGCGCGTCGTCGTCGGGGCTGCATCGCCTTGCGCGGCTCACCCGCTTTGCATTTGGCGCGGCCGCGCTGTGACAGTGTGGTACCCGAGGGTCGGCCAAAGGGGGCGGCGCCCACGGGGCGACGGTGGCCACCTGGGGTGGACGCCCCGGCACCGACGAGCGGCACAGGCGGAGCGGCCTGGCGCGCGGCGGTTGCGTGGCGCGCGGCGGTTGCGTGGCGGCGGAGAAAGAAGGGGAGGGCAGGAGGGGTGTGGGGGAGGGTGCAATGGTGCGCGCGGGTGCACGCCTAGTTAAGGTGTGCAGCCTGGGTTTCTTTACACTAGCCTTTTCAAAGAAACGTGCAGCCCTGTGAGTGGTTGAGAAGAAAATTGGGGTTTTTTCATGACCCCAATTTTCACCCCACGCCACAGAGGCCGTGAGGGACGGTCGGGCGCAGCCCCGGTGACGCGGCCACCCGCATCTTGCGCATGAGTGTGTCCCCGCGAGAAAATCTACCCAACCCCTTGCACGACATTTCCACCCCTCCCCCCCCTCCCGTCGCCTTGACGCCTCCCCCTTCAACCCCCCCCCCGCCGGAGTCTGAAGGTGACAGCCCTTCCCCCATCAATAACTCCATTCCTGTCGCTGTTACCCCGAGCATTCTCAGATATCTCTAAGATGCCCCGGGGAAGCGTCTGCAGGTGTACTTTGAGGGTCGAAAAGCCTCCGAGATGCAGAGGACAGTACATCCGCCACAGGTGGTAAAGTCACAGTCATGGGGGGACTGCACCTTCCCCGAGACGTGAAAAGACGCCCCCTGCGCCGGGCCCACCCCTGTTTGACCTCGCCAACCCCGGGTGTGGCGGGTAATGAGCCTTTGGGGGGTGCGCCGGGCGAGGGTGGTGGCCTTTGGGCGCTGTGCGAGGGGATGAGGTGGGGTGGGTGGCACTTCACCCAAGTGTGGTGTTTCGTTCCGGCAGCCGTTCTTCGAGGAACGGTTGACTCTCCACTATGCATTCTTTTCTAATCTTTTCTATTCTCACCTGCCCCACGCGGCCGTGACAACGGGTGCAGGTGAACACGTGTACATTCTTCAACTTCCTGTGGCCCAAAGGAAGAAAAAAAACTGACACCTCGGTCTTGAGCCAATGCGGTGACAGAATTGCCTCTCAGAGCGATCGAATTGATCTTCGTCGGCCAATGAGGAGACGAGGGAGCCTGTGAAACCCAGGCTGCACAAAAAACGCCCTCTTAACTAGGCGTGGGTGAGGGGCGTCGCCGGCGCCGCACGGCGCGGCTGGCGGGCGGGCACCCCAAACAGGGAGACCCCCTATCGCCCACGGGGAGGCCGACGCGAGCGACCTGCAGGTTGGCGCGATGATCCCCCAAAATAGATGCCGCGGCGATGGAGGTCGCGGGTGAGCATGCGCGGCGATCAGCAGAGCGTTGGATGGTCTGCTTTGAAAGTTTGAAAAGGAACTCGGTTCATTCACGAACAATCGGTGGTCTCCCCGTGTGAGCGATGGGGGGTGGTTGGGGGCCACTGCGCCCCTGCTGGGGCGACTGAGTTGGCTGAAGAGCCGGGGCGGGGTGGTGGTCGCAACAGCTGCTTCATGAGGGCAGGGAGGCGTCGCTGGGCAGGGTTGGTCGCCGCCACTGATGGGCGGAGGGGGCCGCTGGGCGGAGCGTGCCGCCGCAGTTTGTAGGGGGGGGGGGCGGTTGCTGCTGCTGGGCAACGAGGACTGTTCCGAGGCTGGGCGGGAAGGGGTGGGGCGCTGCGACGCGGAGGGAGCTGCAGCGTGCTTGTAAAAAGAGGCTACCATTGCTGCGTGGGCGGGGGGGCGCTGCCGTTGCTGTGCAGGGGAGGGGCACCCCCCCTGCCCAGCAGTGGCAGTCCTTCATGAGATCAGCGGCGACGCCGGTCTTCCCGACCAAGGAAGCCCACAGTCATCCGGTCGCAGCGCCCCACCTCCTCCCGCCCAGCTGCTGCACTACCCCCCCGCCCAGCCGCGGCACTCGCCCCCCCGCCCTGCTGCAGCACCGCCAGCCCAACGGCCCAAAGCCGCCCTCCCCACCCGACTGTGTCACCCCGCTTTTCAACGGCGGTGCCACTTGCCCCCCGTTCGGCAGGGGGCGCCCTGCGGTGGCCCCCACGGTGGTGGAGGCGTGTTTGGCGGGGGTGCGCCAGGCCGCGGCGGAGGACAGCGCGACATACCCCAACCCTGCCGCAGTGTGAGCAAAGCTGTCCCTTCAATGCCGTGAAGCTAGGTCCTTTCTTCCCCTGGCAAAGGCGTCGGCGGCCGCCGCAACAGGGGTACTGAGTTCGGGCGTCCGAGGACGTGGTAACGTCCGGACAGGCACACGAACAGTGCAGCAAAGACGGCCAGCCCGAGCGAGCATTGCTACACGACGCCACCCGCCATTCTCGTTGCGGTGTGCTCATACCAAGGCCACCCGCGATGGCTCTCCAGGTCACGAGGTCAAATGCAGAGACATGGTTACTCCGAAAAAGAGACAGCAGTTGGATGAAGGCCACCCGCGATAGCTCTCCTGTCACTAGATATCGTCACCAGTCATATTCTTTGAATCAAGACGGCAGTTTGGAGCGCAATCTGAATGTGCATCACTGATCTGGTGCCAGGTTGTTTGCACGCGGCATCAAGGTGACAAACCTTTGGTACCGCGTCAAGTGATGTCAGGCTGAACGACAGCAGATGAACCAATGGAAAAGTCAAATTCAATGAGAGGATTACCCGTGTTCGCTATGGTATCGTGAGCTGACTGCTACTGCGCGGCCGCCCCCCCGACCACTTCCTATCCCAGCGCCGGCAGCAGCGAAGCGCCACTCTACCGCACTGCGCGGCCCGCCTCACCAACCGCTCCCACCCCCAGCGCTGGCAGCAGCGTCAAGCCTCCACGTTGGCAGTGCCGTGCAACGTCATCGCACGCGGCGTGGCGCCGGCCTCCCCCACTGTGGGCAGCGCCCACGAGCACCAGCGCCCCGTCGACATCGTCGCAAGCGCGGCACCACGCACAATTATCGACTCATTGGCGATACAGCGCGGCATCCCGCACTATCAAGGCTAGCACCAGCAAATCCACCACAGCCCCAGCTCGTCGTGTGGCACCCATGCCCCCACTAGCAGCATGCCCGCCTCTCCACGGGCAGCACAGATAACCAAAAATTGACCCAGAAAAGAGAACGCTTCCACTGGTCGCGGGCGCATGTATTTACGACGTGAACGATGGAGGGGGGGCGGGGGGCGGGGGGCCGTCGCGCTGCACCGTGCCTGCGGATGCGGGATCCGTGCCGCGGTGCGTCCGGAACCTAACCCCACGTCAGCACATCGTACTAGAGCGCTTCAGCAACCCTGGTCGCATTCCCCGGTGCACTTCTATACTCCATCGATGGATTTCAATTCCGAATCAAGCTCTGTATGTCACCTGAACCCCACCTCAGATCTGGAGTCGAACCCCACGCTCATCCCTAGGTCCGTCGCCGTTGGGCAGGGGCCAATGAAGTTGCAGCGTGCAGATCACACTCGTGACTGGGGTGCCTCGCTTATCTGATTAGTCCTGAGCCAGGTCCGATGCCCATCAGGGGCTGCCTCAAAACCCGACTTGGAGCGGCGCCAGCGCTCAAGAATTCTGAGACGGTGCTTGAGCTGGAAAACGTGTGACTGGTGACGATGTAAATGATGAAAAGTACCGGCGTCGGAAAGGCGTCGGGAAGGCGTCGGGAAGGTGTCGGGAAGGCGTCGGGAAGTCGTCGGGAAGGCGTCGGGAAGGCGTCGGGAAGTACCCTCACGCACTCTGACGCGCAGCCGCCCGCCCTGGCCGCCAGCACCGCGCGGCGCACCTCGGGCGCGCAGCAGCGAGGCAGACAAACGCCACCCACCTTGACGCACTGGCCCGCTGCGTGCACGGCCAGCAGCACGCCGCAAGCCACCGTACCTTTCCTCCGCCTCCAACAGCGAGCCGCCAGTACCGCCGCCATCCCGCCGCCACCGGCCGCCGCCGCCATCGCCGGCAGCGGCGACAGCAAAAACCAGCAGCAGCCGCCAACCCCCCCGCGCTGCCGGCGGCTTCTGCGGCCCGACGGCCGCACCCGCGGGCCAAACCGTCAAGTGGTCCGCCCTGCCCAGAAGGCACGCCCCCGCCGCGCGCAACGACCCCCGACCTTGCCGCCACCGCCGCCCGCCGCCCCGACTAGCACCGGGCCGCCACCCTCCCCGCCGTTCGTCGCTGCCGCGCCCGGCAGCGGCCGCCGGCATCGGACCGCCACCCCTCCCCCCCCCGACGGGCGGTCGCCGTTGCATGCCACGGTCACGCGCCGCCAACGCCGGCACGGCGCCGGCGACCGGCTCGGCCCTTGCCGCCGCCGCGTCCCCACGGCCGAAACCAGCCGACCGCACCGCCGCGCACGGCAAAAAGGCGCCGCCCGCGGCCGCCAAGGGCGGCCGGCTGCCAACGCGCTTCTGCTCGGAGCAAGCCGCCCTGCGCTATCCGCCGCAGCGGGCGCTACCCCGAGGCGGTCCCCCACTACCCGCCGCCGGCAGCCGCGCCATCCCGCGACGACGCGGCGCAGACCGCCTCCGCAACGAGCGGCTGGCCCCCACCGGGCGCGGCACCGCACCATCCGCAACATGAAAAAAAAAAAAAAGGAACGGGGGAAGTGACAGTGGCGCCCCATCCGTGCCGTCGCCCACCCAAACAACCTGCACGCAAGACAGCATCGCCGCCCGTACGCGGACGACGCAGTCGTCGCCGACCGCCGCGTCGGCGTCGACGGGCACGACAACGCCAAGCACCGCACGCATGGCGACGCCAATGGCGCTGCCGGCGGGGAAGCCCACGGCGGAGCGCGCCACGACGCCCAAAGCGCTGTCCGCGGCCCCGCCGACGGCAGCGCAACACCGCCACGCGCGGCGTACGGCCCGCAGCGACCGGCGCGGCGGGACGCGCAGCACGGACCACGGCAACGCCCACCGCTCTTGCCGCGCACGCCGTCATTGCATCGCCGACGGTGGCGCACAGGGCAAGCGTGGCAACTGCATGCCAATGCAAGCCCTTTTGGCGGCGCCACTGCAAACGCCAGCGTCGGCACCGCGGGCAAGGCCGCAAGGGACGTCGCCCGCATCAACAATGACGGCAACGCTCCCGCCGGCACCGTCCGCCACGGCGACCGCGGCGACACGCAGCGGCACGCGCGCAGTGCCAGGCCCACGACGGCGCCCCGCCGTACGTCCGCGTCGCCGCCGCCAGGGGCGACACCCACCCCCGTGCACGCGCCCGCGTCCGCGCCGCGACGCGCCATGGAACGACCCGCGCAAGGCAGGAACCAACACCAACGGCGACACGCACGGCGACGCCCCGGGCGACGCACCCGCTCGCGGGTGGGCGAGGACACGCCACGCCCCGCGTCCGCGCCGACACGCACCGCAACGCGCACTCCCGCCGACAACGCGCCAGGTGACGCCCATGCCCGTGTCATTGGCGACGACCCGCTCCGCGCCCGCTAGCGCGCGCGCGCGCTTACACGGCGACGCCCAGACCGACGCACGCGTCGACAGCCACGACGCCGCACGTGCGCAGGCGCGCTCGGCGACAGCGCCACACCCACGAGGAGGAAGCAGTCGTCAGACGACTGCCGCGCCGCGTCGACGTCCACGGGCACAGGGACGTCCAGCACAGCTACGGCGGCGACGCCGTCGGCGGCGGCGCCGTGGGCGGCAGGAGCCGGGGATGCCCACGACGGCGCGCGCCACGACGCCGCACTCCCCGCTCGCGGCGCATTGGTCGGCGGCGCCTCACCGCCACGCGCAGCGCCGGGCACCCCGCAGCCGGCGCGGCGGGACGCGAGCCAACGGCCATGGGCAAGCCCACCGTTGCCCCCGCGCCGACAGAAAGCGGCCCACATACGGCAGCGGCCAGGGAATTAGGTCCCGCCCACCGCACACGCAGAACGCTGCCGACGCCGCCACCACCGCCGCGAGCGTCGGCGCCACCCATCTACATGCAGCCCCGCGCGCGCACTGCGCGAAGCGCAGGACGACGCCCTGCCGCGTCCGCGAGGCGGCCGTGCACGGAAACGCCCACCCTCGCGCCCCCGTCAGCCCCGCGACGCGACGCGCACAGGAACGACGGGCGCCCCGAGGACGCCACCAGCGGCACCCACCGTAGCTGCTCGGACGACGTCGGCGCCCGTGACTGCAACGACGCCGCGCACCGTAGCCACACCGACAGGCACCGCAGCGCGCAAGGCCCGTGCTTCTTCGAGGCGAATGGCGCCGCCGGCCTGGACGGCCACGGCAGAGGTGCCTGTGCTTAGACACACGGCGGCACCGGCGACGCCGCGCTGGCGGCTGAGGTAACGCCAGACTCAGCCGGAAAGACAGTCTCAGAGGCAGCCGCTGCAGCGGAAGCGGGAACGGCAGCGGCAGCGGCAGCGGCAGCGGCAGGCGCAGCGGCAGCAACCGCGGCTGCGGCCGGCGCAGCGACAGCGGCAGGAGCAGGCGCAGCGGCAGCGTCAGCAGCAGCGGAAGGCGCAGCGGCCGCGGCCGCGACAGGCGCAGCCGCAGCGGCATCGGCAGGGGCAGCGGCAGCTGCAGCGGCGGCCGCATCGGTAGGCGCAGCGGCAGCTGCAGCGGTAGCCGCATCGGCAGCTGCAGCCGCAGCCGCTTCGGCGGCCACAGCCTCAGCGGCCGCGGCCGCGGCAGGTGCAGCGGTAGCGGCCGCGGCCGCGGCAGGCGCCGCAGCAGCGGGACCAGCAGCGACAGCCGCATCGGCAGCCGCAGCGGCAGCCGAGTCGGCGGCTGCTGCGGCCGCAGCAGCGGCAGCTGCATCGGCTGCCGCAGTGGCAGGCGGCAGCCGCAGCGGCAGCCGCAGCGGCAGCGGCAGCAGCCGTGGCCGCGGCAGTCGCAGCCGCAGCGGCAGCGGCAGCCGCATCTTCCCGCAGCGACAGCCGCAGCGGCAGCCGCGGCGGCTGCAGCGACAGCCTGTGGCGGCGGTGGCAGTCGGAGCAGCGTGCCGGCGTGCGGCCCAGCTCCCACCTCACCCCGCCCCGCTCGACCGCCTGCCGCTCTCATCGGTTGCCAACTGCGAGGCCAGGCAGGCTGACGCACGAAAGAAAATGCGCCGATGGCGAGAGCAGCGGCGGGCGCAGCCGCGGCAGCGGCGCCGTGGACGGCCGGCAACCGTACTGGCCCGGCAGCGTCTGTGGCAAAGGCGGCACACGTTGCGTCGTGACGGCCGCCCGCCCCGCCCGCGCACCACCTCCACGCGGCGGCGCCCACAGCCGCGACGGTAGCGGCGTCCAGCGGCGCAGCGCACCACCGGCGGCTGGAGCAAGGCTTACAATATCATGGTGCTGGTAGCAGCATGGTGTCGCTGCTGTGTACGACAAAAGCAGCAGACGCCGGCACACAACCGAGGTGGCGGTGCCCGTTGGCGTCTCAGGCGCAGGCAGCACCTTCACAACTGGCTGAAGCCCGGAAAGCCGACGCGCAAGCAACAGTCGCAAGCCTGGGCACCTCGCCGCCGCCGCGCACCGCCGCCGTGCGATTCGGGTACTGCCGCCGCACCTTGCCGACGCCGCGATCCGCGGCCAACAACGCAACGCCACGGCGCCGCACCAATGCGCGGTAGCCGGCCACCATCGCCGACAGTGGATAGCCCCTCAGCACAGCACGGCTACCGCAGTGCACTGGCGCCACCAGCAGGAGGTGCTGCCGCCTCGCCAACGTGGCAGCAGCCGCCGACACCGCGTACAGTGGATGACGACACCGCCACCTTGCCGCCGCGGCAAGCGAATGTCAGCAATCGCGCACCAGCTCCGCCGCTGGCCACCGCCGCAGGCACAAGGCCACCGCCAACGGCGGGCGCCGCCACAGCACCAAATGGGCGATGACGCGGCCGCCGCCACCGTCGCGCTGCGCCCCCCCCCAATCCGCGCCGCCGCCACCGCCAACCGTCACCCGCCGCCGCCGCGAGCAGTGTGCGTCAGCCCGTGCACGCTCTCCACCGCCGCCCACGGTCATGAGCGGCCGTTCGTGGCACCTAGTGCACCTTGTCACGGCCATGCACAGAAGACGCTCGCGGCAAGCACGACACCACAGAAGCCGCAGGACCGTCGCAGAGACGGCGACCGCCACCCCTACCGGTAGCGTGCGGCAGCCGTCTCGGCCACCTGTTGTAGCCGGCCGGCGCCACCAACAGGGGTCACAGGCGCCCCGCAAAAGCAGCGGCTGGGGGAGCATGCGCGCAGCGGCGGAAAGGGCATCCGCAGCGGCATCCTGTGAGACGGCAGCGGTGGGAAGGCGCAGGCAATGAGCGCGCGCGCCGCATTGACGCGCACGCGGCGGGAGTGGCCGCCAACCAACCGGCGAGGTTGCCTGGCACAATCAAAAACGCAGGGTGGCCACAGACAGCAAAAAGTCAAAGGGGGCGTGAAAGTTAGAAACCTGTTCAGATTAGCAGCCCGTGCGGACGCACCGCCGCACCGCACCGCTCTCGAAAAAGGGAGCCCGCCCCCGCGCCGGTGCGGCGGCGTCATAGCCGCCTGTCCCGCCCCTCCGCACGACAAGGGGGGACAGCGGGAAGAAAACCCATGCCCCCCCGATGGAGAAGCTGCAAGTTGCGAAGCGGGAGGGGCGACGGTGACTGTGCGTCGGCCGGGAACAGTCGGGAGAGACACAACGACCACAGAAGAGAGACAGGAACAAACGAAAAACAAAAAAAGAGAGAAACGAAAAAAAACGAACAGCGCAAGCAAACCAAATAAGCAGGACGAACCGGTGGACATGTACAGCACAAAGGCAAAGAAGGGATTGGCCAGAGGTGGGCGGAGGCGGCGTCCGCCTGCGGCCGCCCCTACCGCGGCTACCCAGTGAAGTTGTGGCGAGGGGGTGGCAAGGGAACTGGAGCAGCTGCCGCCGAAAGGCAGGCGCGACGCACCCCACCCATCCACCCTCCCCAGCCCAGCGACGGCGCCGCCAGGCCGCGGCAGAGGTGGTAGAGACGACGGCGGCGCCACGACCGCCAAAGGCAGCGACCGCAACGGCGGCGGCGAGCGCCGTCATGGCGGGCACGCCCGCAGGTCATGGGTGGCCGCCGCGACGACGGGGCAGGTCGATGGGGCGGGCACACGAGGAGGATGGCGACGAGGGGTGGGAGGCAGCTGCTCGTACGGCGCGGGGGCGATCTTGAAGTACACGGGGCGAAATGGTCGGACGGGGGGGGCGGGGGGTGCGCCCGCACCGTGGGTGGCAGCAGCGTCCGCGGTGGCGCGGGGCGGCGCGGGAAGGCGCGCGCCGGAGCCCGGGCGGGGGCGCCAGACGGCAGGCGAGATGGCCTGACAGGCGGGCGGGCTGGCTCACAAAAAAGCAGGGCGGGATCGTGGCAGGGGCCGCCCGTGGGTGGCACGACGGCCGTGGCGCAGGCGCGCGGTCGCGGCGGGAAGTAGGAGGGGGCGAGGGCGGGGTGTACAAAGCGCAAAACGGACGCAGGGGACGGGGCTGGGGCGGGCGGCGGCGGCGGCGGGGGTGGGGCGTTGACCCGCCCCTCGGTGGGGGTGGGGAGTTCACCCGCCCCTCCCCGTCGCGCCTCCCCCCTACGCGCCACCCCCCCACCCCGGTCGCGTCACCCCCCCGACGCGGGAGGGGCGGCTGCTGCCGCCCGACGGTTTCGGGTAGTGCCGACACCATCCCCGGCTCCCCCAAGGCCAATATGTACTGGGGCCGTTCGCACTGTAATGAGGATTGGGAAGTCAAAAAACGCTCTGGGGGCGCACGGCAAGTGTCTGTTGGCTTTGGCCGGGGGGAAACCGCGTGATACGCGCGCGACCTGTGGCGGGAATCTGCATGTTGGAGCGGCGGCGGTGGAGGGACGGGCGCGGTGGCCAGCCGGCTGCAGCCAGCTGCTCCCCATTATGCACCGGGCCGACGGGGAACGCACGGCAGCGTGGCACCAGGAGTGCGATACGGGGAATGCGAGGAAGGGATTGGGGGGGGCAGTGTCAGCAGCTACCAAGCCGCCAGCCGTGCTGGCTCGCTTCCTCCCCTCGTCGCCGGACCAAACCGCTGGGTCTGGTCACAGATCTGTGCGGCTCCAGCGGGGTCTGCGTCGAGGTCGGTCGGGCAGGAGCGCCAGATAGACAGCCGTTTTCTTCTGTTATTTCTTGTCACCGACGCGAGACTGCTTAGACGGCGAGGGCGGGCCAAAATACGACACCCCCCCCGCCGCGGCCACCCGAACGCCGCACGTGTGAGCGGTGCGACGCGGCGCGGCTCGCGCCACCCCAACCGCCGGCCGCGCGAGGGCACGCGCGGGCGCGCATGACAGCTGCGCCGCGCCCTATCGCGTCGCCTCGCCGCCCCTACTCCGCACGCGCGGTCGCCCAACACAAGAAGGCGGTGGCGGGGGGGGGGGGGGGGGGAGGGGGTTGGGCGTTTTTATAAACCGCCGCGCAGATGCAGCGGCCCTCGCAGACAGGGGCGTCAGACGCGAACAAGGGGGGGGTTTCCTCGCGGCCTCCCGGCGGCCGCCACCGGCGCCCCCCCCCGACCTCCGCCCCGCGTCCGTTTTGCGCGCTGTCCACGCCATGGCGCGCGGGGGGACGCCAACGACACCGCGCCGCCCGCCGCCGATCGTCCCCGGTGGCGGCCGCCGCCCGCCCGCGCGCGCATCCCCACCCCGCCAAATCAGACGCCCCCCCCCCCCCCCCCCCGATCGGCGATTGCGGCCTTCGCCCGCCAATCCCCCTTGGGTGCACGCAGGGAGTAGGATGGCGCGTGACGGGCGTCGCCGGTGATAGCCCCCGCAGGCGCGTCCGCGGCAGACTTGCCTGGCCGCCGCGCCGCCGCGCCGCCACCGCCGTCGGCCGCCCCCAAATTCGCGCAGGCGGCGTGCGGCGCGGGGCCGTCCGCCCGGCCGGTGGGGGTGGCCAGGGGGCGGGGGGCCCGGCCCGGCGCGCGCGCGGGAGCGCGCGTCTCCACCCGCCCGACCCTTCCCCCCGACGTATCCTGCAGGCCGCCCTGACATGCCCGCCACGCCTCGGCGGGCCCGCCGCCACGGCGAGGTCGTCCACTTCCGTCCAGGTCCGCCCGCCCGCCCGCTTCACCTTCCCGCCATCCCCCCTACCCGCCCGGCCGCACGCCGGCGCGCGGGACCGTGGCTGCCATCCACGGGCCGGGAGTGTCCCCCCCCGCCCTTTAGCTGTCACGCCCCAGCAGCCCGCCGGCGCCCGCGGGGCCCGCACGGTCCCGCGCTTTTTCCTCGGCCCGCCGGCCTGCCCGTACGCACCCTCCGCGCACCCTCGCCCGCTCGTGCCCCCCGGGCCGCTGGCTGTGCCGGCTGGTGCCCATAAAAGAGGGAGTCCTCGCTGATCCCGACGCACACTGGATGTAGCCGTCCAGGGCACATTACCCTGGGAGTCCTCGCTGATCCCGACGCACACTGGATGTAGCAGTCCAGGGCACATTACCATCCAAGACTGTGGGCCGCGGGGGACGTCGGCGGCACCGCCACCTCAGCGGGGCACTGCCATTGTCGCGGCCTTGAGCCTCCCCGCCGCCGTGGACGGCAGCGGCATGCCTGCACACCACCCCCTTCTCCTCGACCGCGTTCGACCTGCGCCTGGCCCTGCGGCGCCTGCCGGCAACTGCGCCTTCTCCTTCCCCGTTTCCCCACCTTTAACCCCCCTCACCTCCCCGCATGTCGCTCAACGAGCCCGCCCTGTGCACCTTGTGCCGGCTCGCGGGGGCGCCTGGGGACGGCGGGACGGCGGGACGGGTCGTGCCTGCATGATTTTGGGCGGCGGGTGCACCGCCCTAGCCGCCCGCCGCCACCAGCCCCGGCTGGGCTGCCCTGACGGAGGGCGCCCACCCGCGGACGCCGCGCCCAGCGGGCACCAATTGTCCACCGCTATTCTGCTCCAGCTATGGACCTCCATACTACTGGTACGTTTCTTCTCTCTACTCGCTGCTAGTGTCTTCTTGGGTGTTGGTTCTATTCTTTTTCGTGTGTGTGTGTGTGGTGGTCTCCCTCTTTGTTCCGATCCGGTTCTAACTTTTACACCCGCCTTCTCTGTTTGTTTTTGTTGTGGCTGCCCCCCCGGATTGTCATTGGCTCCTGCACTACCCTTTTTGTTCTTTTTTCGTCGCGTCATCTTTTTATCCTGCAGGTGCAGATAAAACAGCGCGCTACCAATATTGAGGCACCTCTCCCCGCCGCAGCGGGCATGCCTACCACCGCCACCAACGCTGCACCTCGGCGGCGGTGTCGGCTAAGTGGGTGGGCGGCCGCGCCCGGCGCGGGGCGCGGCCATGGGCGCCGCCAACATGGCGGGGCGCCCCTCCTACCCCCCCCCACCTATCCTCCGCCGCCGCCGCTACCGCCGCCGCCGCCGCCGCCGCCGCCGCCGCCGCCGCCCGCCGCCGCCGCGGGCGACCGCGGATGTCTGCGGCGGGTTGGCGGCGGCGGCGGCGCGAAACACCGCCGCGGCGGCCGCTCTCGGCCGCCAGGCACCCCGCCCCCTCCCCTCATGGACACAAACAAGGAGGGCCCCCTTATCGCCCCCGCTTACCGCGTCTGCGCGGGCATGGGCGGCGGCGGTGAGGGAGGGCGGGGCGGCTGCTGCCGCCTGACGCCGGCGGTCGATGGCGCAGGCTTCGCGCGTGCTTCACCCGGAGCCGGGGTCCGCACCCTCCTGCCGCCGCATTTACCCTTCCGGGCCCCGCCGCCCTATGCCAGCGGTGGCGCCGCCATACCGCCGCGGCAGTCAAGTGGGCGGACAAGTGGGGGGGCGGCCGCGCCCGGCGCGGGGCGCGGCCACGGGCGCCGCCAACATGGCGGGGCGCCCCTCCCCCCCCCCCCCACCAATCCACCGCCGCCGCCGCTGCCACCGCCGCCGCCGGCCGCCGCGGTTGCGGGCGACCTCGCGCGGCGGCGGCGGGTTGGCGGCGGCGGCGGCGGCGGGGAGCGCCGCCGCAGCGGCCGCTCTCGGCCGCCCGGCACCCCCCCCCCCCTCCCCCTGAACACGAACAAGGAGGGCCCCATTATCGCCCCCGCGTACCGCGTCTGCGCGGGCATGGGCGGCGGGGGTGAGGGAGGGCACAGCGGCTACTGCCGCCAGACGCTGGCGGTCGATGGCGCAGGTGACGCGCGCGCGCGAGCGGCGGTGGCGGCGGCGGCGGCTGCATCGGTGGCGGGGGGGGGGCTGGACGGGGTCGGGGGCGTGCTGCGGCTGATGCTCCGCCGCTGGTTTGACGTTGCCAGCGTCGCGGCGGCGACGGCGGCGGATGGCGTCGGAGGGGTGGGGGGGGGGGGCGGCGTCACCCTTTTTCGGGGGGGTGCCGAGGGCGCCTCCCGACATGCGCCCCCCGACGGGGGCGCGCCGTGGGAGGCCGCCGCGCGGCAGCCGCCGCGCCGCGTGCCGGCGCGCAGCGGCCACGGGCGGCGGGCGCCGCCGGCCCCGAGTTGGGGGTCGTCGGCAACCCGACGCCGGCGACCGTGGCGGATTGGGGCAAGGGTTGGGCGGGCGCACCACCCGCGTTGGGTGGTGCGCCCGGCCGGCTCCCGGCTGCAGCGCGGACGTGGCGCCGCGGGTGGGAGAGGCGGTGACGTGGGGCGGGGAGAGGGTGTGCTGGTGAGGTGCGTGGCTGGGTGGGTTGGAGTGCATTTCCGGTGTGGGTGGTTGGTGAGGGGTGGGTGCGGTGATTGGGGTGGTCCTCGGGTGGGTGGGTAGGGGCGGGCTACGGGTGGGTGACGCAGCCGAAGCTGCGATGGCGTCGGGTGGCATCTGTGTGCGGCGTCGGTGGGCAGCGCTGCTGAGGCGGATGCAGGCCAGTCGCGGGGCTCTGTGTGGGGATAAGGGGTGCACATCGCGCGTGCCCTGGACTCCCCCGCGGTCACCCCCGCGTCCGTTGGAGCCGGCTACCTTCAGGTCCAGCACTGCCGCCGCCGCCGCCGCTGCCGCCACCCACGCCACCGCCGCCACAGCTGTTGTGAAGGCGGGGGCACGCTAGACGTAGCGTGCCCCCGCCTTTACTTTAGGCACCCGCCACAAAAGGCGCAGCGGGCGTAGCCGGTTCTGACGGACGCGTCAGAACCGGCTACTCCCGCTGCGCCTTTGGCGCTCCTATAAAAAAACCGTCGCCGCGGCCTCCGCCGCGACGACTGTTCCCCCCCCCTCTTTTGCCTGCCCCGAAAAGCCGTCACCACCACCAGCGCGCTCGCCTGGTGGATTAAACAGTACACAAACGTGCGTAAACAGTACACCAACGTGGGTCACGACCCTTGAGGGGGGCAGGCCGCGGCGGCGGATTGGGGGACGGTCGCACGCCACCCCACGGGTCGTCCTGCGGTATGTTATGGCGCTGCCGCCGCCGCACGAGCAGAAGACGCCGCCGCTGGGGGTGGCGGACGTCGTGGCAGGGGTGGAGCGGCAGCCGCGGGGGGCGGGCGCTGGGAGGGGGGGGGGGTGCTGTTCGCTGGAGCAGCGCGTGGGTAGGGGCGTGGGACACGCCGTCGAGGACGGCGGCTGCGGTGGTGGTGCCACAGCCGTGGCGTCAACCTTCTTCTTTCGCATCCCGCCCGCCTGCCCGCCCACCCGCCCGCCCGCCCACCCGTCCCGCCAGTCCGACGAGCGCATTCAACGTCCCCCCAGCCCCAGTGTCCATCCCCCCTGCCCCCTTCCTTGTCGTCGTCCCCTAAACTTTACGCCACACACACCCCCGGGATCCGCTAGCCGCCCCCTCAGCCATCCGCTCGCCCCCCCACCCCCCAACGTCATCGGCGCGCGCCGCCCCGCCCCGCCCCCAGCCGCCAACCGGCCGATGGTGTCTCTCCCTAACCGCCCGCCCCGACCCTCCCGGTCGCCACCCACGTCCTCCTACGCATGCTCGCACCCGCCGCCAACCCCCCGCCCCCACCTCCCCCCCGGTGAACGCTGTGTCACAGCAACGAAAAGACCACCTCCATGACCGTCGGCAGCGCCACCTCCACCCCCCCCACCAGCACCTGCGCGGCGGCGCCGCCCCCCCACCCGAGCGTCGCCGTCCCCACCCCCGCCAGCCGCGCGTCCATGACTAGCCACCCGCCGCCGCCGCCACCGCCGCCCAGCCGCTCCACCGCCACGTCCAGCCGCGCAAAGGTGTAGGGCACCGGCTTGGCCGCCCGCCCGCCACCGACCCCGCCCCCGCCCCCGCCGCCGCCGCCGCCGCCGCCGCCACCGCCCCCACCCCCGCCGCCACCGCCAGTGCCACCGGGGATGCCCCCGCTGCCGCCACCGCCACCGCCGCCGACGGCGCCACCGTCGGCGGCGGTGGCCGACGGGAGGGCGGCGGCAGCAGCAGCAGCAGCGGCACCGCCGCTGCCGCTGCCGCCGCCGCCGCTGCTGCCGGGGCTGCCCGCAGAGGCAGACGGGTCGCTCCCCCCCCCCCCCCCGCCCACCGCCCCCACCACCGCCCGCAGCCGCCGGCGCAGGCTGCTCTGGCGGGACAGGCGGCCGCTGCTGCCGCCGCCATCGGCCAGGCCGGCCGGGGCGCCCGCCGCCCCCCCCCCCCCACCCCCCCACCCCCCCCCGTCCACTGGCCCAGCGGCGGCAGCGGCGCTCCCCCCCCCCCCGTCGGGCGCACCCACAGGCGCCACCCCCCCCCCTGAAAGGTGATTTCGCCCCCCACGGGGGTCCACTCGGCGGCGGCGGCGGCGGCGGTGGCGGCGGTGGCGGTGGCCGCCGCCGCCGCCGGCACCGCCGCCGTGCAAATGACCACCCGCGGGTGGGCGTGGCCGGGCGGGGCGGGGGGCGCCGCCCCCCCCGGCGGGGGTGGGGGGTGCGGGGGGGGGGCGTCGTCGCCGGCCATGGACGTGGCCAGGCCGCCCGCCGCGCCGCGTGTGCCACCGCCGCGGGGAGCGGCCGCGGCGGCTGCCGCCGCCGCCGCCGCCGTCGCCGCCGCCGCGTCGGGCCCGCCGTCCGACAGCAGGCCCAGCACCCGCGGCAGGGGGAGGGCGTCGGTCAGCGACGACGCGCCGCCGTCGTACGCGTGGCTGTCTGGGGCGCCGTGGAGGGGGTCCCCCTCCCCCCCCAAGCCGCCGCCCCTGCCGTTGCGGCCGTACCCCCCGCAGAGGCCGCCGCCGCCGCCGCCGCCGCCGCCGCCGCCGCCGTCGGGGGCCACGCACCACGCGGGGGGCGACGAGCCCTGCAGGGCCGCCACGAGCGCCTCAATGCCCGACGGGTCTGCCGGCGCCGCCGCGGCGGCGGCGCCCCCCCCGCCGGCAAGGTGGCCGCCCCTGAGGTCCGCAGCGGGGGTGGCGCTCCCCGGCGACCCGCCGCAGCGGTGGTCAACGGTGGGGTAGGAGCCGGTCGTCGCGGCAGCAGCGGCGGCGGCAGCGGCAGGGGTAGCGGCCGTGCCGCCGCCGCCGCCGCCCACCCCCCCCCCTGCCATCAGGGCGGCGGTGCGGCGGGCGGCCGCCCGCAGGGGCTCCCAGTCGCTCACCTCTGCCGCCACGTCCACCGACGGCAGCGCCGGGTCCAGCACCATCAGCGGCCGGCCCGCCGCCGGCAGGGGCGGCGCCGCCACCATGGCCACCGACGCGGCGTAGAGGGCGTCCCAGCCAATGATGCGCACGCCGCCGCCGCCGCCGCCGTACGCGTCGTCGGCGTCGGTGGCGTCGCCCGACAAGAGGGCGAGGAAGCGCAAAAAGACGCGCGCGACGGTGCGGTCCAGGCCGGCGGGGGTGGCCTCGGGGGCGGGCGCCACCACCGCCGCCGCCGCCGCCACCCGCCCGCTGCGCACCGCCGCCAGCGCAGCCGCCGCCGCCGGGTCCCAGCGTGGCCCCCCGCCGCCGCCGCCGCGGGGAGCGGCTGTCCCTTTGCCGCCACCGCCTCCCCCACCGCCGCCGCCGCCACCGCCGCCGCCTCCTCCTCTGCTGGCCCGGTCTGGCGAGCACCCCCCCACACGGTCGTCGCCGAGCAAGTCGGCAAGCGACTCGGCCGTCGGGGCCACGGCGGCCACCCGCTGCGGCCCGGTCCCGCCGTCGGTGCCGCCGCCACCACCCCCCCCCCCACCACGGACCGGGTGGTCCCAAAACGGGGGCCCCCCCGGGAGCTCCCACCCCAGCTGCACCACCGCCGGGGGCAGCACCGATGGGGCCCCCGCCGGCGGCTGGTCGCCGCCGCCGCCGCCGCCGCCGCCGCCGCCGCCGCCGCCGCCGCCGCCGCCGCCGCCGCCGCCGCCGCGCCCCGCAGTGGCGGCGCGCCACCGCGCCAGCCGCCGGCGGCGGGCACCCGCCGGCGCCGCGCCCCCCCCCCCCCCCCCGCGCGGGGAGACGCCGCCCCCCCACCCGCCAAGGCCCGGCAGCGCCCGCCACCGACCCCCCGCGGGCGGCGGCGGCGGCGACCGCGCCGCCGCGGCGGCCGCCGCCGCGGGGGAGGCCCGTGCCGCCGCCGCGGCGGCGGCAGGGGCGCCGTCGTCGGCGGCGGCGGCGGCGGGCGCAGCAGCGTCCCCCGGGGCGTCCCCCCCCCCCCCCCGCGACCGTGGCGGGGGGTCCTCCCCCGGGTCGTCGTCTTGGTAGGCGGCGAGCATGACCAGCTCGACGAGGAGCGGGGAGGGCTTGGCGGCGCCCGCCGGCTGCGCACCCCCCCCCCCACGCCCCGCCGGCGGCACCCCCCCCCCCCCTCCACGGCGTCGTCCCCCCCGTCGGGCCACGCGACCGACTCGACCCACAGCTTGGCGAGGCGGGCCAGGTCGGGGTAGAGCCCCCCCTGGGCGGCCATCCAGCAGGCACGCGCGGCGGCGGCGGCTGCGGCGCGGGGACCCCCCCCCCCCCCCTCCCCCCCCCGGAGCGCCGCCGCCACCGGCGGCGCCCCCCACAGGGGGGCCGCCCCCCCCACAACAATGCCCACGGCCACCCCCCCCACGACAAAGGTCAGCTCGTCGCCGGCGGCGGCGGCCGCGGCCGCCGCCGCGGCGGTGCCCGCCGGGGTGAGGGCGGCAGCGCCCCCGCGGGCGAGCGCCCCCCACAGCGCCGCCCGCAGGGCGGGGGCGGCGGCGGCCGTCCAGCCGGGAACGAGGACCGCCAGGTGGCGGCTCACCGTCTCGCCCCGCCCCCGCCGGTGGCCGCCCGCCGCCGCCGCCGCCGCCGCCGCCGCCGTCGCCGCCGCCCACTCCCTCCCCGCCCCGCCGCCGCCGCCGCCGCCGCCGTCTCCGTCGCCGTCGCCGCCGTCGCCGCCGCCGACGCCGCCGTCACCGCCGCCGCTCCCCCCCCCACCGGCACGGCCCCCCCCCCCGGCGGGGCCCCCCCCCCCCCAGCGCCCACCAGCGGGGGCCCCCCCCAGCCCGTTGGCCGGTGCGCCGGCGGCCACGGCGGCGGGAGGTCCAGGCCGACGGCCGTCCCCCGGGCGGCAGCGTCAACGCCAACGAGCGGCGCCGCCGCCAGCGGCGGCGGCGCCCACCGCCGCAGGTGCGCCCGCACCGCCGCGGCGGTGGCGTCGAGGCGGGCGGCGGCGGCGGGGGTGGGGCGGCCGTGGCGGCGGGCGGCCGCCCAGGGGACGCCCCACGGGGAGAGGGGGGGGGGGGGGGTGGGGGGGGGGCAGGTGGGGGGGGGGGGGGCGGCGGTGCGGGGGGGGAGACGACGCCCATGGTTGAAAACGTGGGGGGTGGGGGGGGTTGGGGGGGGTGGGAAGGGGGGGGGGTGGGGTGGGGTGGGGGGTGACGGGAGGAGGGGACGACCAGGGAGGGGGGAGAGACGGGACAAGGCAAAGTGGAAAGGTGGGGGGGGGGGGGGGGGTGGGGGCGGCGACGGGAACGTCAGGGGAGGGACAGGAGGGCAAGAGGGGTAGGGGTGGGGACGCGACGGCACACGGGCAAGGCGGGGATGGGCAGGATGGGAGTGAGGGTGGGGGGAGGGGGGGGAAGTGGCGTGGACGGGGGGGGGGGGGGTGACGCTGCCGCCGCCTGGGGGGGAAGCCGCCGCCCGCCCGTCGGCGGCCGCACGAGCCGGGGGGGGGGGGGGGGGGGGCGGCGGCGGCAGCACGAGCCGGGGGGCGGGCAGGGAGGGGCGGGGTGGTGCGGGGGGGGGGGGGGGGGGGGGGTGGGAGGCGCCGCCCCCCGACCCCGCCCACCCGCCCACCCACCCACCCACCCACCCACCCACCCACCCACCCACCCACCCATCCGCGACCCCCCCCCCCCCGACCAAGAGGCGGCCGCCGCGCAGGCGCGGGGGCGGTCGGTGGGGCGGGACACTCGGCGGGGGGGCGGTAGGGGGGCGGTAGGGGGGGCGGTAGCTCAAGCCGCCGCCAGCGGCGCCCCGCGTGGGTGGGGTGGGGGGGAGGGGTGGGGGTGGGAGGGGTGGGGGGCGTGGCGGCCGCCACGGCGGGCAGACGAGAGCGGGACCGCGGGGGGGAAGAGGAGCCGACCAGACGGATACGGATCTGGGTGGGTGGGTGGGTGGGTGCCATTACAGTACAGATGGGCAGGGAGCGGCCACCCGTTGGGCTCCCCCCCCAGGCTCGTCATGACTCCAAAACGTGGGGGGAAATCGTTCCATCGTTGGGCTGGTGGGTGAGAAACGACTCGGTTGGACGGTTGTCCATTCCCAGTCCACTTTTTTTTTTTTTTTTTTTTTTTCCCCAGGGCCTTGTCCCCCCGTGGCGGGGCGGGGGCGGGAAAAAAAAAAAAAAAAAAAAAAAAGAGTCCTCCCCCCCCGCCGCGCGCTCGCTGACGTAGTCGCCGCCGAGCAGCGGCCGCCGAGCGCCAGCGGCGGGGCCGCGCCGACAGAGCGCCGCCGCCGTCGGCGGTACCCCTGGCATGCGGGCGGACCAGGATGGGCTGGGACGGCAGCGGGGCGGCCGACCGCCCTCCGCGCCGTCGTGCGCGGGTACGTACCTACGCCCCCCTCCCTCTTTCGCCTCCCCCGCCGGCCGCCCCTCCCCTCCCGCCGTCGGCTACAGCCGCCCCCGGGACGCACCATGGCGCGCATGCGCGCCGCGCTGGGCGGGGGGGGGCATGGGACCCCGCCGGCGTGAGCGATGGCACCGGCACGTGTGCCTCCACGGGTGGGTTGGCGCGCCACCATGGATGGAAAACCCGTACCGTACGAAGGTGGCACGGGTGGCTTGGCCGTCTTTTCGCAATGCGCGCTGCCCCGTTGGGGCGGGGTGCCGTTGGTCGTACAGTATCCGCAACCCCGACCGTGCCTGGCGCCGCCCTCAAGGGCAACGGGGGGGGGGGGGGGGGGCGAACAGCCGCCGCGCGGTTCCAGCCGCCCGCCGTTGGCGCGCGTGGGGGAGGAGCCCCGCCAGTTGCCCGCCGCGGGGCCCGTTGTGTGAGGCGGCGACGGGCTCCCGGTGGTGACGCCCACGACTGTCGCGGTGGGAATACCGAGTCTTTTTGGAAATAGCCGTCCATACGGCCCCGTGAAGAGTCCTTTTTCACTCAAAGTGGGTCCACTTATGTGCCCGGTTCAGCGTAGGTATGGCCATTTCCTTTTCTGTGTGGATTTTCGGTGGAGCAGTGCGTGTGGCTGGCGGCTGCGCAAAGTCAAGGGCAAGGCAGGATGGCACCGCGACTGGACGCCCGGCCGTCCCCTCTCCCCGCGCCGCCCCCACCGGACCGAGAGGTTGCCGCGCCCGCCGCGGCCAAACCGTTTCCCCACCTGGGGAAACAAAGGCGGGCGCCGGGGGCATCCACCAGCGGCTGCCTGGTGCCGCAGCGCCGGTGGCGGCGGCCGCCCGTGACCGTGGGGCCTGCCCGCCGGCACCAATGCAGCGGCACCCCCCACCCGCGCTCTTCCCGTCGCCCTGAAGGGCGTGGTGGCTTTCGCAGCAAACGGCACGTAGGGCTGCTGTCTTTGACGCGCCGCAACGCCGCGCCGCATGCCGGCCGCAGCCTCATTGGGCAGGGCTAGGGAGAGAGAGTGGCACCCCCGTCTTCCGCGTCCGCTGGTGGCGCCGTCTCAGTTCTTCTATCTACCGTGCGGGTCCTGCCCCATGCATCACCCGCGACTTGAAAGCAGAGAGGCGCGCGCATCCAAGAGGTGCGGCCGCATGCGGGCGAGCCGCTCGAGCAAGAAGTGGCCACTGGGGTGACTTGACGACGCTGCCGGGGATGCCACCCCAGGCCTGGTGGGCGGGGTTTCTCTTCAGCGACAACCGGCTGGTTCTTGCCTATGGAGGTACGGCGTGCCGCGCCGGCCAAGCCCGACTCTTGTGCGCAGATGCACTCCTCAGTGAGCCCCCGTCAGCATTGGCAGCGGCTCCGCGGCTGGGACAGCCCCGCCCCAGTCGAAAGGTGCAATACCTAGACACGCCCGCCACAGCGGTGCCGTGGTATCCCCGCCTGCGGCTGTGTTCTATGGATTCGTGTGCCCGCCTGCGCAAAGGGGTGCGGGCGGCCAAGGAAACAGCCCGATGCTGCACCGTCTGTCCCCCATCGTTTTGCTCCCTCTGCTTGGGGCCACAGCTGTCCCTGCGAGCGGCAGCGCGCCCTCGCACCCAGGTAGAAACACCCGGCAGTCACCCTCTGCCGACGCCATCCCACCGACAGCTGCGTCGGTGCGGCAGCGGCGGCTGTGTTTTCTTGCACACTAATGCGCACATGACGCAGGGGCCTCGCTGTGCTCCCCTCCGAGCCCGTGGCACCGCTCTTTCGCCTCGACGTTCCCACTGGGCACCTTCCCTTTCCGCTCTGTCTCTTCCCATGCCGACTTTTTGCCTCTTCCTCTTCTGCGTTGCCGCTCCCCATCCGTTAAGCCTCTCTCCTTCCGTTTTGCCGTCTCCCCCTCGCTGTGCGCTCCTTGCATTACCTTACCGGCTTTACTGCCCCGCTTCAGCTATGCCGCGCCCCTGTCGCTTCGTCTTCTTTCTCCTGCTGTGTGCTTGCAATTTGCTTTACCTCATCCCTCTGTACTCTTCCTCACCCCTTCGCCGCGCTCCTTCCTGTTTGTCTTCTTCCTTCTCGCGTTTGGTCTCCTGTTGCATTCTCTTCCTTCCCGCGTTTCCCCCCCCCTCTCCAATTGTGACCCTCCTATTGCTTGCCTCGCCTCGCGTTGCCTTGATATCGTGCGTTTCCTCCTCCCCGCCGTCTTGCCTCTCCCCTTCCGCTTCGCCGCCCCCCCCTCCTTCCGCTTTGCCGGGTGAGCGGGAGGTGAGTAAGCCGAGTGAGTGAGTGTGTACATATGCAGAGGCCGGGTCCAGCCAGCTCCTTAACGAATGGCGTGCGTCATTCTTCAATCCGTGAGTGACTGGCGCCGGTACAAATGACCAGGACTAGTCGAAGGCATTGACGTCCATTCCAAGCTCGCCCTCCCTTCGTGTACGTGTACTGTAAGTACGCTCCATACGCGGCCCCCATTGGCTGGAATATGTGACGTTGTGACGTACACGTACAGACTTCCGAGAGGGCTGCGCCCAGGTCCTCGCACAGCGCGCCACAACGTACATCGCCACATCGCTCGTACTTACAGACTGAGCTAGCATTTAGCCGTCCTGAGAGTCCTCATATTTTGACGACTCGATTTGGAAGAGGCCACGTGTGGGCATCGGCCACGAAGGTTCTTTTGCAACGGCACACCACCAGCGCAGCGGTGCTTAAACCGTTGTTCAGGAAAAGGGCCCGCATCCGCCTTTACGTTTTGTGGATCCGATTGCGGACCCCTCTCACGGTACCATACGCCCGGCTTTTGCCCTCTTTTCTTGCCCGCTAGCTGTGGCCATGTCCTCGGGCGACATCCGCGATGCGTACGACAACCACGTGAAGTGTCACGCCCTGCACTACAAGACCGTGTATAGCGGCATGGTGATTGTCGCCCGAGGACATAGCCAGAGCTGGCGGGCAAAAAAAGAGGGCAAAAGCTGGGCGTATGGTACCGTGAGAGGGGTCCGCAGTCGGATCCACAAAATGTGAAGGCGGTTGCGAGCCCTTTTCCTGAACCACGGTTTAAGCACCACTGCGCAGCGGCTGCAGCCGCGGGTCGACGCGGGCGCACGCGTCCGGGGGGAGGTGGGGCCGGCACACAGCCGCCGACAGCAGCGTGTCCTCTCTCCCCTGCCGCCCCCCCTCCTCCGCCGATCTTTCACCCACCGACCGAGCCGTGCGCCGTGTGGGCGCCGTGCCCGGCCCGCCCACCTCCCGCGGGCAACGAGCGGGGCGGAGTTAAGGCCCCCTCCCCCTCTCCCGGCTGGGGGGGGGGGGGGGGGAGCAAAACTGACAAGAGCAGTCGGATCTCTGTAACCTCACCTCCACCCCCCCCCCCCCCCCCAAGAGCAGAGAGATCGCCGTGTCACCTCTCTCTTCCCCCTCCCCACGCCGACCAACTCCTCCGACACCAAGTGGCCTGCGTCGCGGGGACGTCGCCTGTCTCGCCCACCTCCTGCGATGCACCGCTCGTCCTGGGAGTGCTGCTCGGGGCGACTTATCGGTCCCGCGCTCCGCCGCCGTGATGCCGACGCCAGGGAGGACCAGTGGGGGTGCAAGGCTGCGTGTGTGCGTCCACTTTTTACGGGACGCACCATACATAGATCAGTCGCGGGGGGAGCTCAGAGCATGTCTATCGGTGCACCTAAAACCCATATAGAATAGCTCTGAGCTATACGCTGAGCCAAATGTAGCTCAGAGGATAGCTCAGAGCTGTCCTGCGTCGAGAAATAGCCAAGCCAATCACGTGCCTCCATCTGAGGAATGAGCAATGGTGACACAACTTCTGTTCGGAACTGATGGACCACGGGTGCAATTGTGCAGAACCCCAAGCCACGCTGGCCACTCAGCGCCCGACAATCCGGAGTCTTCACCATGCTCCAGAAGTATGTGGTCTGCAATGTCCCAAGCAACTCTGGGGCGGTCAGAATATGGCTCAGCCCGATAGACATGCTCTGAGCTATCGCTGAAAAATGTAGCTGGATGGGTTTGGGTTTTGTCTCCACCAATAGACATGCTCTGATGGCAGTCTTGAACGAAAGTCTTCCATGACACGGTCACTATTGTGCTTCCTCCAAAAAGTGGATGTGTCACAAAGGTGAACGTGAAGACATCATGTCAAATGCATACTTGACTTGATCCAAAAGAGACACAAACATGAATTTGATTGCGCCAATGAACGTGGGACATGAATGATCCTTGCGTCTGATAGGCTGCCGAGGTACACGCTCTCTGAAGTGAAATGGAATATCTCGGAACACAATACCTCATGCAGCTCTTTTTCTTCTTTGCATCATGTGCCCGCCAAACGTGGGACAATGAACACGTTCGTCACTCCTCATCAGCCGACTGCGCCACTGACGTGAGCCAGAGTTGCCACAAAAAACGTGAGCAGGCTTGAGATACTGACTGTCTCAGAGGCGTGGCTCTCTGTGAGTGGCTCAGCAAAGGCAGCAGCCATCAAGAGCAAAAAATTGATCCGAGCCCCGCGCCGCAGTGGCTCCGACATGACTCAGTTCTGAGATCAGAAACATGCAGAGACGCGGGTCAAAGTCCAGCTCGCGTCTTGTGCTACTAAAACTCCCTGAGCTCGATCCAAAGATGCCGCTCCCAGTCAACGCCGCGGGGAGCCGCGGGATTGAGACTTCGACCTCCAGTCGCAGGTCGTGGATCTCCTTGGCAACAGCTTCCCGGCCCCTCACGCCGGGCAGCGCCCGCGCAGCTGACTGTGTGTGGCTGTGACAGGCTTTCGTCTGGTGGAGGGAGCCCTGTCAAAGCACCTGGATCCGCACCAATTGCAGGGAGGGACCCGGGCCGCCCTTGGCCAGTGCTGTGCGAACGCTGTCTGTGGAGGCCACGGTACAAACAGTGTCTGCTCCCACTTTCAAAAGGTCTGAGCCCCATCACAGCAGCCTGTCCACGGCGCGACGCACTCCCCGCCCCACGCCGAAACATACAGACGAATTCTATTTTTCTAATGTACAGCGGTTCGGAACATCAAACTGTACGCGTCCATGCCGCTTTATGTCTCTGACGAGAATCAGCACACTCTGCTGCGTGGAACATGCAAGTTCGCATGCCACCTTCCATGCCGCCCCGATCCCGCCCCTCTCTCATCCACCAAGAGCGGCTTTTTTTTTCCTGCCCAGTTGTCGAGACCTCCCAGGAATCCTCGGACTCGGGAAACGAGTCGGGCAGGCGCTCCCCCCAAGTTTCTTCCCGAATATCCGACGGCAGGGTACTTCTACCTGTTCTCCCGTTGCGTGCCGGGAGAAAGGACAGCCTCTACCTGCTCAACTGGTAGCCGCCTGGACACCCTGTCTGTTCAAGGGGACCTTGCTGGTCCTGCGTAAGGACAACCTCAAGATTGATGCTCGTATGCGTGTGGAGGATAGCCTCCCCCAAGCTGTTACTCCGGTGGTTGACACGGGGGCCGGACCAAGCGTCATCACTGAAAACTAGCTACCTACAGGCTGGCGTCGACGAGCATGGAGAGCCCCTACCAAGACCCGGATTGTAGACGCTTCGGGTCAAACCTTATGAACGCTTGGCCGCCTTCCTGTCGCCATCTTTGTCAACAATGAACCAATGCTTCTTCCATTTCTCGTAGTCAAGACCCTCTCAGTCCCCCTCATCCTCGGCTGGGACTTCCAGAAGCAGCATGTCAAGAGTATCCTGACAGGAGAAGGAAAGGTGCAGTTTAACCATAGGTTTGTGTCGCAGGTGCTGGAGCATCTGGACGCCAAGGATCGTGTAGTCAAGAGCAAGAAGGACCGTGTCCCACCATCTACCTTGACACTCTTCCAACCAGTGCTCCTTCCCCCTCGTTCGGAGACCAAGATTCAAGTGACCACCCGGACTACGGGTCAATGCCTGATTTACGGACGCAAGGAACTCCTGGCGAAACACCGGCTATACTTGGCCCATGGGCATCACAAGAAGGTGGAAAGGCACATCCCATTCTCGGTGCTAATCGTCAACGTGAGCCGGAAGCCAATAACTCTCGCCAAGGGTACTCGAATTGGAACGGCAGAGCCTTACCGAGGTTCTGCCCGTGCCCTGAGCAAGGAGGACCTCTTGAACCTGCCACAAGAACTGGCATCCAACCTAACCACCCTAGGAGTTCTTCCGGAACAAGCACAGGCTGGCGGCGTTACTCCAAAACCCGATCAAGCACTACGCAGGATGCCGAATGTCAACCAAGAAAATGTTCCTCCCGACCTGAAGGAGGTGTGGCAAAAACCACTCGCACACGCTAGACCCAAGTTAAGGCGGTGGACAAGGGCTGCCTCCCGTGTCGGGGGAAGCGGAAGAAGTGCAAATCGCACACACTCTGTCCCTGTTGTGGGGCAATCCCCCCACTGACAAACAAGAAGATGGTGTGTGGGCCAACAGTTTTTTGGTCGGGGCGGGGAAGCGAGGCCAAGCCCCGCTGTCCCTCCCCTTATCCCCCCAGGGTCCTCTCAGAATCTCGCCACTCAGAATCTCCCACCCCAGCACCTGCCCACCGGGCCACACAAAAATTCAAGACGATAAATGCAGAAAACCCTCAAATCCACGTTGGATTTACTACTAAGCTAACTATCCCTAACTTAGGGAATATGGACCCAAATGCAGGGGGAGGAACGGGTCAGGCTAGTGGCCTGCCGCCCCTTGCATGGCACGTGTTGCCCCCCTACCTGGGAGTCAATGCTGCCACACTCCTCTCTCCTCAGTTCCGACCAACCCGGTCGGCCCTGCGAGGGGGCGTAGAAACGCACATCGCGGCGTTGGGGGCGCGACTTGCTGTCCCCCTAGGTACGTCACGTGGACGTGGAGGCGGTCACGTAGACCGCCTCTCTCCTCAAGCTTGCCCACTTGGCAGCTTGCTCTTGTCGATACTCACCTCACCACCACCAACACATCCTCTTCACCTTACCCTGGGCCGCCCCACGCTGGGGAGGCCACCCATCTACCCGCGATCCGAGCCCCCCTCAGCTCGAGGTGGGTCTCGTGCAACTGCAACCAGGTCGCCTCTCCCTTGGGGAGAGCCATGGTGACCCCGGGGGTGGAGACTGACTCCTTGGACGAACGTATGGAGGACACGTCCTACGATGCAGCGCCCGCCGGGACTTCCGGCGGGGGCTCCGCGGTCGCTCCGGGGGATGGGATGCCCGCGTCACCCGGCTTTGGGCTGGCGGCGGGATCTCCCCCGGAGGCGGGCCGCGTTGTTCCACGTGAGGCCTTGGGGCGGTAGTTTTACCCCGCTTGGCCCCTGTATGAGGAGGGGTTGACTGTTCTCCGCTGTGGCCTACTTGGCACAGCGATGAGTCGCGTATGGGACCGCCTACGGGAGAAGTTCCCCCGTAGGGTCGGGTTTCCTCCCGACTTCAGGACGGACCAGTTTGCCTTCCTGGATGAGGACGAGGTCGAAGACGTGCAGCGGGCCAAGGCCATGGTGGACCGCGGGGGTACTACCGCAGGCACCGGCGTCGTGCCGACCTTCACTTGGGACGCGGTGGCAACTCGCCCCCCGTACCTTCGCGACGTCAATCCGCACACTCATCACTTTGATGTGGGGATGGAGAAGGACTACCGGCGAGGTCCCTACTTGGTGACCTCGGCTCAACTCGAGTTTCCGCAGCAGACATCTGCTAGCAAGGAACAGTACTACCCCAAAAAAGGCCGAGTGGTGGCCTCAAGTCGAGGTCCCCTACGGGTTGCCGGCTTTACTTCCACGGTTGCTCGACCACTTCGGCTCCACAATGTTGACGGCTAGCCCGGACCACCTGGTGTCCGCCATGTTGGCAACCCAGTGGCTCCTCGAGGTCATGTCGACCTGGGTGTCTTGTGTCCAGCGGCGGGGGATGCTCTGGCATCTTCCCCCCCGGCTTATACAAGGTTTGGAGCAGCTCACCCCTCAGCTAGTTGCTGAGGGGTGCTCATCAGGACAGCTCACTCTACTTGAGGAGATGCTGCGTCTTCATAAGCTCATCGAGTGGGAGAGCACTGAGCACAAGTTGCGCCGCTTCTCCCGCGGGCCCAAGGACGATGGCACACTTCGCAAGTTCGTATGGGTCGGTCGTGAACTTCACAACGGCCGCGTGGTACTTCGAGAGGGGTTGGGCATCGGGGACTACCCGTATGCCCCGGGGGTGGATCGTCACACTGCGCCTCCCCCGGACAAGGCAATCGTGATGGCCGTGCCTTCTCCCGATGACTACCTGACTCAACCCACTGCGGGGGCCCCGAGTAGGGGTCGCAGTTACTCTCGGGCTCCGCCAACTCGGCGAGCCTCTCCACTTCCTCCTGTCCCTTTCCAACCGCACGGGGACATCCCGATAAGCGTTGCCGTTGAGTCGTCCACCCCGTTGTCCCCCAACTTGGGGGCCACCCTCCTGACGGTCTATCCCAAGTTGGTATTGCCGGCCACGCCCTTGACTTCAGAGATGATGATCACCACGTTGGTGCGCACCATTTCTTGCTTGGCCGCGTCAACTGCAACCCTTCAAGGTTTCCGAGACTCCTCTACTTGAGGAGCGCGTTCGTACTGCGGTGGCGACCGCGAGTTGTGAGTCGGTAGCGGGGTTCATGACGACCGAGTTGGCTCGTATTGGGTCAATTGTGCCCCAGCCAGCCCCACTTGGGCGTGGCAAGCGTCGCGCGAGCCGGGCATACTCGCCTCCTCGCCGTCGTCGCCGTCACTCGCGGCGGTTTCTCTCCCTGTCGGAAGACGAGTTGTCTTATTCCGTCTCGGAGTCCTCTACCCCGTCGGAGACGGAGTCGGTCCGGCGTCTGCGTCGCCAACTTGCGCGCAAGACCAAGCAGAAGAGTAGCCGCGATCGTCGCCACTTGCGCGACCGTGAGGGGCGCGACGGTTTCGACTTGGAGCCGCCGCCCCCGTCGACGGGTGGGGAACGTTATCGGCGTGGGTCTCGCCGCTCGCCTCCACGTGAGGGCGAGGACCGTGGTGTTGGAGAGTCTAGCATGCGTGCCTAGTTGGCAGCTGCCTTTGTTGTGAGAGTGTGAGGGTTAGGGCTGTAGTTGAAAGCCACTCTCCGTACCACTTCGACTTGAAGCACTCTCTTGGCACTGTCACTTGGCCTTCCCTCACGTTGAGGGAGGGCAGTTAGGGTCGATGTCATTCCGGGCGCAGTATTCCTGGACCTTCTCAGCGGGAAGGTCCTCCACGTATTCCCACGTATCATCCTTGGCCTTATAGCCGAACCAACGCACCCTCAACATGAGGCGGTTAGTGTCCTCATCCCACCCGTGGTCGATGAACTTATCGAACACGTACTCCTGCGGGCCCTGTTTGGCCGCAGGTAGTGAAGGCAGGCGCCACGCCTTCTGCGCACGCGCCCAATCCGGGTCGCCTGCAGGAGGTGGTGCAACTTTCACCACGTCCTGTCCGTTTACTGTGCGGACCCCATCGTCACTTTCGATGGTGAACCGCCGTCCATCTGTACGAAGGACCTGGTATGGCCCCTTCGTCTGGAGCACCAACTTACCCCCAGTTGGGGTGTGTGAGTGAGCCAGTACTCAGTCACCCTGCTCGGGGACATGCTTAGCATTGCGCACCTTTTTGTCAAAAGTACGCTTGTAGCGCTTTTGCGCTTTGTCCAACTCAGCCCTGACTTTTTGGACGAGTTTTTCAAGCCTAGCAGCGAACTCCGCCTTACTCTCAGTGGGAGTAGGCGTACTGCCATCGGCCCCCCTAGTTGGGAGCGGCCGCCGTACGGCAATAGACCGCACGCGACGGGGGGTCACAAAAGCGAGGTGTACTTCCCCGGTAGAAGAGTGAACCTGCGAATTGTAGGCAGTCGTAAGAATAGAAATGTATTGGTCCCACGTTTTCACGTGCTAACTCACATAGTGGCGCAGCTGCCGAACAATAGTTTTGTTGAAGCGCTCCACCTGCCCATTAGTTTGTGGGTGGTAGGGGGTGGCATAGTTTGCCTGAACCCCCAACATATCCAGCACTCCCTGAAACAGTACAGACGCAAATTGCGGTCCATTGTCGGATAGGGTACTATCCGGGATGCCATACGCGGCAACCCAGTGATCTAGGAAGGCTGACACGACCGACATGGCCGTGATCTCTGCCAGGGGGATCGCTCGCGTAAGATTCGTGAAGCGATCGCAGATGACCAGGAGGTACTGGTTGCCCTCCTCGGTCACTGGCAGGGGCCCAAGGATGTCCACTGCCAACGCGGCAAAGGGCTCCTTCGCCGGGAACAGTACCATAGCCGTAGTCGGCCGCCGTTCCATCAGACGGTTCTGTGCACAACTTGTGCAGGCAGCCACCCAACTGTAGATGTCCACCATCATGGACGGCCAGTAGTACCTGGTCCTCAGGGTCTGGTACAGATTACTAGACCCCAGGTGTCCACCTGTGGGAGCTTTATGCTCCCTCTCAAGAATACTGTCCTTGAGGGATGCGGGGACGACAAGTTGTTCGGTCCCCTGGATTACCCCCCTCCTCAAGAGGAGGCCATCGTCTCCGATGAAGAACCGCGTCTCCGCCACCGTATCCAGCGTATCCCTCTGCGACTTGCAGAAGGAGTCCTCGCCCTGGGCCTTCACCACCTCGTCCAGGGACAGGGGCAAGTACTTCTTGTTCCCTGGCGCCTCGGGGTCCAACGCCTGACCCGAGCGCGTGACTACCCCCACGATGGGGATGTCCTCATCGACTGAGTTAGTGTCCAGCCCCTCGGTAGGTACCCGAGAAAGGCCGTCGACAAGGGCATGTTGCCTGCCAGGTCGGTACTCAATATCAAAGTTGAAGGGTGCCAGTCGCACCCTCCACCTGTTGAGGCGTGTGTTCGTGCAGTCCGTCTTAAAGATGAACTGCAACGCGCGGTGGTCACAGCGGATGAGGAACTTCTCACCCTCTAGGTAGTGACGAAGTGACGTCACCGCCCACACCACTGCGAGTCCTTCCAACTCGGTGACTCCATAGTTTTTCTCGGCCGAGTTCAGCCCCTAGCTGAAGTATCCCACCGGCAAGTACTCCTTGTCCGGCTGCTGCTGAAGCAAAACACAACCAAGTTGGTCGTAGCTAGCGTCCACATCCAGGATGTAGTGGCCTCCCAACCTGGGAATAGCCAAGATAGGGGGCTTCAGCAGTAGATCCCGAAGAGTCTCAAAGGATTCCTGCTCCACCCGACTGGGGGGAGGCAGGTTCTTCGGTAGCGTCGAGCTAACTAGCTCATTCAGCGGCTTCGCCACCTTGGCGAGGCCCTTGGTGAAACTTCGGTACGCGCTACACATCCCGAGGAAGCTCCTCATCTGGGTCTGGGTCCGGGGGTACTGAGCCTTACGGATGGCCCTCAAGTTCTTCTCGTTGACACTGAGGCGCCCCGGACGGACAACATGTCCCAAGTATTCCACCTCCTGAGTGAAGAGGTGGCACTTGCTCGCCTTCAGCGACACACCGGCGTCAGCAAGTAGCTTGAACACCTGGCCAAGATGGCCAATGTGCTCCTTCGGACTTCTGGAGAACACAGTGATATCGTCTAGGTACACAAGACAGATCTGCCACCGTACTCCGGCCAGAATCATGTCCATGGCGCGCCTGAAAGTTGCCGGCGCGTTGCACAGTCCAACCGGTAGTCGCTTGCACTGGTAGGTACCACAGTGACAGGTAAAGGTAGTTTTATGCCTGTCCTCCGGGGCAATGGGAATTTGCCAATACCCCGCGTTACAGTCTAGGGTAGAGAACACGTTTGCCGCCCCCAGTGAGTCCAGACAGTCGTCCATCCTAGGTAGGGGATAACTGTCCTTCACCGTGCTCTCGTTGAGCTTACGATAGTCGATACAGAACCGTGGGGTCCCATCAACTTTGGGGACAATGACCACCGGACTCGCCCACTCGGCGTTGCTGGCCTCGATCACATCGAGGGCCTCCATGCGAGCGACTTGCTCCTTGACGAGGGCCCTTGAACGGGGCCCTCCCCTGTACGGTTGTTGGCGTATAGGGGGTGCACCGGGCTTCAACTCGATCCGGTGTTGGGTAGCTCTCATGAGTCCCAATTGACCATCCCACAACTTGTGATATTGGTCCAAGAGGCGTTCAACTTGAACCCTCAACCTGGGTGGAACATTCTCCATGTTCACATGGGGTCGAGGAGAGGCAGCCGGCTTGGCTTGGTGCTTCTCCTTTTCGGACTTCTGGTCGCTACTCGCGCCCGCGTTGAGGGTGACCGCTCCTACTGGTCCCTCATGTTGGTCGATATAGCCGAACTTGGCCCCCGACTTGAAGTACTTGGGCGAAGAGCTCAGGTTCATCACCTGAATCCACCACGGGACTCCGGCTTTGGAGTCCATCGTGCCAAGGGCAACATGCACCTGGTGCTTGCGAGCAAGACGAGGGTGAGGGTGCACCAACCCGTTCCCCGTATAATCAGTTACAACGTCAACGTGCGCCACCGAGTTGGGGGGCAACGTGACCTGGGCTAAACGCAGAGTAGCAGTAAACACTTCTCTCACGTACCAAACAGGCTTCGACTGTGAGACCGTCACAGGAGCCACAGACTTTCCCTTACCAAGAATGGGGATGGTCTCCCCATTCATCAACTTAACCCAATACTCAGGGCCACAAATCAAAGGCACTTGTGTTACGACATAAGGGGTACCCAGAAGCAGGGGCACTGATATATTCTCGACTACTCCATAGGTCACGTCGACCTCATGGGTTCCCAACCTAGTTGGTAGGGTCACGGCACCAACAATGGGAAGTACCCCACCATTGATGTCAATCGTATGGTCGGCCTTAGACCTCCAGCGTTGGATCTTCATCTCCTTGGGTAATAGCGACTTGCGTATCGAGGAGGCTCCTGACCCGGTATCAAGTACGATACGGGCACAACAGGCACGGACGGGGGCTAGTTGCACCCGTCCAGCCACCTGGAAGTTCTCACCCGTCAGCACCGCGATTACCCGACGTGGGTTTACGCTCTTGGGGAGTCCTAACCGAGGTGGGCGGACTCCCTTAGGTCGCCGCAGTATCCGGAAGGGTTGGTTCGTCCTCTTGACCCACTCGGCCGAGGCTGCCGTTGTGAGCTTAGGACGGCCAGCTCCAACGGTCATTCGTTTCCCGCCGACTTGGCGTCGGAATCCGAGGGCGAAGGGGAAGACGACGAGTCCGAGGACGACGTGTCCGCCCCCGCCGCCGAGGGTGTGGCGACCGCCACCACCGGTCGAGGTCCACCCTCGCGGAGTGAACGTACTTCGTTCGTAGCCGAATTCTTACTCGCATTCTTAACGAGTTGTTCAATGCGTTTACTCCACATAGGGCAATGATATGCCCAGTGTCTACTGTACTTGAGTGTACATCGCGGTCGGAACAGTCCGGAACGTGCAACACACAGTGTGGAACAGGAGAGGGCTACTTGTACACGAGACCCCCAGCCATAATCGCGTACGCACTGTATTATGCGTGCACTTGCCACCCGGGGCATTGCAGTCGGCCGTGACGACAAGAATTACATCAATTAACGCGTGAAGTGCCGGCGGCCAGGCCCCCCCCCCCCCCGCTCACGCCTAGTTAAGAGGGTGTCTTTTGTGCATACTGGGTTTCACTGGCTCCCTCGTCTCCTCATTGGCCGACGAAGATCAATTCGATCGCTGTGTGAGACGATTCTCTCACCGCGTTGGCTCAATAGGGACTTGTCAGAGCAGTTTCATCCTTCGGGCCTGATGAAATCGAGGAATGCACACGTGTTCACCAGCACCCGTTGTCGCGGCCGTGTGGGGCTGGTGAGAATGGAAAAGAAAAGAGAAGAACGAAAAGCAAAGAGTCAACCGTTCCTCAAAGAGCGGATGCGGGAGCCACGCACCACACCATAAAGGCCCCCCTCCCCTCCTCATCAACTCTTGCAGCGCCCAAAGCCCCCGACCCTCGTCCGGCGCCCCCCTCAAAGGCTCAGTACACGTCACACCCGGGGTTGGCGAGGTCAAACAGGGGTGGGCCCTGCGCAGCGCAGTGGTGCTTTAAGGGAGGTTCAGGAAAAGCCTGTTTTGACCTGTTTATGGACCCGCAGGCGAGTTCACAGACGGTTTGCGGATGGCCGTGTCACGCCGTTTTCTCTCGGTTTTTGCGCAAACGCTGCGGGCCCTATGCAAAACTTTGCGGGGCACACGTTTGCGGGAAGGCTCCGGATGACGACTTCGCGAGGATCAACCAATAAAAAAAATCACGCGGTCTGGTCCTGATGACTGGGCGAGTATCAGCCAACCAGCACTCTCTAACGTCCAGCACCTCCATCAGCGAAATGCGCGTTTTTAGGCCCCTTCCACAGCAGGTTTCTCGATTCCACAATATTCTGCGGGTCTATTTTGACAGCTGCTGTGGGGCGCACACGACGGTGATGGTCGGGAGACAAACGCCGTGTCGGGGCACATGCTCTTGTAGCACAGCGCATGGTGCTTCACGTAATGGTCGTATGCAGCGCGTATGTCGCCCGACGAAACGGCCACAGAAGGTACGCAAAAAAAATAGAGAGTGCTGGGGCGGACAGTACCGTGAGAGGGGGCCCGCACTCGCATCCGCCACCCGCAAACCCGATTTAGGGCGTTTTCTTGAACCTCCCTTTAAGCACCACTGTGCAGGGGGCGCCGTTTCACGTCTCGGGCGAGGTGCGGTCCCCCCAGGGCCTTGGCTCTACCCCGGGTGGCGGATGTACGGTCCCCTGCATCTCGGAGGCTTTTCGACCACTATATTATACCTGCGGACGGTTCCCAAGGACATCTCAGCAATGTCTGAGAATGCCCGTGGTAACAGCAGCAGAACGGGGTTATTGATGGGGGAAGGGGTGTCATCTTCAGACCTCGGCGGGTGGGCGGGGGGGGTGATGAAGGGGGAGGCGTCAAGGCGACTGGAGGAGGGGGGGAGGGGGGGGTTCCTGCAAAGCGTGGGGTAGATTCAGACGCGGGGACAACTCATGCGCAAGAACCGGGTGGCCGCGTACCCGGGGCTGCGCCCGACCGTCCCTCACGGCCTCTATGGCGTGGGGTGAAATTTGGGGTCATGAAAATTCCCAAATTTCTTGTTAGCCACTCACAGGGCTGCACATTTCTTTGAAAAGACTGTTGTAAAGAATCCGAGGTAGCTGGAGGGGGGAGCGAGGGTGCCAAAACGCGTTGGCTGGACTTTCGTGTGTGTGACAACTCCGGACGCGGCAACGGGCTCGGGTGCCATGCACATACGAGATTTTGTGTTTTGATTAGGGACGCTTTTGAACTTTGATTGAAGCTGTCCGTGACATCTGAAAAGTTTTTTTTTAAAATATTTGAATCTTTTCTGCTCGCCATCTATCTATACATCTGGCATGTGGTGAAGAGAGCGGCGTGTAGGACAGTCGTATTTAGACCTCCAGGAGGAGAACTTTAGTGGAGACATACAATGGTGCTAAGGGGGTGAGGAGGGGGCGCCATTTTATGAATCTGTGTTTGATGGCCGCGTCGGCGTGCGGCTTCCTCGGGCAGCTGTCGCAGATGACGCGAGGAGAACGACGCGAGAAGAGTGAAGGCGAGGGGAGGGAGGGAGTGCTTTTCAATGTAGAAATAGGTGCGGTTTTGTGGGGTGCAGGGGCGTGGGGTGTGTGTTTGCGTGGGTCGCGGCTGTCCCACCGCCTGGCACACGCTGACGACGACGCCGTGCTCCGAGGGCGTCACCTAGGTTATGCCGCGGAAGGTCATCATGGCGAGCCAGGCGCAGCTGGTTCGCCTCGGCCGCGCGCTCCTCAAATAGGGGGTGGTGGTGCTGACGGAGCGGCCGACGCAGCCGCTCAACGGTCGCAAGGTGCTGTCCTACGGCTCGTAGGACGGGCAGGAATGACTTTTGGGAACAGCTTTGAGGAGGAGAGAAGGGGGATGGGTGAGAGGGGACGAAGGTGGGGAAGAGACAGAGAGAGTTACCAGAGGGCTGGCTGGTCGGGGGACCACTAGCTGCTGCTGGGGTATACCTTGGTCGGTGGCTGTCTAAACTCATGTGTACACATTGCTGCGGACGTGCCAGCGCCTCTCGGAGGGGTGGCGGGAGAACGGGGGCCTTTCCGCATGCGTGATGCGGGGGGGCCACTGGGGTGCCTGTGGAGGAAGAGCGCGAGAATGGACCAAATGGACAGTAAGAGAGGGGGCGGGTGCAGGGGGGCGGACAGATGGGCGTAGCCCATGTGGCAAGACGGTGACGGGAGGCGACTATTTGACATCTACCCGAGGCCAACATGTTTTCCAAAAGTCAATAATTTGTTCACATCTCATGTCATTTTTTACGGTGGTCGAGGTCATGAGGTGAAAGTGTTATCCCACGGATTCTATATGTTTCTCTTGCGCCAGTCTGTCTCCAGGTACCCGTTGGTGCCTGTCTGGCGCGTCTCTCTGCGCTTTTTCTCGGTGTAGTGGAGAGTTTTCAGCCAATGAGATACATCCGTTCTGACCCAGATGTCCGCCCTTAACTGGGCGTGTGCATGGCACCTGAGCCCGGCATCGCGTGGCGCCGACGGCGTCGCGGTCGCCGACGCCGTGGACGTGGCGGCGCCGGCGGCGGCGGCGGGGTCCGTGGCCGCCGTGGTAGTAGCGGCGGGCAGCGGCAGCGGCGGCGGCGGCGCGGTCACCACCCCCACCGCCGCCACCGCCGCCGCCGCTGCCGCCGCCGCTGCCGTCGCTGCCGGCCGCCCGCCTCCACCTCTTAAGACCCGCAAGGCGGTCAGCGGCGACCGCCGCTCCGACGCGTCGTCGCCGCCGCCGCCGTGCGGGCGGCCGCCCGGACCGCACCCGCCGCGACGGGCGGTGTGGGCGGCGGTGGCGGCGCCGCCGACGGCGGCGGCGATGGCGCTGAAGCTGCCGCTCCCGATGACGTGACAGCGGCGGGGGCGGCGACGGCGGTGGCGACGAAGGGCGGGAGATGGACCTGGAGGACGTGGTTGGTGGGAGTTCGGTGCACAGCTTTGACATCCTCGGCGAGGGCGACGCGGGAGTGAGGAGGACGAGGAGGACAGGCTGGGATGAGCCGTAAGGGAGGGGGGGGGGGGGGGGGGGGGGGTGGGGGAAGGAGGCTGCGCGAGGAACAAAGGGCGGGCAATCCCCCGTGGCGGCGGCGTCGCCTCGTGAGGAACCACTGTGCTATGGCGGAGCAGAGCCCCGCCGGGGCGCCCACGCCCCCTCCCTGTGGCTCACCGCCTCACGCTCTCCGTGCAGCGCACGCGCGCAGCGGCGCCACATCGCCGGCCGCCGCTGACAGGCCAACAGCCACTGCCGGCGGCCGCTCATGTTGCAGCCGCCGCCGCCGCCGCCGTCGCCGCCGTGCCGCCTATGCGGTTGGGAGGCCGCTGCAGCCAGCTGGATGGGGTGGGCGGCGGCTGGATCGGTGCGCAGGGTGCTGCTGGTGGGGCGGGGTAGGCGACTGCTGGCTAGCAGTCAGGCTGGTGGCCGGGGGCACGGCGGCTGTTGGCTGCAGGAGGGGGCCGCTGCTGGCTGGGGTGGGGCGCGGCAGCTGGCTGACGGGGTGTCCGGCTGCTAGCTGACTGGGGGGGTTGGGCGACTGCTGGCTGGGGGGGGCGGTTGATTGCTGGTGGGGGAGGCGACAGCTGGCTGGCAGGGGGGGCGGCTGCTTTCTGGCAGAGAAGGGGGGGCTGTCGGAGTCGGTAGAAAAGGACGTCTTCCAAGGCACGCGTCAGATGTGCTTCACCACATTCATGTTCCCTCACTTGGCCAAGCTGGGTGTAGAACGTCACCATAGAACAAAGAAGAAAGTACAGCAAACGACCCCACCTGGCGGCAGCCAGCCAGCGGCCGCATCCCCCGCCAGGTGCCTTTCCCGCCCGCCATGCAGCACCCCCCACCAGACGGCAGCCGCCGTTTCCGGCCTGCCACCGCCCCCACCGCCCCGCCATCAACCGCCCCCGCACAAACAGCAGCCGCCCCCGCCCCCGCGCCAGCCAGCAGCCGCCTCCACCGCCAGCCAGCTGCCGCCCCCCCCCACAGCAACCAGCCGCCCCCCCCCCCAAGCAAGCATTCGCCCAACCCCCCCTGCCGGCCAGCAGCCGGACCCTCTGCCATCCAGCTGCCGCGCCTGACCCCAGCCAACAGCCGACCCCCGCTGCAGCCAGCAGCCGGACTCCCCGCCATCCAGCTGCCGTGCCCGACCCTAGCCAGCAGCTGCCCCCCGCATCAGCCAGCAGCCGCCCCACCCCCGGCGAAAAGGCCCACCGCCACCCGGCAGTCGCCCACCCCCCCCCACCAGCAGCGCCCTGCGCACCCAGCCAGCAGCCGCCCACCCCATCCAGTCGGCTGCCACACCCCCACCCAGCCGACCCGCCCCCCGGGCTGCCGCCGCCACCTCCGCCAACCAGCAGCCGATCCCGACGGCGGCCGCACCCCACGGCCAGCCGCCGCCCCTCCCGCCTGCCTGCACCCGGCCTCAAAGCCAGCCCAGGCGGGGAAAAAAGGGGAGGGCGACCCCACCGGCAGTGGCGGGGGGTTGGGGGGTAAACCGCTCTTCCCCCCCCCATCCCACCACAACCGCCACAGCGGGCACAAGCGGCTGTGGTACTGGCGGCGCGGTCGCCGGCGGGAAGTGCGTCGACTGGTGCGGCGGTGGTGACGAAAGCGGGGGTGGATGCCAGACGCCTCGGTCGCGCCGGAGCAGCGCCCCGCCCGACCCCACCCTTTCCGCTCACGGCTGGCACAACCGCCGCCGCCAGAGTGGTAGCATGAGCATGGTGGTCGGCGCCCCCGCCACACGCTAGGGGTTCAACGTGCTGAGAGCGTCCCCTTCATAGAGTACAGAGAGGCCAGGCCATCCGCTGTATGTGAGGGACAAAAGGCAGGCAAAGTCGTGCACGCAGCCATCTCGGCAATGTCTCGCCACGAAGTGCTCAATCGACGGCACCGGCGGCGCCGACACAGCCTTCTTGCCATAAGTCGACGGCTTCGCTTCGGTAGACGGGCACGCCACACGGCCGCCGCTCGAGTAGGCACAATCGGACGACCTGCAGCGCACCTTTTCGATGGAGCGCACCGACCGCACTTCTAGAGCCCCAGCGATGGGTGCGACTTGCCCCCACGCCACACCGGTAGGCCCAGTGTCCATCAGCTCGTCTTGCGTCGAGTGATTTAAGCTGTGGAGACTTGAGCGCCCACAAGAGCAATAGCAGATCGAAGCATATTGCTGAAAAGAGTACCGTACATGTCGTCCATTGTCTCTCGAGCAACCAAGATGGTGTTGGCGCCTTCCCCATCGAGGAAGCATTGAAGGGTCACCTTGTTGCCGGCTTCGACATCCTTCGATCGTCCTTCACCGGGGTGGGCAGACCAGCCGATGTCCGGCACCTTCTTGCTCAGCACAGTCATGGAGTCCTCGGCCTGGTCTCCTCGCTTGGCACAGAGTGGCAAGTTGAGGACGGCGATGTAGGCCACACGAGGCTGCCACGCCGCCCACACTGTCTGGTCACCAAACGCCTTGTGCAGCCTGCGAAAGGGCTCGACAAACTGGGTCCTGAGGTTGACGATCTTGTCGCCGGTGACCGCCTCTTTCGTCTTGGACTGAATGGCCTGCATGTACAAATCGTCGAGAGATAAGGGCTCGCTCGTACCCGCCCCAGCGCGTGGGTGAAAAACAATGGCATCAAGAGCGGGGAAGCTGGAAGTCGTGGGAACCCACACGTACTGCACCAGGTCGCATGGGTCGAGTGCCAACAGGTCGGCAATCTTCGTGAACGGACGTGTGCCCAACAAGACATGCTTGTCGTCCAGATCCATGCGCAACAGGGAACCAGCACCACACACACCGTGCGACGCAGGATAGCGCTCGCGCAGAGTAAACGTGACGACACTTCCTGCTTCAATAGAGGGAAGGTACTTGACGATGTAGGAGCGAGATATACTACGGGCAAGCTCCCACGTGCGGTGAAAAATCTCAAAGCCTTTGGCGGCCGTCCCCGCAACAAACAGCTTCCTGATACCTGTGAGGGAGGTCAGCACAGGGTTGATATCAGGGTCAAGCTGCGCAGTCTTGTCAACCGTCAGTCGAACTAGGTAGTCCAGGGTCATCACGCTGCGGGCGCTTGCGTGGGTGTCAATGGCGGCGATGAGGAAGCTCGGCAAGATGGATGGCTCGGCAAACCGACCAGACTCGTTGGCCGAGTCGATGAGAGTGGTCGACGCCACCAGGCCGTCAACCGTCTGCGGCTTGCCGTTCCCAGCCAGTTTCGCACCGTCTGGGCCGGAAATGGCGATGGAGCCCTCCACAGGATGCCCGAGCAGTGCCACCGCACACACCAGAGGACTCGATACTAACGTGTTCTCGATCTGCTTGAACGAGGATGCCATGGACATGGACTGCAAAGCCGTCTCCAGCATGTCCCACACCAGTTTGTCCCGCATATCCGCCTGTGACAGCTCAGTGAGGATCGTCTGCATGGACCGCGGGTGCCCGCCAGAGAGGTAAGTAACCCCGTCGATGAGCGTGTCCAGCTCCAAAGGTGAGCTCGTGAGAGACGCCGACGAAACCTGGATGCCTGGGACATCACGCAGCTGCTGGAAGAACAAACGGACGTGCTCCCTGGTAGGCCGGGTGAGGGCGCCGGCGCACACAAGCGTCCGCCCAGATGAAGTCTCAATGGTCTTGGCATTGTTCTCCTCCTCCATGAAAAGCTTGGAGAGGGACGATAGGAGAATGAAAACATCGTTCTGCTGGCTCCCCACCTCGCGCAGAGTACAAATCTTGGACCGCAACGCGCCCGAGAGCAGAGGAGTGTCCCCAGGAATAGGGCGCGAACGGTCAAACGCGCACACGCGCGATAGCTCATCCACCAGGATCAATCCGCACGCATTCGGGTTGCCTCGCCGATCGTCGAGGATAGCCTCCGCCTCTGCCGCGATCGCTCCCACGTCCAGGCGCCACCGAAGGGGCGCCTCGCCCTCAGGAACCTCAGCAATGCCGAGCAGCTGGTGCATGATGCGCAAGAAGGCCGCCCATGAGACTTTGCCATTGTTGTACTCCCCCCAGATGATTCGGGCATAAATTGGCAGGTACCGGTAGTCCCCGCCACGCTGGCAGGCCTCCGCCTCAAGGTCGGTGAATGCCGACTTGTTGTTGAACGTTAAGCCAAATACTTCCAGTGAGGAAGCCAGCTGACGAAGCTGCTGCATCTTGGGCTTCTCCCAATCGATGGCAAAGAAGGGCTCAGCACGCACGCGCGAGCCTGTGCGGAGCTGCAGTAGAGCACACCACAGATCTGCCAGAAACTGGGTCTTGCCTGAACCTGAGGAGGCCGCCAGGAAGGACACCAAGCGATCGTCAGAGAGCTGGCGTATGACCCGAAGAAACACTGCCTTCAGCACGTGTGAGCGTGGGAATCGCACGGCCGGGAAGGGCACGGGGGCACCACGAAAGATGGATCCGGGCAACGGAGGAGACCCGTCCATCCGACACCAGCCGCGGCTTTCCATCAGCTTCCGCACGGAGATGAGCGGCGGTGAAGAAAGCTCCTCGGCTTCCTTGCGCAGCTCCTGAATCTGCAACCCCAGTTCCTTCAAGTAGTCCTTGTAAATGTCCTTGTCGGGTTCGTCGGCGTCCTTCATGTCACTCAGAGCCTGCAGCCGCATACCGTTTAGCTGCCGCAGCAACCCTCGCAGTTCGCGCAGGCGGGCCAACCTCGGACTGGCGGCATCTCCAGCGATCGCCAGGTTGTCCGCAGTCCCAGCCGCAGCCGATGGAATCTCACCAGCCACAGACCCACGCGGCAATCGTGCGTCATCACCAGGCACCCCTGGCCCCAACCCGGCTGACGCACAAAGCCGCCGCGCTCCAAGACGGGTGCTCACGCAAATCGTTCGACGGGTACGAAAGTGACATAGAGCGCCAACGGGGAAAACCCTGCAAGCCCGATGTCCAGGTCAGGCAAGGTTGCAAGCGAGTCGTGGGGATGCCCGCAATAAAGGCCATACCGAGGAGGTCCGAATGCCGACGACCGCTTCATGAGCTTAACAAGCCTCCTCATCTTGGCCCCACAGCAGGGGTTCGATTAACAAGTATATTCATGGCATAGATCACACATGTTATGATTACACGTAGTACACGTTACACATATATGTACTTGATGGTGTTGTTTTGCGTAAACGTCTGGTTACGACAGTCAATTGCTCAATTGTAGATTAATACCATGGCGAGCGAGTCTGTCCAGTGCTCCATCAGCGCAGCACTGCCTTATCGCCTGTCAAAGTTTTCTTGCTTTTTCGGGAAACTCTCGAGCAAAAACCTGCATAAAACCTGCATCGACCCCCCCTCAATGCATCATAGACACCGCTTTTACCCCCGTTTCTTTCTTTCTGCCTATAACAGCTCGGGCGATTTGTGGCCGCCACCTCCCTTGGTATGACCGGAAGCGAACGGGGCAGGAGAGCACTCTCGCGAAGCGCAAAGAAGCGACCGACCATCGCTACGCTTCGGTGCAATGTTTGTACAATCGCGTTTAAAAACCCGCGCAATCTCTCGCACTGGTTGAGCAAAAACCTGCGCGACGACAGCTTTCGAGGTTCTGCACGGAGAAATCTCCCCGCCTTGCTCGACATCTACGGCGTGAATTCTGACCAATGGAACGCTTCGTCCAGCAAACAGCAGCGCCACCATTGTTGTGATTGGTTGACAGAACACCGACAGCGGCCGTCGTGTCGGTCATCCTGCGGGTGATTAATTTGGCCTCAGCCCTTCCCCTCGATCAGAAAAGCAAAATTCTGCTCGAGCCGTTCATTTTCGTGCTCGAGCAGAGCAAGAGTTTGCACAACGAAGCAAGAGATCTGGCCAAAATCGGGCTTGTATCTTGACAGGGGATAAGCAGTGCTGCGCAGGGGCACCCGGCGCTAGCCTCTCGAGCGCCCTGCCTCTTCCTCAGCGCAGCACTGCTTATCCCTTGTCAAGATACAAGCCCGATTTTGGCCAGATCTCTTGCTTCGTTGTGCAAACTCTTGCTCTGCTCGAGCACGAAAATGAACGGCTCGAGCAGAATTTTGCTTTTCTGATCGAGGGGAAGGGCTGAGGCCAAATAATCACCCGCAGGATGACCGACACGACGGCCGCTGTCGGTGTTCTGTCAACCAATCACAACAATGGTGGCGCTGCTGTTTGCTGGACGAAGCGTTCCATTGGTCAGAATTCACGCCGTAGATGTCGAGCAAGGCGGGGAGATTTCTCCGTGCAGACCCTCGAAAGCTGTCGTCGCGCAGGTTTTTGCTCAACCAGTGTGAGAGACTGCGCGATTCTTAAACGCGTTCGTTTAAACATTGCTCCCAAGCGTAGCGACGGTCGGTCGCTTCTTTGCGCTTTACGAGAGTGCTCTCCTGCCCCGAGCGCTTCCGGTCATACCAAGGGAGGTGGCGACCACAAATCGCCCGAGCTGTTATAGGCAGAAAGAAAGAAACGGGGGTAAAAGCGGTGTCTATGATGCATTGAGGGGTGGTGATGCAGGTTTTATGCAGGTTTTTGCTCGAGAGTTTCCCAAAAAGCAAGATAGTTTTGACAGACGATAAGCAGTGCTGCGCAGTCTCTTCTCGCACACCACAGCTGCTGCTCACTATGTACGGGGGCATAGAGGGACCGTGTCCACTTACGCCGTGTGCTCCTGCGTTCACAGCACAGCTACCGTCGTGAATCCCATGCGCAATATGGCAACGTGGCACGTAATTGGACGTTAAAACGGCTTGAAACGG
>CM020618.1:10331979-10387965 GCA_009829735.1 Pyropia yezoensis | reverse complement strand
AGAGTGGTGAGGGCAATGAACGCTCTCCCCTGCGGTCCTCTGTGCCCCTCCCCCCACTGCCTAAAGCCAGATGCTGCCGACTGGCGGCCGCTTTCCGTCCTCCCCTCCCCCCTTTTGACGGTGACACAGCTTGCCCCTCCTCACTCACAGGGCCTGCCTTCGCGGATTTTTCCACCTGGACGACCACGTGACGAAGGGATTGTCTGGGAATGCCGGGCGATGAGAGCACGCCGCCTGACCAGGCGACTCTGTGCTGCTGCCTCGTGGCGCCGGTAGAATTAGACACCCCCCCCCCATGCTACATCCAGAGCGGGCGTACAACCATACTAAACTGGCAGCGGCATTAGCCCTCGGAGCGGCCACGCGGACGGCACCAGCGGACTCTGTATGCTGCGCCCGGCGCCCCGCGGCCACCAGGTCGCAGGTGATCACTGGAGTGGGCGGCGCACACTGTTACTGGTCACGAGCAGCCTCGTACCTCCGCTGCTACCCTTGAATTCTCCATGACGGTGGGCTGGATGGGAGAAAGAGGGGAAGGGGGAAGGGGGAAAGGGGCGAGGCGAGGGCATGGCGCTGCGACTGACGCAGCACTGCCGTTCAGGGGCACTCGGCCGCCGCCCCCCCCCGCCCCGGTACTTTTGTGTTTTTGGAGCCTCCTGAGTGCCTTTTTTGAAGTGTCTCAGGTGAAAGCACAACGAAGGCTCTGATCTTTTCAAAGCGCGATGCGCGTCAGCCCTCATTGTCAAAAAGAACGATCAGCGTCCCCAACGCTTTTCCCAACGCTGGTCTTGGGCACTCACAGAGAGCCAGGTCCCAGATTTCCAAAGCGCCCTGACTTGGAGCAGAACGCCGGCGCCAAACGTTCGCCGGCCCTGGAAAAGTGGAGCACACTTTTCATGCCGCGGGGCGTAGTCTGCTACGTACCGACTGAGCTCGCCCGACAGCGTGCGGGCCTAAAAAAGCACGGGAGAAAAGGGTGTACGCCCCACGCAATGAGGCCTTGGCTGCGCTACGTTGCAGGATGTTCCCCTGGTTTTTTTTGCGTCACCAAAACCCCCTCGCTCTCCAGCTCCCTGCTCCCGGTCACCGCCCGTACCCCCCCACCGCCGTCGGCATCCCGTCGCCTGCGGCCACTGCCACCCCACCGTCGTACGCGCCATCGTTGCCGCGCGCTTCCATCGCCCCGCCCCATCCTCCGCAGCGGCACCCGCCCCCGTCCCCGCGACTCTCGGCGGCAAGAAAGCGGCAGCGGCAGCAAGGTCGGCGACGCGGCGGCGACACGGCGGCGGTGCTGTTGTGGGGGGTGGCGGGGCTGTGTGGGGGGGAGCTGCAGGAGAGGCTGCGAGGGGGGGGTGCTGTGGCGGGTGGTGGTGGGGGGGCTGCTGGCGGTGCGCGGCGGTGCGGTGGTCCTCTTCCCGCCTGGGAGCTGGTGCTCGTGGTGGTGGGGGGGGGCCGCCGCTTTTTTTTTTTGCCGCCGCCGCCACCCCGCCGCCGCCGCAGCGACCACCACGCCGGTGGCGCGGTGGGGCGTGGCTGCCGGCCGTGGCGGTTGCGGGGGAGGGACAACCCCCGCGGTGGGGGCGGCAAGGCAGCGGCAGCAGAATCAAGATCGTCGTCGCGTCGGCGTCACGGCAGCGGTGCTGTTGTGGGGGGGGGCGGGGGTGTGGGGGGGGGTAATTGGGGGGATGCTGTGGGGGGGTGTGCTGTGCGGGGTGCCGGTGGGGGGGCCATTGGAGGTGTGCGACGGTGTGATGGTCCTCTTTCTGGCTGGGTGCCGGCGCTCGTGGTTGTTGGGGGGGGCGATGGCAGCTTTTTTTTTGCCACGGCCGCCCCCGCCGCCGCCGCCATCCCCACCGCCACGCCGGTCGCGCGGTGGGGCGTGGCTGCCGGCCGCGGAGGTCGTGGGGGGGTGACGACCCCCGCGGCGGCCGCGGCACGGAGGCGGCAGCGGCGGCAAGGCCGGCGTCGCCCAGTTACCCGTATCCGCCCACGCCAAGCCCATGGCGTCTGCCTGCCGCGTCGCCAGACGTGGCGTGCTACCTGCCAGTGTGTCTCCTGTGGTGCGCTTGACTGTCCTCCTGTCTCATAGCTGGTGTGAGCGCCGCGGCTGCCGACGTTTTTTGATTCTTTGTGTTTCCTTTCTTGATTCTTTGCATCAGCCCGTCGTTTTTCATGACCCCTCACTTTTCTACGTGCATTGTTTTGTGCTCTTTTCCTTGGCATTGTTTTTCTCTGTCCCATTGTTGAACATTGAAGGGCCTGTGAAGAACTTTCCAATGCCCGCGCCTGCCCCTGCGCCGCCCCCGTTCCCGCGCCTCTCGGCGGCAAGAAAGCGGCAGCGGCAGCAAGGTCGGCGACGCGGCGGCGACACGGCGGCGGTGCTGTTGTGGGGGGTGGCGGGGCTGTGGGGGGGGGTGCTGCGGGAGAGGCTCCGGGGGGGGGGTGCTGTGGGGGGTGCTGGTGGTTGGGCTCCTGGCGGTGCGCGGCGGTGCGGTGGTCCTCTTCCCGCTGGGAGCTGGTGCTCGTGGTGGTGGGGGGGGGCCGCGGCCTCTTTTTGCTGCCGCCGCCGCCGCCACCCCCGCCGCCGCCGCAGCGACCACCACGCCGGTGGCGCGGTGGGGCGTGGCTGCCGGCCGTGGCGGTTGCGGGAGAGAGACGACCCCCGCGGTGGTGGCGGCAAGGAAGCGGCAGCAGTGGCAAGGTGGGCGTCGCGGCGGCGTCACGGTGGCAGTGCTGTTGTGGGGGGCGGCGGGGCTGGGGGGGAGGGTGATCCGGGGGATGCTGTGGGTGTACCGTGGTGGGTGCTGGTTGGGGGCCTGCTGGCGGTGTGTGGCGGTGCGGTGGTTCGTTTACCGCCTGGGGGCTGGGGCTCGAGGTGGTGTGGGGGACAGATGGTCCTTTTTTGTTCTGCCGCCGGCACACCCTTCGCCGCGAACTCCACCCTCGCAGACGCCGCCGCCACCGCTGTGTCCACGCCGGTCGCGCCGTGAGGCATGGCGGGAGGCCATGGATGTCGCGGGGGATTGACAACCCCCGCCGTGGCTGCGGCAAGGAGGCGGTAGCGGCAGCAACGCCGGAGTCCTGCCTGCGTCATGGCACCCGCGCTGTGGTCGGGGGGGGCCGAGATTTGGGCGGGGGTGATCGGGGGGTTGCTCTGGGGGGGGGTAGAGTGGGGCGGTGCTGGTGGGGGTCCTGGTGGTGGTGCGTGGCGGAGCGGTGGTCCTCCTTCCGGCTGGGCGCTGGTCCTCGTGGTGGTAGGGGGGGGCGACGGCAGTTGTTTTTTTCCGCGGGGGGTTCATTTGAGGGCAAGTGGGGCGCGCCGAGCGAGGGGGTTGGTGGTGGAGAGTCGTCGGTGGTGGTAGCAACGACCGACACGTGTGTGCTTTCCTCTGCGGCCGGCGGATGCGCTCCATGGGCGCTTTCCCATCGTCCCTTCTATGATGGGCCCCGGGTTACTCCCATCCGTGCGCGCCGCCAGTGAGTGTTCATCAAGAATGCAATTTCACATCTCTGCGATAACGTCAGGCCCTCCCATCAACCCGTCAACGTGTAAATCCTGTCGCAGCCATTCGCGATACACGCGACCAAACTGACCCGCGCATTGCTCTCTGGAAATGCTCGCGAGGCCCACCTCCATCATCAACCGGACATTTTTCCCCATCAAGGAACCGTCAGGCATGGTCACGCCGCCCAGCCGGTCATCCGCCGACTCCGCCGAGAGCCACGCCTTCAAATTGGAGAAGACCCCCTCAACCGGCGCAAAGTCGGGAGAGTAGGGGGGCAGGCGCAGGACGAGGATGCCGTATTCTCGAGCAAGATCGTCGCACTCGTCGGAGTGGATAGCCGCATTGTCGATGAGCAGCACCGACCTCGGCTCCTGCTCGGTCCATCGATTAGCCGGCAGGTCTGGGTTCCACATGCCCATACTGGGAGCCAGGCGGTGGATAAAAAAGGCCCAGTCCAGGGAGCAGTAGGCCGGAGGCACTGCGCACGTCAGCGTCTCAACCACGCCGTCAATAGACACAGCCGCCATGGTAGAAAAGCGGGGGGTTTGGCGAGGGTCCGCAATGAGAGCCTCATCGCGTCTCCCGCGAAGCGCCCACCCGTACCGCCGGTAGTCGGTAGACCCGTCCTTGTGGACCTCATCAGCGCTCACGATGCACTTGATGGGCACGCGCCTGATGGCGCGGCCGAACGCGCGGCGGCGCTGGACGTCGCGCTCTCGGAAGTGCGTGATGATCTTTTTGTGCGTGTAGCCCACGGCAGAGAGTACGCGCAGCACAGTGGACGGCGAGTGAGGGAGCCCCTCCCACCCAGGCAGCCCAGACAGGTGCCTCAAGGTCACTGAGATCTCTCCGAGGAAGGCCTCGGGAGAGTCGACGATCAGCGCCGTCACGGCCTGCAAAAAGTTGGGGTTGAAAACGGCACAGTCAAAGTGCCGCTGGCCCAGGGAGTCGTCAGGCCAGAACGATCCCGTCTTTTTGTAGACATCGAGCCAGCGCCACACGGTAGCCGAGCCGACACCACCCAGGCGCGCTGCTTCAGGCTGCGACATTTCTCCGGCAATGAGCCAGGAGAGGACCAGGACGCGGCGGTCCTCCGGAAACGTCATAGCGTCTGAGAAAAAAAGCCGTCTTGGACGCGGCAGGGCAACGCGAGCTCGTCGGCACGGAGCGGAGCCAGGGGTAGACGCAGTGGTGGAATGAGGGTTTGTGAAGGGGCTGTGCGGCTGCCTAGCCGGCTGGGAACGGGAAAGGTAAGGGGAAAGGCAGGCAAGTGGGTGTCGCGCACGAGAGTGGAAAAGCGAGCGCTGAGACAGAGGGCCTGGCCTGGGCGTCAGGCAGCACCCAGCAACCGCGTGAGTGCTTCCCGTGCTGCCGCCAGGCGCTCGCCACGAGAAGTGAAAGGGCGATTGTAAAAAGTGAAAAGTGACGAGAACACCGACTGACAGGTCCGGGAAGTCTGGCAACCATGCATGCGAGCAAAGAATCGACCTACGTTTTGGCGCTGTGGGATTTCTCTGGGAGAAGCCCTGTCAAACTTCAAAAACACTGTGCCGGTCGTCCATTGGTCAATCAGATCAGTTTGCGCTCCCACGCATGTCCTTCCCAGTCGAGCTGCTTCTGTGTCCACTGCCCTTCTGGAAGGTCCAGAGGTCCCTTCTCCGGCGGGGCGGTGCCTCAGGGTGAGTTGCCATAAGCAAAAAAAACGTCTACGTTCAGGGATGGCCTGAAGGGCATCGACCATGTTTTGCCTGACATTATCCTCGTCCTTCCCAGTCAGGCTGCACCGCGCCACCCCACACCCCAGGGGGCCTCGCACTGCCTCGACGGGGCCCCCCCTCTGCCCCTAACGCAGCTTGCCGCGCACGGCGCGTCCCCACCCGCCGTCCCCACCTTGTGCCACTGTCCACAACGCGCTCCTGGGGCCGCGCCCCCACAACCCCACCGTCGCTTCCCCACGAGTCCGCTGCCTGACGCCTCAGGTCTGGCGAGCCTCTCGCCGCGCTTCCTCTCACCTCCTTCGCGCTTCCGTGCTCGGCGGCACTTCCTGCTTGTGTGGGGACCCTTGGAGACTCCCTCCGATGGCCGCACGCCGGCGCGGCCATCCCACGTGCGGGTTTTGCGGTTTTCAGGCGGCGGAGGGAACGCCCAAGCATGACGCTCGCAACTGCGACATGGCGACTGTGGAGTGTCGCTGCAACCTGCAGCCGGGAGATGCGCTTCTCTTGGGCCCTGCGGGCTGTGACTCTAAGTCGTGCCCACGCAGCGACTCGTCCAAGAAGCAGTTGCGCTGCGCCCTCTGTCTTCAAGATGGTCACGAGCCGATGACCATCCGTTATGGGGCAATTTATGAGACGGTACGTTATCGCCTGGCGCAAGCAGTGGCGTGCACGAGCGAGAGGTTCCAGAAGAGAAGGGAGCTGGTGGTACAGTACCTCAAACGTGGTGCGGGGGAGCACGCTGCGGCGGGGGCGGTGGCAGGATCAGCCAGGGGGGGGGGGGGGGGGGAGGGGACGAGGCGAACTCCCCATGTGGCACACGTCCCATCATGGTGCCGTATGCAGAGCGTGTCAATGGTACTTTCCACTCCCTTTTTCGTTGGCACGTAGTCTGACTTTCGTCTCGACGTTTTGTGAGCTTTCAACAACCCATCCTGTTTTTTTTTTATTCACGCGAGTCATTCACGTGCCCTCCAGGCTGTGGTGAAAGACCGCAACGTCGTACGGCGGAAGCGAGCTTTTCGTTTGACGCCGGCAGTCATGGTGTGCAACGCGCCCAGCTTGACCGCCGAGTACATCCAGCTGGCGCGCGTGGCGAGCCAGACGCGTTACGCTGCGCATGCTGCCGCTGCGCGCAAGCTCGCAGCCACGAAGGCACGCCTCCACACTGCGCACGAGGCGGGGGGGACCAGCAGCAGCAGCTCTGTTGAGGAGGGGGGGAGGGGCGGTGGGCCTGCTGCCGCCGTGCCGTCCCGTCGAAAGGCGCTTTCAGAGGTTGAATGCATGTCTGTTGACCTGGACAACCTGGCGGAGATTGCCAGCAGAAGCGGAAAGAGCTCGTCGACGACGCACAAGGACAACATGGCGGTCCTGCGCGCCGCTTACCAGCGACGCGTTGCTGGGAAGTCTCCCGTTGCAGCAAAGCTACTGGCGGCCGCCGACCAGTCTGGAGGCCTGCCTGCCCCCCCTCCAGACGCCGATGCAGAGGGTGGACGCGGTGCACTGGTCGCCGGGGGAGACCCCCTGCGGCAGATCCAGCGCTGCTTATCTGCCCAGGCGGCCTCTCGATCAGCCACGCGTGCGATGGTTCTGGGGTCCTCGCCGATGCAGCTGCGCGGGCCGAGCAGCCGTGACGGTGGGCGGCTGGGGGCCAATGGTGTTGTTGATACACTTGGGATTGTTGAGGATGGTGCCGCAGCCGCAGGTGCTGCGCCCGACTTGCCTGTGTCGAGGTATGGGCGGGTTGTGGACATGGATGGGGCTGGTGTGTTCACCGTATTCGAGGAGGACTACCAGCCGAAGACAGACGTGGCGTACTTGGACCTGGTCAAGAAGGTAATGATCAATGAACGGCTGTCTGGGATGGTCGTTGTGGGGGAGGGTACTACCGTCCACGAGCTGGTCGATCTTTTTCGCCCCGCCATGACGAGCGCCGACCAGTGGTCCTTTGGTCAAAGGAAGGCCCGCGAGTCGTTCTTCCGTCGTTGCCGCTCTGGGCGCTCTTGAGGGTCTTGTGCTTTTCATGGATTTTCCCCTCGCGGGTTATGGCATTTTGCCTTTCATGTCAGATATTTCGCCACCTCCAAACTTTTGCAGCCGCTTTCGTCACATCACGATGGCCCTCGGACCGTCCTATGTCCGCGCGCGCTCGCTTGCGCATTGCCCCGCTCGCCAACACCTCGCCGGCCTCTCCCCCGTGCGTTTCCCTGCCACATCACCGCGCCCTACTCTGTTCACTTATTGCCCTCACTTGTCTGGTGAACCCCACCTTCGCACAACCGCTTAGTCATGCAGCAGTCTGTCCGAGACAATTCTAGAGGCAGTCTCTCGCGCTCTCCACTTCCCTCCAGCATATACAAGCGGCCGTGCCCATGCGCGCTTCAGAGTACAGCACGGCGCGCAGCACGATTGCCAATGTGGGTCGCCCCAGCACAAGCTGCCGATAAAAGCTGGATACCGATCGTCAACGGTACGGAGCGCGAAGGCATGCATGCAGGCCTGCAGTACATACACTAAGCTCCAATGCTACGTCTGCGGAGTATCGAACCCGTCACACCCCGCCCGCCATGAATCGCCTATACCAGTGCAACCGAAAGCAAGTAAACAACCGTCCCCCGATACACACACTCACAAGTCACGAGGCGAGTTCCCATCCAGTACCGCTTCTGCTGCCGACCCGCCGCGTTCTCACGCCACTCAAAAGCGGCGCTGCCGCCACTGGATGGTTTGGATCCCTGTACCGACCATCGCAGAGTGGCGATGCAGGTCGTGCTCCGTCGCCTCCGTCAAAAGTTGGCCAATCGGCAATCAGGGGGAAGGTCCTCTGTGACGTGCGGCACAAGCTCCCCCCGCGTGCGTGCGGTGCAGCTGGGCGACGCGCTCTTTCCTTTCCTGCAACTGCGCCGGGTGGTTGACCGCGTCGGCGCAACAAGCAAGTGTCGATGAGCATGCGAGGTCGACGCGGGCGGAGCGCAGCAGCGGACGCGGGCATTGGAAAGTTCTTCACAGGCCCTTCAATGTTCAACAATGGGACAGAGAAAAACAATGCCAAGGAAAAGAGCACAAAACAATGCACGTAGAAAAGTGAGGGGTCATGAAAAACGACGGGCTGATGCAAAGAATCAAGAAAGGAAACACAAAGAATCAAAAAACGTCGGCAGCCGCGGCGCTCACACCAGCTATGAGACAGGAGGACAGTCAAGCGCACCACAGGAGACACACTGGCAGGTAGCACGCGACGTCTGGCGACGCGGCAGGCAGACGCCATGGGCTTGGCGTGGGCGGATACGGGTAACTGGGCGACGCCGGCCTTGCCGCCGCTGCCGCCTCCGTGCCGCGGCCGCCGCGGGGGTCGTCACCCCCCCACGACCTCCGCGGCCGGCAGCCACGCCCCACCGCGCGACCGGCGTGGCGGCGGGGATGGCGGCGGCGGCGGTGGCGGCCGCGGCAAAAAAAAGCTGCCATCGCCCCCCCCAACAACCACGAGCGCCGGCACCCAGCCAGAAAGAGGACCATCACACCGTCGCACACCTCCAATGGCCCCCCCACCGGCACTCCGCGCAGCACACCCCCGCACAGCATCCCCCCGATTACCCCCCCCTACGACCGCGCCCCCCCCCACAACAGCACTGCCACCGTGACGCCGCCGCGACGCCCACCTTGCCACTGCTGCCGCTTCCTTGCCGCCACCACCGCGGGGGTCGTCTCTCTCCCGCAACCGCCACGGCCGGCAGCCAAGCCCCACCGCGCCACCGGCGTGGTGGTCGCTGCGGCGGCGGCGGGGGTGGCGGCGGCGGCGGCAGCAAAAAGAGGCCGCGGCCCCCCCCCACCACCACGAGCACCAGCTCCCAGCGGGAAGAGGACCACCGCACCGCCGCGCACCGCCAGGAGCCCAACCACCAGCACCCCCCACAGCACCCCCCCCCCGGAGCCTCTCCCGCAGCACCCCCCCCCAACAGCCCCGCCACCCCCCACAACAGCACCGCCGCCGTGTCGCCGCCGCGTCGCCGACCTTGCTGCCGCTGCCGCTTTCTTGCCGCCGAGAGGCGCGGGAACGGGGGCGGCGCAGGGGCAGGCGCGGGCATTGGAAAGTTCTTCACAGGCCCTTCAATGTTCAACAATGGGACAGAGAAAAACAATGCCAAGGAAAAGAGCACAAAACAATGCACGTAGAAAAGTGAGGGGTCATGAAAAACGACGGGCTGATGCAAAGAATCAAGAAAGGAAACACAAAGAATCAAAAAACGTCGGCAGCCGCGGCGCTCACACCAGCTATGAGACAGGAGGACAGTCAAGCGCACCACAGGAGACACACTGGCAGGTAGCACGCGACGTCTGGCGACGCGGCAGGCAGACGCCATGGGCTTGGCGTGGGCGGATAGGGGTAACTGGGCGACGCCGGCCTTGCCGCCGTTGCCGCCTCCGTGCCGCGGCCGCCGCGGGGGTCGTCACCCCCCCACGACCTCCGCGGCCGGCAGCCACGCCCCACCGCGCGACCGGCGTGGCGGTGGGGATGGCGGCGGCGGCGGTGGCGGCCGTGGCAAAAAAAAGCTGCCATCGCCCCCCCCAACAACCACGAGCGCCGGCACCCAGCCAGAAAGAGGACCATCACACCGTCGCACACCTCCAATGGCCCCCCCACCGGCACCCCGCACAGCACACCCCCCCACAGCATCCCCCCAATTACCCCCCCCCACACCCCCGCCCCCCCCCACAACAGCACCGCTGCCGTGACGCCGACGCGACGACGATCTTGATTCTGCTGCCGCTGCCTTGCCGCCCCCACCGCGGGGGTTGTCCCTCCCCCGCAACCGCCACGGCCGGCAGCCACGCCCCACCGCGCCACCGGCGTGGTGGTCGCTGCGGCGGCGGCGGGGGTGGCGGCGGCGGCAAAAAAAAAAAGCGGCGGCCCCCCCCCACCACCACGAGCACCAGCTCCCAGGCGGGAAGAGGACCACCGCACCGCCGCGCACCGCCAGCAGCCCCCCCACCACCACCCGCCACAGCCCCCCCCCCTCGCAGCCTCTCCTGCAGCTCCCCCCCCACACAGCCCCGCCACCCCCCACAACAGCACCACCGCCGTGTCGCCGCCGCGTCGCCGACCTTGCTGCCGCTGCCGCTTTCTTGCCGCCGAGAGTCGCGGGGACGGGGGCGGGTGCCGCGGCGGAGGATGGGGCGGGGCGATGGAAGCGCGCGGCAACGATGGCGCGTACGACGGTGGGGTGGCAGTGGCCGCAGGCGACGGGATGCCGACGGCGGTGGGGGGGTACGGGCGGTGACCGGGAGCAGGGAGCTGGAGAGCGAGGGGGTTTTGGTGACGCAAAAAAACCAGGGGGAACATCCTGCAACGTAGCGCAGCCAAGGCCTCATTGCGTGGGGCGTACACCCTTTTCTCCCTTGCTTTTTGAGGCCTGCACGCTGTCGGGCGAGCTCAGTCGGTACGTAGCAGACTACGCCCCGCGGCATGAAAAGTGTGCTCCACTTTTCCAGGGCCGGCGAACGTTTGGCGCCGGCGTTCTGCTCCAAGTCAGGTCGCTTTGGAGAATCTGGGACCTGGCTCTCTGTGAGTGCCCAAGACCAGCGTTGGGAAAAGCGTTGGGGACGCTGATCGTTCTTTTTGACAATGAGGGCTGACGCGCATCGCGCTTTGAAAAGATCGGAGCCTTCGTTGTGCTTTCACCTGAGACACTTCAAAAAAGCACTCAAAAGGCTCCAAAAACACGAAAGTACCGGGGCGGGGGGGGGCGGCGGCCGAGTGCCCCTGAACGGCAGTGCTGCGTCAGTCGCAGCGCCAAAACGCTTCGCGGCGCCCCCCTTGGTTGGCCTCGTATCCCGCCGGCCGCCTCCCGGGACACGAGCGGAGGCAAAGGCGGGACGGGACTGCCCGAGCGCTGTGTACCGCGAGGTACTGGGTGTCCCTCACTCGCGATCCTGCCCGGCACGCCGGGCAGGGACCTGGGGAAAGGGCGGGGCGCTCCAACCGGTACCAGCCTCGCGGTGCGGCACGTAGGATTCAGAACTGTAGGGTTCGGCCCTCACGGTTGCGGGCCTGTGCAGGGCTGCCGTGAAAGAGCAAAACAGAGCCGTAAGGGCTCCACCGCCTGTCGCACAGGGGGCTGGGGCCAGACTGGTGTTTATTTGCTTAGAACCCTCGCAGCAACAGCAGCCGTATCAGTAGCAGTCCGTGGAGACATCAAGAGAGGCGTTTTGTCATGTTTTAGAGCTCCAGAACTGGTTGCACCTCTGGCGACAAGCTGTCCTCTTTCGTACGGCCCGTTGGACCATTAATCGCAGCCAGGGCAGCCGGCAGCGATCGTGCCAAGTGGGGGTTGTCTCTCCATCCCGCGAGCGTGGAGAGGCGTCCAGCCCGCGCTGGGCTGGCGACATAAGTTCCCGGAGAGGGGGCGGTTAGCGGTAGCCTGGCGACAGACCCGGCCTGTCCTTTCTCATCTGCTCTGTGCACATGCGGGGGGCGGTCGCAAGGAAGACGTCAGTGCGGGAAGGCAGAGACCAAGCAGGGGAGATGAAGTGGAAAGAAGGGCGGAGGGCACCTTTGCCACGTCACTCGATCTGTGCTGTGCTGCTGTGCCCACGTGGGAAGGACTTCATCATTGCAATACTGCTGCTGTGGCTGCTGTGAGCCCTTCACAGCAATCCGGGCAGCTGCCCGGAGCAGAAGAGGATCCCGGTCCGAGCTCAGGGACCAATCAGAGAAGCGTGATCGCCTCCATTGTTCTGGGTTTTTGCTGTGAGCATGTCACAGCAGGTCTGGGCAGTTCACAACAGATCCGAACGAACTGGACGGAGGGTGCAGATCCGGGTTTCTGGCCCACGTGGCCAGCGCCTTGTCAGACGTCCTTCACTTTGTGCGTCGATCCGCCTCTCTTTGCACCTCAGACCGATTCGTTGCAGCCGTCTGTGGCAACATCATCTGAGTAGCCAATAAAAACGCGCGCGTGAAATTTACAGCGCTGACAATTGCGGGACTTCTGCTGTGACCTGCTGTGAGCTTTTCTCAGGTCTCATCATTCTTCCGAACATCGCCATAGATGCAAATCTCAAGCGTCAGCACACGCACGTGCGGCCAGTATGTACCCGCCGGTTGCCACGGTGTGGGGGTTGGGAGGCGGCGGCAGCGGCCTCTTTCCAGGGTTCGTGCGAGGTTCAATGAATTGACTTGAGTTTTGCCCTTGACGTATCATTCAAATATTTCATTTTTGAAAGGGAAGGAAAGTTCCCAGCGTTCTTTGATCGCCTATACTTAGGCCACTTGTCCTGAAACAGGCATGGGACTGAGCTGTACTTAGTCCGTTGCACTCGCTAGGCTTCAACACTCCGATCATGATCTGCAGAACCACCGACCAGTCGACGGTCAGCCGCGGTGCGCAGGCGGTCATGGAGCCGGCCGCAAGAGCCACCGGCTACGTGAGCGCGCTCTTCAGGCGGGCGCTACCGCTGCCGCCTGAGATGCCAGCGGTGCTTGGTGGCCGCCTCCGGGTCGCGGCAGCGGCCGGCGTCAAGTCTTGTCGGTGGGCTGGACGCGGTAGATGGGCTGTGACGATCCGAGCAGGTGGGGAGAGGGGGAAACGGTCCCTTCTCTCGCAGCGCTCAGCTGCTCTTGCTTGTCGTGATGGTTGCAGAGGTGATAGAAGGCTCAGACTGCCCGGAGTAAGTTGAAGTTCAGCCTTGTGTCACTCGTCCTGCCGCCCCGAGCCGATGCTGGCTCGGGCAGATGTGAGTGAGCTCCGAGAACGTTCAAGCTCCTCAGCCTCACTTCGCTCTCGCGGTAAACCCCTCTCCAGCCGCAGCCCTACGAAGAGCCATTCCAGTTGCTGCTCCGCAACGCGTCGAAAGTTCGAGAATCAGTGGCGACCTCCAGAACTGTGCGAGCGTCCATCATGCGTCGCCACCTCAAGCAACACGCAACTAGGAGAAATTGTGGTACGTTCAGCGTGGGGTCTTGTGAGCACGCCCCCCCCCCCCCCCTTCCCGCCTTATTTTCCCACTCCCCACCCCAAACTACCGGCGCAGCAGCCATGGACCCCCCCGGTTTTGAGGCCGTTCCGTCCCTGCCGCTGGCCACGCTCTGCTCCACCGCCCCCGCCGACATGGCCGCCACCGCCACCGACGACCCATTGGGCAGGGCAGCGCGGCGCGTCGCCCAATACCGTGCCCCGCCGGCGCTCCCAATCGACAGTCTCCCCTGGCACGGGGAGACGCTTGCCAGTAAAACACACAGGTGCATGCAACTCAGCACGCGGAGGCGCCCGAGAGTGCAGTCAAGGACACGGGCAGCAAGTCCTGTGTACGACTTACAATGCATACTTACTTTGAATGATATTGAATGACTAACGAAGAGTAATAATGTGCGGGCATATAATGAAGACTTTTGATTGTGAACGCACCACAAAACGTAATCATTTTATTTCAAAACACTCTGCAAGGAGGCTATTGCCCCTCCCCGTCAAGAACCCCAGTGCACCCTCGAGAGGAGGGATGTATCTGGAGATTGGTGGCTTCGCCGGCTCATGACCACACAAGCGTTGTCTTGTGACTGGAGGGGGGTGGCTTCCAATCCCCCTGTGCCCGTTCCTCCCCCCCCTCCCCCTTGGGTGGGTTCCGCTGGGGGGGTAGGCTGGCCGGACGGCCACGGCAGCGAGATATGTATGATACGGTTGACCGCCCCCGCCAGTGTCAAAAAAACGTCGCTCCTCAGCTGGAACGCCATCCCCACGAGGCCCCCGACGGCTGGGAGGGGGGGGGGTGTTGCTTGTGTGGCCACGCGCCGGCGCAGAGGCGGGCCGGTTGTGGGTGCCGCCGCCGATCCGGCTGCCGCTGCCGCCGCACCCCCCACCCCCCCCCCCCGAGGCCCTGAGGCGAGTCCCCACTTCGCGACACCGACGCGCACGCCCCACCCCCCCGACCCGGCCCCAGCGGGGGGCCCCCGGGGGGCGGGGGGGGAGGCGGGGGGGGGGGTCCGATGGTCTCGCAGGCTGCCCCCACTGCCCCCTCCCCTGCCAGGCGGGCAACGAGGTGGAGGGGCGTCGGGTGGGTGGCGTGGCCACTCCTCGGCGGCCAGTAAAAACGGGACCTGTGGTTGGGTGGGCGGCTGGCGCGTGCGGCCGCGGAGCAACGCGGTCGCCCCCGCCGGCCTGGGCTGGCCGGCCCCCGCCGCCGCCCCCGCCGTCGCCGTCCAGCTGTGTCTGTGCCCGAGCCGCGGCGGCGGAGCCTGCGTCGGCCCTCCCTCCCCCACCCGTCTTTGGGGAGGCGCCTCCGCTTTGGCGTTGGTGGGGGGGGGGGGAAGCAGGAGAGTGGCCCTTTTTCTTTTTTTTCTCTCCCTGCTCGTGTTTCTCCCTCTGCGCTCCCTGTCTCCCTCCTCTGTGTGTGCGCAGCGGCGGAGGGTTTCCTGTGCGCCCCGCCGCCGCGTGCGCCACACACCCCCCATCTCGGTCCGGGACGGGAGCGCGCGGGCACGGGGGTGGGGGTGTGGGCGAGCCGCACTGCGGCCGCCGTTGCCGCCGCTGTCGCCGCCGCCGTCGCCGTCGGCGCCGGCACGCGCGCGCCGCGCCGGCACGCTTGCCCGCCGCGCGTGTGCCGTCGGGGAGGGGGAGCCGGCGGAGCGTACGCGCACGTGGCCACCGCCGCTGCGGTCGCCGTCGTCGTTGCGACAGCCGCCGCCGCCGCCGCCGCCACCGCCGCCGCCGCCACCGCCGCCGCCACCGCCGCCACCGCCGCCGCCGCCGCCGCCGCCGCCGCCACCGGCCGAGCATCGCGGGGAGGGACGCTGGCGTGCGTCTGTCTCTCCCGCGTTGAGCCCCTCTCGCGCCACCGCGGCCGTCGTTGCTGCTACGGACCGCCGCCGCCGTCGCCGCTGCCGGTCGCTGCCGCCACCCCCTGCCGGCCACCGCGGCCGCCGCTGTCGCTGACCCGCCGCGGGTGGCCCACCCATCGTCGCCGCCGTTGCTGCCGCTGCCGCCGCCGCCGCCCTCGCCGCTGCTGCCGCATCTGTCTGCGGCGGCGCCAATGAGCCCGGTCGCCGACGCGGTCGTCGGGCGGGCGTCCCACCCGGCCGCCGTGACGAGCGTGCCGCTCCGCCGCGGCGGCCGCGGCGCCGGTGGTGGTGGCGCCGGTGGCAGAGGGAGCAGGGGGGGCAGGACAGGAGCGGGCGGCGCCGCCCCCGCGCTCCTTGTCGGGGGGGGTGCGGGGGCGGCGGGGGCGCTGCCGGCTGCCGTTGAGGAGGACAGTGTGGGGGGGGGGCGCCACGGCCACTTTCCGTCGGCCGCCGTGTCGCCGCTGCCGCCGTTGCCCGGTGGCCGCGGGGGTGTACCCGGCGGTGACTCGACGGCCGCGTCGGCAGTGACGGGCACGTCGGGCGGGAACGCAGCGGGCGTGCCACCGCTGGTGGGCGGGGGGGGCGGCGGGGAGTCGACGCACCGCGTGTCGCCGTTGCTGCCGCCACGGCGGCCGCCGTCGCCCCGTCGGCTCGCGCGAGTGCACCCCGTGCCGGGAGCGGGGGGGCTCCCCGTGCCGGCACCGCCCGACGCGGCGGCCACAGCGGCAGCGGCAGCAGCGGCGGCGGCGGAGGCGGCGGCGGTGGTCCCCGCGGCGGTGGCCCCACCACTGGTGACGGCCGGCGTCGCGGCTACCCCACTCCCGCCGTCCATGGCGTCGCACTACATGGCGCCCGCCGGGGGGGGGGTGGTGGATACAGGTGCGGGGGCGGCGCCGCAGGCGGCAGCGGCGGCAGCGGCGGCGGCAGCGGCGGCGGCGGCCGGCCGGCCGCTGGTGGCCATGGCAATGCCTGGCGCCACTGCCGCCGGCGCGCCCGTGTATGGGGTGGCGCCGGTGGGGGTGCACCATGGCGCTGCCACCGCAGGCGCGTTGGCAGCTGGCCACCCACCGGTCGGTGGTGGGGCTGGGGCTGGGGGTGGCGTCGGCGACGTCGGTGGCCAGCAGCTACACGCAGCCGCGGCGGTGGCGGCGCAGGCGCACTCGCACGCCGTCCACGCTGCCGCCGCGGCGCACGCGGCGCACGCTGCGCACGTTGCGCACGCGGCGGCGGGGATGGCGCACAGTGGCCACCCTGGTAGTGGCGGCAGCGGCGGCGGCGGCGGTGGTGGTGGCGGTGGCGGCGGCGGCATGCCGTCGCCGCTGCCGTCGCTGGTGTCCCTGTCCAGCATTGGCCACCCACAGCCCGTCTACTACTCGCACGGCACCATGGACGCGTCGGCGGTGGGGGCTGTAGTGCTCCTCCACGATCACCAGGCGGCGGTGGCGGCGCTCGCGACACAGCTGTCGCAGGCGCACGGGGAGGTGGCACGCTTGCAGGCGGCCGTCGCGGCGGCCGAGCGGGCAAGGGCTGGTGGATTGGGAGTTGGGGGCGATGCCAAGGGACTGGTGGGGGGAGGGTTCTCTGCTGGCGGCCTAGAAGCGTCGGTTCTGACGGGCGTTGGCAGTGGCGGGAGCATCATGGGGGCGGGGGGGGGGGAGTACACTCGTATGGATCCCTAGTGGGCGGCGGCCACGCGTCGGCTGCACACGGCGGTGGCGGTGGAGGCACGATCGGAGGCCCGGGCGGTGGGGTGGGTGGCACAAGTGCTGCCGCCGCCGCGGCCGCCGCGGCGGGGTCGACCGCCGCCGGCCGTACGGGGTCGGCGGCCGCTGCCGCGGCGTCTGGCGGGGTCGTCAAGGCGCAGAGCCGCTACTGGACGCCCGAGGAACATGACCGCTTCCTCGCGGCGGTCAAGGCGTATGGCGCCAAGGACGTGCGCTCCATCGCCGCCCACGTGGGCACTCGCACCGCCACCCAGGTGCGGACGCACGCCCAAAAGTACCTGCTACGGCTACAGCGGGAGGCATCCTCGTCGGCGCAGCCGCCGCCGTCCATGGCAAGTGGCTCGGAGCGGGGTGGGGAGGGTGATGGTGGTGGTGGTGTCGGCAGCGGGGGGGGGGATCGGGGCGGGCAAGATGACCGCCCCGACGGGGGGGGGTCCGCCGGCCGCGGCGACCGGACCGCCGCCCACCGGCACGCCCGCCGCGGCGGAGAAGATGGTGGGGGCGACCGTGGTGCCGGCATCGGCAGCGGCAGCGGCAGTGGCAGTGGCAGCGGCAGTGGCAGTGGGGGCAGCGGCGGCGATCGGGAGGGGCCGAGCTCCTCTCGTCCGGGCTACCGCGCCGAGCCACGGCTGACCAGCGACCGCGGACGGCCGGCCGGTCGCACTGACGGGGAAGGGCTCGCCGAGGCCCACCATCCTGCCCGGGACTCGGCGACAGTAGCGGCATCGTCGGCGGCGTCGGCAGCGTCGGCGGCGACAGCAGCGGCGGCGGCGGCGGACGAAGACAGCGATGACGGCTACGCGCTCGCCACGGGCGACCGCAGCGCGGAGGCGGGCCGGAGGCGGCACGCGCGGGCGCTCGAAGCAAACCTGGAGGCGACAGCAGAGGCGGCCGCCCCCCCCCCCGTCCTACCACCGCCAAAGCTGCCTCGCCAGGAGGAGCCCGTGGGCAGCTCCTCCCTCGAGCGCCGCCGCGCCGCGGGGCGGCCGACGACGGCGGGCTCCGTGTCGGCGTGGCCCCTGTCGAGCAGCCGCAAGCGCAGCATGAGCGAGAGCGACCTCAGCCGCGTCGATACGGGCGTGCAGCCTTACGACGTGCGGCCACCGCCGCCGCCGCCGCTGCGCGCGCTCGCCGCGGCCGCCGCTGCGTCGATACGGCTGGGCCAGCCGCCCAGCGTTGCGGTCGGGGGGGGGGGCGCCGGTGGCGGCGGGCGCCCACGGTCGCCGGCGGGGCCGCCCCGCCGGTGGCCCCCCGGCGACGCAATGGATACTGGCGGCCCTGCGGCCGCCAGCGCCCCGGTGGCGGCGGCGCCACCCCCACCACCCCCCGCCGCGGCCTCCGGGCCCGCGCCGCTCGCCCGGGGGGGACCCCCCGCGCGGGGCACCCTCCGCGCCGCACCGCCGCCGCCGCCGTCGGCATCGGCGGCGGTCGCACCCGCGTCGCGGTCTGACAGCGCCGCAGCTGCCGCCGCGGCCGCTGCATCTGCCGTTGCCGACGGCGGTGGCGGCGGCGCGCCCACGGGGGCGGGTGTGGAAGCGGCTCGGCCGCCGCTGTCGCCGGCGCCGTCGCGGCGACAGCGGGCGGCCGACGGGCGGCGGCTGCTGGCGGTGGCCATGGGTGACCCCGACGGGGCGGTGGCGGCGGTGGCAGGCGGCGCCAGCGGCATTGCTGGCTCGCGCGGCGCCGTTGCCGGCGGCGCGGGGGGTGGTGGTGGTCGTCCCACCGGCGGCGGTATGGGCATGGGCGTTGCGCCGCTGCCGCCACCCTCCTCATGGCCACGGGCGGCCGCGTATGGGGAGCCGGCTGCCACGGCCGCTGGCCGCGGCAGCGTGCCACCGCCATCCCCCCCACCGCCGGCTGACGATGCAATGGACGATGGCGAGCCGCCAGCCGCGGGGGTCCCCGCGGTGGGCGCCCCCTCCTCCCCCCCTTGCAGAGAAGACGGAGGGCGGCGCTTCGACGGCGATGCCGCTTCCCCCGCCGCCCCCGCCGCCCAACGGCCGGTGCCCGGGAGCCCCGGCATTGCCGAGCGGGCGCTCGCGACGCTGCCCGTTGGCATTGCGGGCATTGACCTGCTGTCGCACGTGGCGTCACACAGCCGCTAAGAGCGGTGGGCTGCGTCCACTGGGGGGTGAGGGCGGGCGGGCCCCGTGTGAGGAGGGCCGTCGCCCCCTCAACCTGGCGTGCAGGGCCGCGGTCACCCACTATTTTTCCGGGGGTTCCACGGCCTCCTTCCCCGGGTGTACTTTTTTCTCTCTGTTTGCGCTGCTTCGTGTGTGTGTGTGTGTGTGTGTGTGTGTGTGTGTGTGTGTTTGGCTGGTTTGACTCTTCCTCTCGTGTTCTTTCTTCTTCTTGGTTGGTGTCGCTGCGTTTGCAGGGGAGGGCGAACAGGAGCTGTCGGCGGCCGGCGTCGGCATGGGGCGGTGGAGGGCGGCGGGGTGGGGGGGGGCACCACGGGCGCAAAGTGACCGCGTTGGTGGGGGGCGGCTGAAGCCTTTCCCCGCTCCCCCCTCCCCTGCGCCGTGCGTGTGTGGGTGGCGTCGATGGCGGCCGCCGCTCCGTCCGTGCCGTGACCGAGTGACCCGCGGTTCCGGGGGTGGGTGCGGCCCGCCTTGTGGCGCCTGGCCGTATGCGCCTTGTATGTACAGTACGAGTCCTGTCTCTTTGTATGTGACCTTTGCTGGGGCCAACTGGTACTGGTGGCCGGGTGTCCCACAGGGCGGCGACCAAGGGGGAGGGGGGGCGGGTTCCCCGCCGCGCGCCCCTGTCCATAACCAGCCCGCCCTGTTCGTGTGCCGCGCGCCCGCTGGCCGCCCGTGCGCGCGCGTAACCTCCCCCCCCTTTTTGTGTTTGACAGTCCCTTTGCCACCCCCCCCCCCCAACCAACATGGTCTACGCGTCCTCCCCCCAACCAACATGGTCTACGCGTCCTCCCCCCCGCCCCCCCCCCCAAGCCGGCGCTTGCGGAGGTCGGTGAGGGAGGCGACCAGCCGCGCCGCCGCCTCGGGGCTGCCCTCAAACAGCGGCGCCGCGCGCACGAGGCGGAGGGCGGTGAGCTCGTACGCCGCCACATAGTCCCCGCGTAGCGCCTCCCAGGTGCATTCGTACGGGGGGGGGGGGGCGGGTGCGGTGGCGAGGGCGTCCGCACCGGTCGGGGGGGGCGCCCGCGGCCCCCCCCCCCCCCCCCAGCCCCCCCCCCCCCCCCCCTCCCCCTCCCCCGCGCCCGTCAGGACCCGCCAGTACCCCCGCAGGAGGTCCGCCTCGTGGTCCCGCCGCAGCGCCGGCGGGAGCCCCGCGTGGAAGAGCACCGCAATGTCCGTCGCGGGCGCCGCCACCGTCGCCTGCTGCCAGTGGGCGACCGCCGCCAGCCGGCCCGCCGCGCCGGCCGCCCAGAACCGCAGTGCCGCGCCCAGCGGCTCGCCGTGTACCACCGTACGGGGGCAGGCATAGCGGGCGGCCGCGGCGGCCGACAGGGGGTGGATGTCGGCCACCCAGCGGGCCACCTTGGGGGGGGCGGCCGCCCAAAACGCGGCGCCCCCCCCGCCGTCTGGCGCATCCCCGCCGTCGGCGCCGACAGCGAGCGACGCGGTGACGGCCCGGTCGAGGGCGCCCGCCGCCGCCGACGGGGACGGCGACGGGAAACCCCGCCGCGACGCGGGTGCCGCAAACGACCGGTGCAGGTGGGCCAGCGCCGCCGCCGCGGCCGCTGCCTGCTCCAGCGTCAAGCCCGCCGCAAAGTTGGGGGCGCCCGCCACGCGGTACCCGTCGCCGTCGTCGTCGGCGACGGCGTCATCGTTGGCATCCCCGGCGGAGGGGGGGCCCAGGTCCTGCAGCACCAGCAGCTCATCGCTGGCGGCGAGGCAGTGGAGCAGCGGCAGGCCACCGGCATGGAGGTAGGGCGTCCGGCGCGGGAAGACGCCCTCCCACAGGGTCAGCGCCGCGTCGCGGTTGCACGGCGCCACGCTGCCGCCGTCAATGACAGGCTCAGCTGCACGTGCGGCGGCGGCGTCGGCGCCCCCGCCGTCAGCGCCATTGCCGCCGCCGCCGCCGTCCCCGTCCCCGTCTCCGCCGCCGTCTCCGCCGTCGTCCAGAGGCCGCGGGAGCCCCCCCGCAAGGCTGGTGTGCCGATAAATCCACAACTCCCGCTCGTGGAGGCGCAGCCGCCGGAGGCGCTTGGCCACCGCCGGCGGCAGCAGGTCCTCGGTGAGGGCGCCCTGCACCGTCACGGGCGGGTGGTCGGGCCAGGCCGCGCGCACCACCGACGCGTACTGCGCCGCGCCGGGGTCGGTGGGGTGGAACGCTGCGGGCGGGTCAATGTCCAGGTGCATACACGCCACCATCAGCAGCGCTGTGTCCATGGCCATGGCGGCGAGCAGCCCGGGGGGGTTGACAGGGGGGGGGGGAGGCGACGACCCTGCGGATGGGAAGGGGGGCAGTAGGGGAAGGCGATGGACCTACAGGCAGAGCTGCAGCGTGGGGGCGCAGCAGGTCCAGGGTCAAGCAGGAGCAGAGAAAAAGGTCGAGGGGACGGACGAAGGGAAGCAAAACAGGGCGAGCACAGCAACCCGGACACTGACGTCATGGACAGATAGGGGGCATGGTGAAGTAGGAGGGCTTAGAGCGTTTCCAGCGGTGCCGTTTTTAGGGGTCCCCGTCTCTTTTAGGGGAGATTTAGGAAAAGCACCTTCTCATCGGTGGCATCTGTGGCGGCTTACTTTAGAATCCTCATTCTAATTGAGATGGGCCGAACGGAGATAGCCCCATTCAAAGATTGTGCGCTCGAAAGTCGCCCGGATCGGCCCCTGCCCGATACTGTATTGCAGTTTTCCGAATTTTGTCCCATGTGGACAAGAGCAAGACCAAGTGTACAAGAGCAAGGGCCAATCGCATGCTGGCAGCAGAGGGCTTACCAATGGCGTGCTGCAACACGTCTGTCGGAAGAAGCAGATGATTGGCTATGGCCACAACTGCCCTCGCAACGAACGCTGGTTGGTCGAAACACTCTCGTTTTTTCATCGGATCTCGCCGGTTGGCCCTTTATCTCAGATCATCTCTGTCAAGAACAGTGCGAAGCGCTCAGCCGGTGCTTGTTCTGCCCTCGAAGTGGTCAGAAATCCCGAGAGAATCCCCGATCACACTGTTCGTACAACAACGGACCCTCATGCAAAGCAGTCATTGGCCAGAGAGGCAGCATCTGAGTCATATCATTGGTCAAACACAGTTTGCTCTTGCTCTTGTCCACATGGGACAAAATTCGGAGAACTGCAATAAAACTGGCATGACAGCCAGTTCTATCGCACTCATGGGGCGCGTGGAGTGAACTGGTGGAGCTGTCGATGGCCAGGTGATCGACGCTAAGGCGCACCAACTGCAAGAGAGGTGGCAGCAGAGCATGTGGCGGACAGGCTATGTAGCGCGGTCCACTGGAGGCGTCCACAGTGTCCGCAGCGACGCGGTTGGCTATCCCTGCGAAGCACTTCGTTCGCTCTTTCAAAGTGGGTGAGGAGGAGGGCGTGCCATAGCCTGGCAGGCGTTGCTGATGCGCCCCTGGATGGACCATCTGTTTGGCCACTTAAGATGTAGCCCATCTATGTAAGCTACCACTTTTCTATAGTAACCGCACTTTTTCTCATCACTGCTAAAGTAGGCAAAATGTGCAAATTACACTAATCCCGCTCTATCTCTGTCAATTTTTGACAATTGAGGACAAAGCGTGTGCATTTGACAGCTCTCCACCCCCAGTTAAGGGCGGACGTTAGAGTTCAGAGGGAATATTGTATTACATTCAACACGTGCCACGTTCGGGCGACTTTTCTCTCGATACGGCTTCCTGGTTGGACGAGAGAAAGATATACGACCATACGCAGCAAGAAAAAAAGAAGCAAGAACACAAAAGAAATAACACGAGAAAAAATAGGTACAGCCGTATCCCTGCCGTAGCACGGAAAAATGCCCCGTAAAGAGGGCCATGTTTTTCATGTATAAAAAGTCAACGGTTCAAAGTGGTTCGGCAATTAGTCCGCGCGCGAATGCAACTTTCAGGGGCTCTCGCACTTGTATATAAGTTTTACAATGCTCCCGGGAATCCGTCTGATCCACAGCGCAAATCGAACGGCCCCACCCGCTTCTGCCAGAGCCCACGGTCAGATCCGGACATAAGAGCGTCGCACGCGGCGCCTTGTGTTCCACGCCCGATCAGACACCGTCACGTCCGTCGAGCATTGTGGCATCCTATCTGGTGCACGTCGGGTCCACCGCCATGGCCCCTCACGATGCCCTAACCCTCTCACTCTCACAACAAGGGCAGCTGCCAACTAGGCACGCATGCTAGACTACCCAATTCCACGACCCTTGCCTTCACGTGGAGGGGAGCGACGAGACTTACGCCGGTAACGTGCATCACTAGTCGGTGGAGCTGGCGGCTCTAAGTCAGAGCCGTCATGACCGTTACGGTCGCGTGTGCGACGACGACCGCGGCAACTAGCCTCCTTCGTCTTGCGCGCAAATTGGCGACGCAAACGCCGAACCAACTCGGTCTCGGTGGGAGTGGATACTCCGACGCGGAGTAAGACGACTCGTCTTACGACACCCAGGGAGAACGCCGCGACTGGCGACGACGACGACGAAAACGAGAGAAGGCACGGCCCGCCCGACGCTTACCACGCCCAAGTGGGGCCGGCATGATGGAGCCGATACGAGCCAACTCGGCCGTCATAAACTCCGCGACCGACTCGCAACTCGCAGTTGCAACAACAGCCCGGACGCGCTCCTCAAGTTGAGGAGTCTCTGAAATCTGGAGGGTCGCCGCCGACGCGGCCAACCACGAAATGGTGAGCACCAACGTGGTGGTCATCATCGCCGAACTTAAAGGCGCGGACGGCAGCACCAAATTGGGGTAGACCGTCAGGAGAGTGACCCCCAAGTGGGGTAACACAGGTGCGGACGGCTCAAACGCCATACCGATCTGGTTTTCTCCGTGCGGCTGGAAAGGAACCGTCGGAAGAGGAGGAGCCTGCTGAGTTGGCGGAGCCCGAGGGTAGCCGCGACCTCGAGTTGAAGCCGCCGCGGCCCCTTGAGCCCGGTACTCTTCATGGCTGTCGACAGCCACAATAGTGTTCTTCACGGGGGGCGGGGCAGTGTTGCGCCCCACCCCCGGGGTGTAAGGGTAATGCTCAGTCCCCAACCCCTCCTTGAGAACAACTCGTCCCTCATGAAGGTCAGAGAAGACCCACAGGAACTGGCGAAGTGCGCCTGGCTCCTTGGCCCCTTGAGAGGGTCGGCGCAACTTGTGCTCAACACTCTCCCTTTTCGTAAGCCGGTGTAGCTTCAACACCTCCTCAAGTAGAGTGAGTTGGTTCTCCGAGCACCCCTCAGCAACTTGCTGAGGGGTGAGCTGTTCCAGACCTTGGATCAGGCGGGGTGGCAGATGCCAAAACTTCCCACGCGCGCGCACGCAACCCACCCAGGTCGACATGACGTCGAGTAGCCACAGTGTAGCCAACATGGCAAACACCAAGTGGTCCGGGATGGTTGTCAACGAACGGAACCAAAGTGATCAACCAACCGCGGCAGTAGCGCGGGGAACCCATAGAGGACCTCAACTTGGGGCCACCACTCCGGTTTCTTGGGGTAGTACTGCTCCTTCGTCGCCGGCGTTTGAAACGCGAACTCAAGTTGAGCTGAGGTCACCAAGTAGGGACCTCGTCGGATATCCTTCTTGAGCCGCACGTCAAAGTGATGGACGTGCGGGACCGGCGACGGGAGGTACGGTGGGCGAGTTGCCTCCGCATCCCAGGTGAAGGTCGGAGTGTCGATGGGGCCCCTGGTGGTGCCCCCGTGCTTCAATAAGTTGTTGAGCCTCTGGACGTCCTCCACCTCCTCGTCTTGAAGGAAGGCGAACTGGTCCGTCTTGAGATCCGGAGGAAATCCGAACCTGCGGGGGAACTTCTCCCGTAGGCGCCCCCAAACGCGACTCATCGCATGGCCAAGTCGGCCAAAGCGGGTCACGGTCAAGCAGTCTTCGTGGAGAGGCCAGGCAGGGTCGAAACACCATCCCAAGGCCTCCCGTGAAGTAACGGGGCCTACCTCCGGGGGAGAGCCCGCCACCAACCTTAAGTCGGGTGACGCAGGCAACCCATCCCCCGGGGCAGCCACGGAGCCCCCGCCGGAAGTTCCGACGGGCGCTACAACGCGGGGCGTATCCTCCACTCGGTCCTCAAGTGGGTCAGACTCCAACCCCTGGATCGCCATGGCTCCTTTCAAGTCAGGGGGAGGCAACTCGGTAACAGCTGCCTAAGGCCCACCTCGAGTTGAGGGGGACTTGAATCGGGGGAAGACAGGGGGCGTCCCCAGGTTGAGGTGGCCCAGGGTAAGAAGAGGAGGATGTGCTGGTGCGGAGGTGTGGGGGGAAGTGGTGGTAAGGTGCGCCGAGGTGAGTGCAAGCTGCCAAGTTGGCAAGCTTGAGGAGAGGGGCGGTCGACGTGACCGCCTCCACGTCAACGTCACGTGCCGGGGAACCGCGAGTCGCGCCCCCGGCGAGTGCGACACGCGCTCTTACACCCCCTCGCAGGGCCGACCGGGTCGGTCGGAACTGATAAGAGGGGAGTCTGGCAGAACTGGCCCCACGCGGGGGACAGGGCGCGCCACACCGGGTCGTGGAAAAACTGGTCTGACCCGTTTCTCCCTTTGCATTTGGTCTCGAATTTCCGTAAGTCAGAGATACTTTGCTTAATAGTAAACCAAACCTGGATTTGAGGGATTTTTTTCTGCATTTTTATCGTCTTGAATTTTCGCGTGGCCCAGTGGGCAGGTGCTGGGGTGGGAGATTCTGAGTGGCGAGATTCTAAGAGGACCCTGGGGGATAAGGGGAGGGACAGCGAGGCTTGGCCTTGCTTCCCTGTCCCGACGAGGAAACTGTTGGCCCACACACTATCTTCTTGTTTACTCGTGGGGGGTTTGCCCCACAACAGAGATAGCGTGTGTGCGACTTGCACTTCTTCCGGTTCCCCCATGACGGGAGGTAGCCCTTGTGCACCACCCCAATTTGGGTGCTGAGTGCGCAAGTGGTTTTTGCGACAGGGAGATGAAGGCCAGCACGCCGCTCTTGAGGCTATTGCCAACGCCTCCAAGAATCGGTCCTCTATCCTACTTTTCAACCTACCTGAGATGCGGTTTACTGCTGCGGCGAAGAGGTTCCGCCAGGCAAGGGCACGCGCTGCACTGGCCGCCGCTGGCATTACTATGGACGAGAGCGCTCCTGCTGCTGTTGCTGCAGCTACCATTGCAGGACCGGCAGTGTATGAGATTGAAGACGACGGGTGGGAGCAGCCCCTCCCGCCACCTCCACAGGCCCCGCCCGTTTGGGAGTCACGCCCACGGTCGAAAGCCCCTGCTGAAAAAGCTGCTGTACCTGATGGAACTGATCCGGACGCATCTGCGGCCACAGAAGCTGTTGAACCCGTCGCCACAGGGGCCCTGCCACTCTCTGCGACTAATCGACCTGCTGCGGCCGTGCCACAGCCCTCTGCACCCCCGACAACTGCGGTTGTGCCGATGAAGCGGACGCGTGGCACCATGTCTGAGCGGCGCAAAGCCGCCACAGCCGAGAAGCGCCTCAACAGCGCGCTTATCACCACCGTGCCCCTCTCTGAGGACCAACCCGACTACTCTTCTTTCTCTCTCCCCCCGCCACAGTTGCAGGACATGTTCTCCGGGTCATCCGCCAGCAGCGACTCCCACTGCACCTAGCATGCACTTTCTTTCGTTCTCTTGCTTTGTGTTCGATGTTTGTGACGACTATGGACTTGCTGCTCCTGGTGGACCTGTGATAGGAGTGGCAGCCATTGGACCTGTTGTAGCTTGGGTAGTGGCAGCTCATGAGCAAAGGTTTTTTTTTGCCCCATTCGGCAAAGGCTTTTGTGGTATAAAACTCGATCCTCTCAGACACGTGTCAATATCCCTCGGGGGAAAGGGACAGGTAACACAGAAAGGGGAACTACGAGAATAGGATGCCTGTTGCCTCTCGTGCCTGCTCGCAGAGCAAACAGATACGCACGGTAGTGCACACGGGGAAGAGGAAAGCGAACGCGCAGTTGTCTTTTTCCTGAGGGCGCGGGCCAAGTGCGCCTCGCTGTCCCTCTTAACGTGCATCTGGGGGAGCCTCGGCACGTTGGCCAGGTAGCCCCCCCATACCCCCGAGTGGCCCCGACCCGAGTCTAACCTCGTCAGGTCGGGGGCCACTATCACTACTAATTCTATTCCCACTCACTACTCTCACACTCAATTTCTCTCAAATCAAGTCCCTCACAAATATGCAAAAACCCATCAGAAATCCCTCTCTCGCGTGTGGATAGCGTAGTCCACCGCATCCCAGTGCCGGGCACGGGCCACGGCCGCCAACCATCACCACACGGCGGGCGTGTTCTGGCACCTGGTGCCCTCTGGTTGCAGTCCCGGGTCGGCGCCAAGTCGGGGCCAGGGATGCTACATAGCTCCCTCCCTAGTCCGGCACGTCCTCGGGCCGAACCAGGTGCCACCGTGCACAGCCTCGAGCACGTCCACATCGGTGCCGAGGTCGAGCGTCTTTACCCCGGTCACGATCACCTGCTCCGATTCTGTCCACCCCCCTTCTCTCCTTCACCTTGGCCCTCTCGTTCCCCCGGAGTCTGGACGTCATGTCCAGTTCCGAGATCCAAGCTGGGCCCGTGGTTCCGGCGGCGAGTGTTGCGGAGGAGAACTCGGGTAGTCGCGCCCCTCTCCTGCCTCCGGTTCCTCGGGTGTTGGTGTCGGCGCCGGTTGCCACGGCGGGGGCGGATCGGGTTCCCCCGGCTTCTGCGTTGCACCCGGTCGAGACCCCCCCGGTGGGTCTCCCGGAGCTGCTCCTTGGGCAGGATCCTCTGGCGGGCCGGCGCTACTCCACGGTGGTCGGCAACGCCAGCGCGGCCCAGTGCCAACAGGATTGTTTGGACATTTGGCGCAAGGAACTCCAGCGCGGGGTCTTGACCGAGATGGACAAGACTCGTCTTCATACGGCGGACCAGATGCGCCTGGCACAAGACCGCTCCCAGAGCTTCTCGGGTTCCTCTTGGGTTGCTCGCCTGGAGGATCTCCCCTTCGCGCTGGTACTGGATCTACCCTTGACCGAGCGTCGCGTGTCCGCGTCCGTTCTCCGGTGGCCGGAGGAGGAAGGGTACGTCCACCGGGCGCTCAAGGTCTGGGACGAGGCGCTCAAGGGGTCGGGGAGCCTGAACTGCGATCCCCGTCCGAGCATGGTCGCTCTGGAGCCGCCTTTCCTGACCTGGAAGTACTCCAAGTTGTCGCCGGCGCGGGAGCAAGGCGAGCGACGCGGCCGCCAGCGTGACTTCATCGTGAGCTGCAATCATCAGGAGTTCTGGAAGCTGGGCAAGGCCAACCGGGCGGCGTACTACCCCAAGGTCATCCCGCAGCAGCAGGAAATCGAGATCCCAGTCGGGTTTGCTCCATCCAGCATCCCCTTCACCTGGTACTTCTTGGACGCCTTGACCCAGGCGTCGATCAAGGGCTTCTTCGACTCGATCCCGTACATGATGTACACCTCCGAGTTGACGGCCTTGGCGGCCAACCACTGGCTCCACCAGGTCTTGGTGTCCAACCGGCTTTGGTTCCTCTCCGACCTCCTGATGGTCTGGATCGTTGACAAGTTGACCGTCGACTTCCTGTGCAGCCAGGACGAGGAGTACAAGGAGCTCTTTCAGGCGATGATCGACTTCCAGCGTCTTCTGCCGGTGCAGGATCGGAGCTTCTTGAACGCGATTGACGACCAGAACAGCCCGCGTCGGGATGGCTCCGGTTGGGCGCAGGTGGTCTACCAGTCTTCTCCGGCCAAGGTGCAGCTGGCGACGCCGCTTCCGGCGTGGCCGCAGCTAGGTAGCTTTCCTGCTCCGGCTGCTCTTGATCCCCTGGCGACTTCGACGCGGCATGGCTTGGCCCAGCAGTGGTCAGAGACCTTCACTGGCTTCCAGGGGCGCCGTCGGGCATATCTGGATGGACGGGAGCCCCTGGCAACTACCGGTACTACTCCGACGGCGTCATACCGGGATGCACCGCGCCCACCGCACTACGTCATCCCGCCTTCCTCCGGTTCCCGTCGTGCCGCGGAGGCAGCGCTGGAGGACGCTCCCGCGGCGCAGCGTCCGCGCCGGGAGTAGTACTTGGAGGCAAGGAGGGTGAGAGTCTTGGGAGAAGCGAGGAGGGTAGAGGCGGAGAGAAGGGTTGCTCGAGCGGGTGCTTGTTTTTCTTGATTGTTCCATGCTTGCATTGCGTGTTTTCCTTGATACACCCGTTCCCTTCTTCTCAATCCTCTTGTTCCGCATCCGTTGCGGGTGAGTTCGTCTCGTCCCGAGGGTCTTGATCAGCCCCGTCCTCCTGGTCCTCCTCTGCGTCCGATTCCAGGACCTTGCCGGCTCTGGCCACCGGAGTGCCCTCAATCCCGTTCCGTCGCGTGTAGGCGCAGACGTCCGCGATGGGTAACCGGTTTGAGGGTTCCCAGGTATCATCTGCCGGGTTAAAACCGAACCAGCGTACTCGCAGGTACAAGCGCCCGTCTCTCCAGGCATGGTCGACAAACTTGACGTAAACATACTCCCGGCCTTCTTCTTGGGATAGCCAGGGTACTGCCGCCCGCTTGCGCCGGGTCAAGTCCCGTTTGCTTGGCGGTGGAGCTCGGGTGACATGGTCGCTGCTCACCCGGTACGGGGAGCCATCCACGTCTGGAAGGAAGGTCCAGCCGTCCGTATTCAGGATCTCATAAGGTCCATCCGTCTGAGAGTCCAGCTTCCCCCGGGTCTTGCTATGGTTGTCAACAAAAACCCAGTCGCCACCACCTAGTTCCTTGTTCTTTTCCCGAACGCCCTTGTCATAGTCCCGCTTGTATCGCTCCTGGGTCTTCGAGATTGACTCCTTGACTCTTGGGAGCAGGAGCTTCAGTTGTTCCAGGAACTCATCCTTTGCCTTGGGACCTGACTTCAATGCAGGCTGGAGACCGTCTGGTATTCTTTCCAGGGAGAAGTTGGTCAGCCGCCTTGGGGTGACAAAGTCGAGTGGAGCGACCCCCGTTGTCCGGTGAACTCGGGAGTTGTAGGCTAGAGTGAGGACGACCAGGAGCTCGTCCCAGTCTTCTTGATGCTCCTCCACGTAGTGCCGTAGCATGTCCACTAGGGTCCGGTTGAATCGCTCCACTTGGCCGTTCGTTTGAGGGTGGTACGTCGTGGTGTACAAGTTCTTGATGCCCATCAGGTCACAGGCTCCTTGGAAGAACAGGGATGCAAACTGGGGGCCATTGTCTGTTAAGACGGAGTCTGGACGGCCGTAGGCAGCTATCCAGTACTCGCAGAAGGCTGACGTAACATCCAGGGCCGTGATGGTCCTCAGCGGGATCGCTCGAGTGAACTTGGAGAACCGGTCACAGATGATGAGCAAGTATATGTTGCCACTGGATGTTTCAGGTAGGGGCCCCAGGATGTCCATGAATAAGCTTGCAAAGGGCTCCGCCGCCGGGAATAGGCGTAGCTTAGAAGTCTTCTTCCTCTGGGACAACCGGTTCCTTGCACAAGAAACACAAGCCTCCAGGTGCTTGTGGACGTCACTGGCCATGATTTCTCAGTAGTAATGTCGTCGCATTGAAGCACACATCCGATTGATGCCAGGATGTCCGGCCTGGGGAGACGAGTGTTCCAGGCGTAGGATGTCAGCTCGCAGACCTCGGGGTACGTAGACTTGAGTTGCCCCATCAAAGGGTGATACCCGTACCAGGAGTCCATCTGTAGACTCGGAGAAACGACTGATCCGGTTCAGGTCCATTTGGTGGCGAAGCTCCAAGCATTTAGGATCCGTCAATTGCGCCTCCAGCATCCGGTGAATGGTCACCGGTTGATGAGCTTCAGGTGTCTCATACAGGGGAGCATGCCAGCCACGTCCAACATTCGGGAGGATGAAGCAAGGTATTTCCTCCGGAATAGGACCGGTGTCGGCTGCAGCCGTCTCCAGCCGGGACATGGTGTCGGCGCAGTGGTGCTCCCTCCCTGCTCTGGTGCACACCTTGTACTTGAACTCCGAAAGGCGTAAGCGCCACCGGGCGACCCTTCTTTGGCTGCTGTCCATACATAGCAGCCACCTTAGGCTGGCGTGGTCTGTCCGGATGAGGAACTCTTGTCCTTCAAGATATGGACGTAACAGGAAGCAAGCCCACACGACCGCCAAGCACTCGCGCTCCGTCGTGGAATAATTCTTCTCGGCTGGAGTCAGGACGCGACTGTAGTAGCCTACCGGGAGGAATTGCCCATCAGATTGCTGTTGGAGTAGTGAGCACCCCACCTGGACGCCACAGGCATCAGTCTCCAGAACAAACTGGCCCTCCCGCTTGGGTAACGCCAGTACTGGAGTGGTGGTCAGGCGCTTCTTGAGCTCTTCGAAGGCCGCGGTCTGCTTCTCGTCGAACACCGGGAGTTGTGCGGGAAGCTTCTTGCTGGTAAGCTTAGTCAGTGGCCGGGCAATCAGAGCATAGTCCCGTACGAACCGGCGATAGACGTTGCACATACCCAGGAAGCTCTTGAGTTCCATCTGGGTTTTAGGTTGCCGTGCATGCCGGAGGGCCTTGATGTTCTTCTCATTGACTCGGAGCTCCCCCGGACTCAGCACGTGCCCCAGGTACTCCACCTCAGTCTCAAACAGGTGGCACTTCTCGGCTTTGAGGGTAACTCCAGCCTTGGACAGGAGGGCCAGGACCTCTCGAAGGTGTTCCAGGTGTTCCGCTGTGGTCTTGGAGAAAACGATGATGTCGTCCAGGTAGACCAAACATGTTCTCCACCTTAGCCCCGACAGGATGATGTCGATGGCTCTTTGGAAGGTGGCCGGAGCATTGGTGAGACCAAAAGGAAGACGCTTGCACCGGAATAGTCCCAGGTGGCACGTGAAGGTGGTCTTGTCCTTATCCTCGTCAGCCAGAGGGATCTGCCAGTAACCGGCATTACAATCCAGCGTCGAGAAGAGGGTGGCATCACCAAGAAAGTCGATGCAATCATGCATCCGGGGTATCGGGTATACATCCTTGACGGTCATCTCGTTCAGGCGCCTGTAGTCAACGCAGAAACGGAAGTGACCGCCATGTTTCGGGACGACTACCACCGGGAAGGCCCACTCGCCATCAGACGGCTCGATAACATCCATCTTGAGCATCTTGTTAACCTGCTTCTCAATCTCATCCCGGCGATAAGGTCCAGCCCGGTATGGTTGCAGGTGTACTGGCTTAGCTTCCGGCTTGAGTTGAATCCGGTGTAGAGTAGCGTCCATCTTGCCCAGCTCTCCCGACCACAGGTGCCGATATTCCTGGAGAAGCTTCTCCAGTGCCTCCTTCAAGTCGGGAGGGACATTCTCTTGTTTGACCTTCGGCATCCCGGGTGGTGCTTGTTCGGGCTTCGGGGTAGCGCTGCCAGCCTGCTCTTGTTTCGGAGGTACGTCTAAGGCCGTTAAGTTGGATGCCAGCTCTTGTTGCAGGTTCAAGAGGTCTTCCTTGCTCATAGCACGGGCGGACCCCCGGTTGTGGCAAAAACCACTCGCACACACGGCACCCAAGTTGGGGCGGTGTACAAGGGCTGCCTCCCGTGTCGGGGGAACCGGAAGAAGTGCAAGTCGCACACACTCTGTCCCTGTTGTGGGGCAAACCCCCCACTGACAAACAAGAGGATGGTGTGTGGTCCAACAGTTTCTTCGTCGGGACGGGGACGCAGGGCCAAGCCCCGCTGTCCCTCCCCTTATACCCCCAGGGTCCACTCAGAATCTCGCCACTCAGAATCTCCCACCCCAGCACCTGCCCACCGGGCCACACGAAAATTCAAGACGATAAATGCAGAAAACCCTCAAATCCAAGTTGGATTTACTACTAAGCTAACTATCCCAAACTTAGGGAATACGGACCCAAATGCAGGGGGAGGAACGGATCAGGCTAGTGGCCTGCCGCCCCTTGCATGGCACGTGTTGCCCCCCTACCTGGGGTCAATACTGCCACACTCCCCTCTCCTCAGTTCCGACCGACCCGGTCGGCCCTGTGAGGGGGTGCGTAAACGCACGTCTCGGCGTTTGGGGACGCGACTTGCTGTCCCCCCTTGGTACGTAGCGCGGGTGTGGAGGCGGTCGCGTTGACCGCCTCTCTCCTCAAGCTTGCCCCCTTGGCAGCTTGCTCTCCTCGGTTCACACCTCACCATCACCATCACCTCCCCCTCACCTTACACGGGGCCGCCCCACGCTGGGGAGGCCACCCGTGTACCCACGATCCGAGTCCCCCTCAACTCGAGGCGGGTCTCGTGCCGCTATAGCCAGGGCGTCTCTCCCCAACTTGGGGAGAGCCATGGCGACTCCGGGAGTGGAGACGGACTCTCTCGACGAACGTATCGAGGACACCTCCTACGGTGCAGCGCCCGCCGGGACTTCCGGCGGGGGCTCCGGGATCGCTCCGGGGGATGGGACCGCCTACGGGAGAAGTATTCCCGTAGGGTCGGGTTCCCTGCCGGCTTCAGGACGGACCAGGTTGCCTTCCTGGACGACGAGGAGGTCGAGGACGTACAGCGGGCCAAGGCCATGGTGGACCGCGGGGGAACTATCCCGGGTCCCGGCGACTTGCCGACCTTTACTTGGGACGCGGTGGCAACTCGCCCCCCGTACCTTCACGAGGCCGATCCGCACACTCATCACTTTGATGTGCGGATGGAGAAGGACTTCCGGCGGGGTCCCTACTTGGTGACCTCGGCTCAACTTGAGTTTCCTCAGCAGTCTGCTGCCAGTAAGGAGCAATACTACCCGAAGAAGCCCGAGTGGTGGCCTCAAGTTGAGGTCCCCTACGGGTTCCCGGCGTTTCTGCCACGGTTGCTTCACCACTTCGGCTCCGTCATGTTGACGGCTGGCCCTGATCATCTGGTGTGGGCCATGTTGGCCACCCAGTGGCTCCTCGAGGTCATGTCGACCTGGGTGTCCTGTGTTCAGCGGCGGGGGATGCTCTGGCATCTCCCCCTCCGGCTTATCCAGGGTTTGGAACAGCTCACCCCTCAGCTAGTTGCTGAGGGGTGCTCATCAGGACAACTCACTCTACGTGAGGAGATGCTCCGCCTTCACAAGTTTATCGAGTGGGAGAGCATTGAGCACAAGTTGCGCCGCCCCACTCGTGGGCCCAAGGACGATGGCGCACTTCGCCAGTTCGTGTGGGTCGCTCGTGAACTTCACGACAGCCGTGTGGTCCTACGAGAGGGGTTGGGCATCGGGGACTACCCGTATGCTCCGGGAGTGAATCGCCACACTGCGCCACCCCCGGACAAGCCCATAGTTATGGCTGTGCCCCCATATGATGACCATACGACTCAACCTACTGCGGGGGCCCCAAGTCGGGGTCGCAGTCACACCCGGGTCCCGCCACCTCGGCGTGTCCCTCCGCTTCCTCCTGTCCCCTACCAACCGCACGGGGACATCCCGATTAGCGTGGCCATTGAGTCGTCCACTCCGGTGTCCCCCAACTTGGGGGCCACCCTCCTGACGGTATTCCCCAAGTTGGTGTTACCGCCCACGCCTTTAACCTCAGAGATGATGATCACCACGTTAATGCGCACCATTTCCTGGTTGGCCGCGTCGACCGCAACCCTCCAAACTTCCGAGACTCCTCAACTTGAGGAGCGCGTTCGTACTGCAGTGGCGACCGCGAGTTGCGAGTCGGTGGCGGAGCTTATGACGGCCGAGTTGGCTCGCATCGGGGCTATTATGCCCCAGCCAGCCCCACTTGGGCGTGGCAAACGTCGCGCGAGCCGGGCATACTCGCCTCCTCGCCGTCGTCGCCGTCACTCGCGGCGCTCTCCCTCCGTATCGGAAGACGAGTTGTCTTACTCCGTCTCGGAGTCCTCGACTCCGTCTGAGTCGGAGTCGGTCCGGCGTCTGCGTCGCCAGCTTGCGCGCAAGACCAAGCAGAAGAGCAGCCGCGGTCGTCGCCACTTGCGCGACCGTGAGGGGCGCGACGGGTCCGACTTGGAGCCGCCGGCCCCGCCGACTGGTGGGGAGCGTTATCGCCGTGGGTCTCGCCGCTCGCCTCTACGTGAGGGCGAGGGCCGTGGGGTTGGAGAGTCTAGCATGCATGCCTAGTTGGCAGCTGCCTTTGTTGTGAGAGTGTGAGGGTTAGGGCTGTAGTTAAAAGCCACTCTGCGTACCACTTCAACTTGAAGCACTCTCTTGGCACTGCTGTTCAGCCTTCCCTCATGTTGAGGGAGGGCTGTTAGGGTCTATCTCATTCCGGGCACAGTACGCCCGGACCTTCTCAGCGGGAAGGTCCTCCACATACTCCCACGTATCATCCTTGGCTTTGTAGCCAAACCAACGCACCCTCAACATGAGGCGGTCAGTGTCCTCATCCCATCCGTGGTCGATGAACTTATCGAACACGTACTCCTGCGGGCCCTGCTTGGCCGCTGGCAGTGAGGGGAGGCGCCACGCTTCCAAAGCACGCGTTCAAGCTGGGTCGCCTGCAGGCGGTGGTGCAACTTTGACCACGTCCTGTCCATTCACGGTGCGGACCCCATAGTCACTTTCGATGGTGTAGCGCCGCCCATCAGTACGAAGGACCTGGTACGGCCCCTTCGTCTGGAATACCAACTTACCCCCAGTTGGGGTGTGTGAGTGTACCAATACCCAGTCACCCTGCTCGGGGACATGCTTCGCATTGCGCACCTTTTTGTCAAAGTTACGCTTGTAGCGCTTTTGTGCTTTGTCCATCTCAGCCCTGACTTTAGGGATGAGGTTTTCAAGCCTAGCAGCGAACTCCGCCTTACTCTCAGTAGGAGTAGGCGTCCTGCCATTATCCTCCCTAGTTGGGAGCGGCCGCCGCACGGCAATAGACCGCACGCGACGGGGGGTCACAAAAGCGAGGGGTACTTCCCCGGTAGATGAATGAACCTGCGAATTGTAGGCAGTCGCAAGAATAGAACTGTATTGGTCCCACGTTTTCACGTGCTCACTCACATAGTGGCGCAGCTGCCGAACAATAGGTTTGTTGAAGCGCTCCACCTGCCCATTATTTTGTGGGTGGTAGGGGGTGGCATAGTTTGCCTGAACCCCCAACATATCCAGCACTCCCTGAAACAGTACGGACGCAAATTGCGGTCCATTGTCCGATAGTGTACTATCCGGAATGCCATACGCGGCAACCCAGTGATCTAGGAAGGCTGACACGACCGACATGGCCGTGATCTCTGCCAGTGGGATCGCTCGCGTAAGTTTCGTGCAGCGGTCACAGATGACCAGGAGGTACTGGTTGCCCTCCTCGGTCACTGGCAGTGGCCCAAGGAGGTCCATCGCCAACGCGGCGAAGGGCTCCTTGGCCGGGAACAATAGCATAGCCGTAGTAGGCCGCCGTTCCATCAGACGGTTCTGTGCACAACTTGTGCAGGCAGCCACCCAACTGTAGATGTCCACCACTATGGATGGCCAGTAGTACCTGGTCCTCAGGGTCTGGTACAGTTTACTAGACCCCAGGTGTCCACCCGTGGGAGCGTTGTGCTCCCTCAAAAGGATACTGTCCTTGAGGGATGCGGGGACGACAAGTTGTTCGGTCCCCTGGATTACCCCCCTCCTCATGAGGAGGCCATCGTCTCCCAGAAAGAACCGCGTCTCCGCCACTGTATCCAGTGTATCCCTCTGCGACTTGCAGAAGGGATCCTCGGCCTGGACCTTCACCACCTCGTCCAGGGACAGGGGCAAGTACTTCTTGTTCCCTGGCGCCTCGGGGTTCAACGCCTGACCCGAGCGCGTGACTACCCCCACGATGGGGATGTCCTCATCGACTGGGTTAGTGTCCAGTCCCTCGGTAGGTACCCGAGAGAGGCCGTCGGCAAGGGCATGTTGCCTGCCAGGTCTGTACTCAATATCAAAGTTGAAGGGTGCCAGTCGCACCCTCCACCGGTTGAGACGAGTGTTCGTACAGTCCGTCTTGAAGATGAACTGCAACGCGCGGTGGTCACAGCGGATGAGGAACTTCTCACCCTCTAGGTAGTGACGAAGTGACGTCACCGCCCACACCACTGCGAGTCCTTCCAACTCGGTGACTCCGTAGTTCTTCTCGGCCGAGTTCAGCCCCTTGCTGAAGTATCCCACCGGCAAGTACTCCTTGTCCGGCTGCTGCTGAAGCAACACACAACTAAGTTGGTCGTAGCTAGCGTCCACATCCAGAATGTAGTGGCCTCCCAACCTGGGAATAGCCAGGATAGGGGGCTTCAGCAGAAGGTCCCGAAGAGTCTCAAAGGATTCCTGCTCCATCCGACTTGGGGGAGGCAGGTTCTTCGGTAGCGTTGAGCTCACTAACTCATTCAACGGTTTCGCCACCTTGGCGAAGCCCTTGGTGAAACGTCGGTACACGTTACACATCCCGAGGAAGCTCCTCGTCTGGGTCTGGGTCCGGGGGTACTGAGCCTTACGGATGGCCCTCAAGTTCTTCTCGTTGACACTGAGACGCCCCGGACGGACAACATGTCCCAAGTATTCCACCTCTTGAGTGAAGAGGTGGCACTTTTACTCGCCTTCAGCGACACACCGGCGTCAGCAAGTAGCTTGAACACCTGGCCAAGATTGCCAATGTGTTCCTCCGGACTTCGGGAGAACACAATGATATCGTCTAGGTACACGAGACAGATCTGCAACCGTACTCCGGCCAGAATCATGTCCATAGCGCGCTGGAAAGTTGCCGGCGCGTTACACAGGCCTAACGGTAGACGCTTGCACTGGTAGGTACCACAGTGACAGGTAAAGGTAGTTTTATGCCTGTCTTCCGGGGCAATGGGAATTTGCCAGTACCCCGCGTTACAGTCCAGGGTAGAGAACACGTTTGCCTCCCCCAGAGAGTCCAGACAGTCGTCCATCCTAGGTAGGGGATAACTGTCCTTCACCGTGCTCTTGTTGAGCTTACGGTAGTCGATACAGAACCGGGGGGTCCCATCAACTTTGGGGACAATGACCACCGGACTCGCCCACTCGGCGTTGCTGGCCTCGATCACATCGAGGGCCTCCATGCGAGCAACTTGCTCCTTAACGAGGGCCCTTGACCGGGGTCCTCCCCTATACGGTTGTTGGCGTATAGGGGGTGCACCGGGCTTCAACTCGATCCGGTGTTGGGTAGCTCTCATGAGTCCCAATTGACCATCCCACAACTTGTGATATTGGTCCAAGAGGCGTTCAACTTGAACCCTCAACCTGGGTGGAACACCCTCCATGTACACATGGGGCCGAGGAGAGGCGCCCGACTTGGCTTGATGCTTCTCCTTTCCGGACTTCGGGTCGCTACTTGCGCCCGCGTTGAGGGTGACCGCTACTACCGGTCCCTCGTGTTGGTCGATATAGCCGAACTTGGCTCCCGACTTGAAGTACTTGGGCGACGAGCTCAGGTTCATCACCTGGATCCTCCACGGGACTCTGGCTTTGGAGTCCATCGTGCCAAGGGCAACATGCACTTGGTGCTCGCGAGCAAGACGGGGGTTAGGGTGCACCAACCCGCTCCCCGTGTAATCAGTTACAACATCAACGTGCGCCACCGAGTTGGGGGGCAACGTGACTTTACGGGCTAAACGCAGAGTAGCAGTAAACCCTTCCCTCACAGAACAGACAGGCTTCGACTGTGAGACTGTCACAGGAGCCACAGACTTTCCCTTACCAAGGATGGGGATAGTCTCCCCATTCATCGACTTGACCCAGTACTCAGGGCCACAAATCAAAGGCACTTGTGTTACGACATAAGGGGTACCCAGAAGCAGGGGTACCGATATATTCTCAACTACTCCATAGGTCACGTCGACCTCATGGGTCCCCTACCTAGTTGGTAGGGTCACGGCACCAACAATGGGAAGTACTCCACCATTGATATCGATCAGATGGTCAGCTTTAGACTTCCAGCGTTGGAGCTTCATCTCCTTTGGTAATAGCGACTTGCGTATCAAGGAGGCTCCTGACCCAGTATCAAGTACGATACGGGCACAACAGGCGCGGCCGGGGGCAAGTTGCACCCGTCCAGCCACCTGGAAGTTCTCACCCGTCAGCACCGCGATGACCCGACGTGGGTTTACGTTCTTGGGGAGTCCTACCCGAGGTGGGCGGACTCCTTTAGGTCGCCGCAGTATCCGACACGGTTGATTCGTTCTTTTGGCCCACTTGGCCGAGGCTGCCGTTGTGAGCTTCGGACGACCAGCTCCAACGGTCATTCGTTTCCCGCCGACTTGGCGTCCGAATCTGAGGGCGAAGGGGAAGACGACGAGTCCAAGGACGACGTGTCCGCCCCCTCCGCCGAGGGTGTGGCGACCGCCACCACCGGTCGAGACCCACCCTCGCGGCGTGAACGTACTTCGTTCGTAGCCGACTTCTTACTCGCATTCCTAACAAGTTGTTGGATGCGTTCACTCAACTTGGGGCAATCATATGCCCAGTGTCCATCGGAGTTGCAGTTCCAACACCGATGGTCAGTTCCCGGAGGGGTCTTCCCAACTGGGGAAGACGAAGAGATACCCTGGGAAGTTCCCACGGCAGCTACCACCCTCTCCTTGCGGATTCGGCGTGCCTCTCTCAACTCTCTGGCCTGGCGCGCCTCCTTCCGTTCCTTGGCCAACTCGGCTTGACGCTCCTGGCGTTGTTCCTCCCGCAACTTGCGGTAGGCCTCGCCTCTGCGGTAGGCGAACCTAGCCAACTCGGCCAGGGTCGCCCGGGCAGTGTTATGCTCCCGGGTCTCCATCCGGACTGACCAATGGAGTCCCTCCACAAACCGACTCTTCACCACAGCCTGTGGATGAAGAAACCCACAAAGATTGTGGAGCTTACGGACTCGCTCTGCAAAGGACAACTCGTCCTCCGCCTCTTCCTGATGGGCTTGCGTGAACTGCTCGACTGGAGAAGCCAACGCCGCTTCATCAACCATGGCCCTCAACAACCAGTTGACGAGCTCAAAATAGGACGTCACCTCCCCAGCGCCTCCACTTGAGGAGCTGGGCATGACGGACTTAAGTTCTGTCCGCAGGTCTCCCTTCGTAAACTCCTGTAGCATGTAAAAAGCCATGCCTTCACTTATGGCATTGTCGTCACAGGCTTTCGTGAAACGACGTAGGAACTCAAAGACACGGAGGGGGGGAGTTCCATCCCACTCCGCTTTGTGCCCAAAAGAGTGAAGTGCATTCTTCTTGGCACGGCCCATGGCTCGGGCCTGGTCAGGACCATACGCCACCGACTTGTTGTGGAGGGCGTACGTCTCACAATCAAAGATCCTCTGGTAGACTGGGTTGGCTACCTGGATCTTGGGCGGCACCTCACGTTGAGGGAACAGCCGCTGTGGCACTGGGCTGAGTTGACCCTGAGTGCCAGTAGTCTGGCGCGGCGAGCTTGGTGTAGCCGCCGGCGTTTCCGAGGGGATCTCCCCCGTGAAGGGCGTACGCCCCACCGAGTATGGTGTGGCTCCCCCGATGGGAGTCACAGGGGTCGCCCCCTGTTCGGGGCGACCCGAGATAGGCGTGAGGGGGGATCCCCCCTGGGCCTGCGGGCTCGAAAGCCCCAATCCGGTCTGGACATTAAGGCCATCTGGCAAACTCGCCACAATCTGATTCAGAATAGTATTCGTCATCGTGACCACCAGGTCCGGCAAAGTCTGCCGCAACACATTGGTCGCCTCCCGACGGACAGTTTCCGCGAGGAGTGGATTGACGACTCCAGTTGAGTCTCGGTCCGTCTCCGGGAGTCCATCTGAGGGGTAACCACGATCCTCAGGGGTCTCAACCGGGGGCATGGGCGCAAGCCCATCGCCGACCAACGGAGGTCCGCCGTCCTCCGAAAGCCTAGTTGGCGACGGCTCCATGCCAAAGTTGGCTCCAACCCGAGTGGAACCCGCCGGGACAGTCCTCACCCCTTGGGACGCTCCCGTTGAGTATACCACGCGGTGGCCAGACTTCGGCCCACCCACATCAGAAGTGTCACCCGAGTGAACTCCCGACTGAGTCGGGGTGGCCTGTTGGCCGCCCGCACTTCCAGTCCTGCTGGCTTGAGGGACCTCTAGTCCCTCTGCGACCCCAGGTAAACCCACCTGTGTCTCACCAGTACTCAAAGGCACTGAAGTACGTGCGTCACCCGTGTACTCCCCGGACGACGGGGGGTCCGAACTAGCCATGTTGGCTGACGATCCGTATGACACGGTCCAAATCCACCGTTCCTCTGAGACAGAGGGCCCCCTACACCCGGGTGCACCCGGAGGTAAAGTTTACCTCTGTCCCCTGCTGCTCCACCAAATGTGGCAAAAACCACTCGCACACACGGCACCCAAGTTGGGGCGGTGTACAAGGGCTGCCTCCCGTGTCGGGGGAACCGGAAGAAGTGTAAGTCGCACACACTCTGTCCCTGTTGTGGGGCAAACCCCCCACTGACAAACAAGAGGATGGTGTGTGGTCCAACAGTTTCTTCGTCGGGACGGGGACGCAGGGCCAAGCCCCGCTGTCCCTCCCCTTATACCCCCAGGGTCCACTCAGAATCTCGCCACTCAGAATCTCCCACCCCAGCACCTGCCCACCGGGCCACACGAAAATTCAAGACGATAAATGCAGAAAACCCTCAAATCCAAGTTGGATTTACTACTAAGCTAACTATCCCAAACTTAGGGAATACGGACCCAAATGCAGGGGGAGGAACGGATCAGGCTAGTGGCCTGCCGCCCCTTGCATGGCACGTGTTGCCCCCCTACCTGAGGTCAATACTGCCACACCGGTAAGGTTCTGCTGTACCAACTCGGGTGCCCTTGGCGAGGGTTATTGGCTTCCGGCTCACGTTGACGATCAGCACCGAGAACGGGGTGTGCCTTTCTACCTTCTTGTGATGTCCGTGGGCCAAGTATAACCGGTGTTTCGCCAGACATTCCTTACGTCCGTAGATCAGGCATTGACCTGCAATCCGGGTCGTTACTCGAACCTTGGTCTCCGAGCGAGGAGGTAGGAGCACCGGCTTGAAGAGGGTCAAGGTAAAAGGTGGGATGCGTTCCCTCTTGTTCTTGGCTACACGAACCTTGGCGTCCAGATGCTCCAATACCGGCGACACAAACCCATGGTTGAACTGGACCTTCCCTTCTCCGGGTAGGATGCTCTTGACATGCTGCTTCTGGAAGTCCCAGCCTAGGATAAGGGGGACTGATAGGGTCTTGACTACCAGAAAGGGAAAAAGCATTGGTTCATTGTTGACATAGATGGCGACAGGAAGGCGGCCCAGCGGTCGTAGGGTTTGACCTGATGCGTCGACAATGTGGGTTTTGGTAGGCGCTCTCCAGGCTCGTCGACGCCAGCCCGGAGGTAACAGGTTCTCAGTGATGACGCTTGGTCCGGCTCCCGTGTCAACCACCGGCGTAACAGCTTGGGGGAGGCTATCCCCCACACGCATACGGGCATTAATCTTGAGGTTTTCCTTACGCAAGACGAGCAAGGTCCACTTGAACAAACAGGGTGTCCAGGCGGCTACCCGTTGAGCAGGTAACTGCCGTCCTTTCTCCCGGCACGCAAGGGGAGAACTTGTAGAAGTACCCTGCCGTTGGAGATTCCGGAAGACACTTGGGGAGAGCGCCTGCCCTACTCGTTTCCCGGGTCCGAGGAGTCCTTAGAGGTTTCGGTCTCCAGGTCGAAGTCCGTAGGAGCTTCCCTTGCCAGAGCCTCCGTGATGCTCTGTAAGGTTGCTACTCGGATTGCGTGTACCTGTGCCTTGTCCATCTTGGAGGGTGCCCGCCGGTCAGCCCAGTTGACCGCCTTTGCAAACACCAGTCCTTGACGCTTGAGTTTCTCCTGGAGATCCTTGGGGATGGTCGGGCACTGGTAGGACATGTGGTCCTCCTTCTGGCACAGCCAGCAAGACCGGAACCGCTGGTTCTTGACCTGCTTGGGGGCGACCAGGGAAGGTTGCTCCTTAGAAGCGAAGCCGCCCCACTTGTCCCTTGACTCCATGGGTGAGGCCTCGCCAACTGCGAGTACCGGTACAGGGTTATCACCTCCCTTATACTTGTCGGGTCCGGGTCGAACTCGCGACAACGGCTTGGGAGTTGATGCCATGGGAGCTTGGAGGGCCTTGGCTTGCCGGTGCTTGCCCTGGGTGTAGGCCATCAACTGTTGGAAGGTATGTTCTTGATGTTCCTGGTTGTAGTTCTCCGCATCCACTTGAAGATATTCAGGAAGCCCTTCCGAGAAGATCATCTTGAGCCTGTCCTCAGGGTAAACGTTGCCACAAGCATCGCTCATCTCCCGGACACGACGGACGAATGCCTCTGGGGTCTCTTGTCTCTCCATGGTTGCCCGGTTCAGCCTGCCGACTGCTTTACGCAGGGAGTCCGCGTCAGCGTAGTTGGACAGGAGCCAGTTGACCGCCTCCGGATAACTCGCGACGGTACGTTCGACAATGTGTCCGGCAGAGTCTGGTAGAACCTGTGCAAACCGCTGTTCCGCTTCTCCGGTCATGAAGTTAACCAGGAGGTAGAGAGCCTTGCCCTCGGACACATCGTTGTCATTGCATGCCTTGACAAACCGGCGCAGGAAGGCAAAGATAAGCGCCGGTCTCTTCCCGGAAAACTTAGGATGTCCCCCAAAGCTCGGCTGCATTCGCCGGTTCAGGGATGCCATCTTCTTGGCCATCTTCCGGGTGTAACCTTGGTCTTGGTTCTCCAGCCGGTAGTTACCCCAATACGTGACCTTGTTCAGGGTGGCATCTCCCACTTGGTGGGCAGGGAAGTCAAACTCGACTAGCCTGCGCCGGGTATGACCGGGAGATGTATCCCTGTCATATCCCTCCTCAGAGCTGGAGGAACTGGTCTCGCTGGTGCTAGAGCGACGGCGACGACGCCGATGCCTCCGGCTGCTCCGGTTACCGGTCTTGGAGCTCCCCGCCCCATAGGATGCAAGGGGAGGAAAACCTTGGCCGGTCCCAGGAGTGGAGGTCTCAGGGAGACCCGTAGAACCAGTCACAGCGGTGCCTCTCGCACTGCTAGTGCCCACAGGAAGAGGTGTATACACCCAGCTGCCATGTGTGGGTCCAGGAGTAAACACACCAGGGGCTATCCTTGGAGGTTGAGGAGTAGAACCGACAGGAGGGAGACGTCTGCTGCGAGCGGACTCAAACGCCGTTGACCCCGGGGTGGCTCCCACAGGAGGAGCAGCCGGAGGAACGGGAGCAGGCGGTGCTTGGCCGCCTGTAGACTCCAGTCCGCTACCGGATGTCACGCCCAGGTCTGCTTCACCCGTAGGGAGAACGCCGGGTTGGGCACCGTCCCCCGCGGTGACCAGGGATGCGTCAAGGGACGCGGGGTCTACCCCTTCGGGCACCGTCGTGCCAGGGAGGGTAGCCATGTTGGTCTCTGGACAGCCACAGTCCAGTTACCTGCGTGTCCAAAGATCGCAAGACCACAAGAGAGGGGTTGGAGAGCCAGGAATGGGATTCCCGTGAACGGGTGCAAATAATTCCCAAACCACAGAAAAAGACAGAACAGGAACAACCCAACCGCTGCTCCCAAATGTCTCTTCTCAAACACTCCAAATGATCCCCTGCTGCTCCACCAAATATGTGGTATAAAACTCGATCCTCTCAGACACGTGTCAATATCCCTCGGGGGAAAGGGACAGGTAACACAGAAAGGGGAACTACGAGAATGGGATGCCTGTTGCCTCTCGTGCCTGCTCGCAGAGCAAACAGATACGCACGGTAGTGCACACGGGGAAGAGGAAAGCGAACGCGCAGTTGTCTTTTTCCTGAGGGCGCGGGCCAAGGGCGCCTCGCTGTCCCTCTTAATGTGCATCTGGAGGAGCCTCGGCACGTTGGCCAGGTAGCCCCCCCATACCCCCGAGTGGCCCCGACCCGAGTCTAACCTCGTCAGGTCGGGGGCCACTATCACTACTAATTCTATTCCCACTCACTCATCTCACACTCAATTTCTCTCAAATCAAGTCCCTCACAAATATGCAAAAACCCATCAGAAATCCCTCTCTCGCGTGTGGATAGCGTAGTCCACCGCATCCCAGTGCCGGGCACGGGTTACGGCCGCCAACCATCACCACACGGCGGGCGTGTTCTGGCACCTGGTGCCCTCTGGTTGCAGTCCCGGGTCGGCGCCAAGTCGGGGCCAGGGATGCTACAGCTTTTTTCTTTTCCTACCTACCTTGTCCCTTTGTCTTGTTAGCCACATGACCCGTCCTCACCTCAAAGCAGTCGCTTGTGCCCACATGCGGGTCCGACTGAGGGAGGGACGGTGTTCGCCACAACTAACGTGGAAGGGAGCAGGGGGGAGTCACTTCGTGTGGGTAGGGGGGGGGAAGTGGCGGCACGTGCCGTGGCCGGCTTTGGCGACCACGTGAGTGTCTGATGGCGTGCTGAGAATTGAAGCGCGTGACCGGGGGGAGTAGCGGAGTCCTATGAAGGGTGGGAGGGACTATCGTGATGAACACCACGCGTGACGGGGGCGGCAGTGACTGCTGTGCGACCGGCCGCTCAGCGCTCGCGCTACAAAAAGACTTGGGGACAACCACCGACCGTTGGTCCATCTACATCCACTCTTTTTTGGCACTGACAGCCCCACACCCACGTATACAGTTAAGTCGGGCCGCTGATTCTATCATAGCGCACGGCTTTGAGGACGCTGGTGCTCTCTGAAACTCTTGCACTATACTGCCCAAGCTCCGCGGTACGGCGAAGTGTTCCAAGGAAAAAAAAAAATCTTCCCAACCGGGAAAAAAAAAACTTTGCTCTTGTACCATGTCCAGCTCAGCAATAAAACTCAAAGGAAGTCCTCCAGAAGCACTGCGCGCTCCTTGAACATGTCGGCCTCCTGTTCAATGCGCAAAGCCACGTGCGCGGTCTGGTTCCGCACCACCCTCCACGCCTGCACAGCCCGCGAAAAAGAGTCCATGGGCAGCTGCCCAAGTGGCTGAACAGCGGGGGGGAGCCCCTCGTCAGCCGCACCGCCAAGTGCCCCAACCCCGGCAGCAGCACTACCGGTGCCCCCATCCCCGCCCCTTTCCAAGCAGCTCTCATGCGCGCTCGCCGACGAGACAAATACCAGCCCCGACGTACCTCCGTAACCATGTTGTGCAAAATGGCCACGGCCTCGGCAACGACCGTGGTCCGTGCGACGGTGGCATAGCGCGCAGGATGAAGGGCAATATGCCAGCGTGCGGTCAAAACAGCATACAGCCTCTCCACGTCCTTCCTCAGCGCCTCCTGCAAGCGGTTAAAGATCCGCTTCTTGTCCGTGCCTGGGTTGGCATACGCCTCCACAAAAAAGCATAGTTGGGATAGATCTTGTCAGTGAGGTAGTACAGCAGCGTGCGAGTGAATCCATTGGCGGTAAAGGGCCGGTCCCGTGGCGGTGTAGCACAATAGGGATCCGTCGCGCGTCCACTCTCAGGGAACACTCACCAAGGGGGATCGGCACCAACGTCACCGGGAGGCCAAGGTTGCTGTCCTTGGAGCGCAAGCCACGGGACCAAGATGGGAGCCCAAATGGGAGGGGTTTGTTGTTCTACCTTGGCCGGCGGTGGATTCGCCACCGGCCCCCTCGTTATAAACCCTCGGAGACACTACTAACTACCCTCCACCCCAAGATGCAAGTCCCTCTGGTCATACGTAACTTATAGATACCGTGACCAGTACGAACTATCAAATTGAAAGTTAAGGGTTAGAAGTAGCCCCCCTGATATTAGGGTCACAATACGGACAACCATATTGCTACATATCCCCCCCTTAGATTCGGCCCGTCCTCGGGTCGAGTTGCATTCGGGGTACCGAATGTAAGTGGGTCGCGTGACCGTTTACCCGTCGGGTGGGGCTTTGCGCCCCGTCGCGACAGACACCCCTTTTCGAGGTTGTCTCAGGGGGGTGCCCCCCTTTGCGTGGTACACACACACGATCCGTTTTCCGGACCGTTAAATTCCCGATGCGGGTTGCTGTTCACGCCCCCCCCTTTCCGAGGGGTGGTGCAAGCGGATCCGCCACCAGGTGCCTGGTGGTAGGGGGGCCCCTCTCGTGTGGACGATTGAGTGGGGGGCGGGGGCTGCCCGCGTTGCGTGGGGGCGGTTGGGGGTGACCCCCCTTACTTACCCCGTGTGTGGGTGTGGCCCCGTCCCGCCCAGGTGCCTGGGTGGAGCGCGGTCGTAGCCCCGTGGGGCGCGGGTCGACCCGCGTGCCTGCGGCGCTTCTCGTGGTCGTTTGTGGTCATAAGCGCGGGTGTCCGCGCTTCCCTGGCTCGTCCCGGTTATCCCGCCGTACCGGGTTGTAGCCGTCGACGGCTTGTGGGCGCGGGGGACTCCGCACCCGTTATCATGTCCTATCCCCAGGTGCTTGAAGAGGAGGAAGACCTCCTGATCGGGGAGGAGATGGAGGACGACGCGCCTGTCGGTCCCGACGCCGCGCGTTACGGGGTGAGCTCGTCTGACGACGACGGGCCTGCGGTGTCCGTCCGTCTGTCGGCCGGAGGACTGTCGTCCGTGTGCAGCGGCACGACGGTGCCGTCGGCCGGAGGTCAACCCGGCGGTCAACCGCGCGTGGCGGCTTCTACCCCCTCTCTGCCGGCTGCCCGGATGGGGCCTGGTGCCGGTGCCGGCTCACCGCAGCTACCTCAAGATGGTCCGCCCTGCGGCGGAGGTGGCGACCCGCAGCCGACTCCGGCTGGTCAAGGTGGTCCGGGTGTCCGGGCGGTGACTCCTCGAGGTGGTCCCGACGTTGACGCGGGTGGTGGTGGCGGTGCGACACCCGGTGCGGTGGGTCAAGACGGTGCGGGTGTCCGCACGGCCGGGGCTCCGGCTCCGGAGGCTGTCCCAGTGCCTTCCACTTCCGAGGCGGGGGCTACGCCGACGGGTGGTGCCGGCGCCGGTGCCGTACCTGCGGTGCCGCGGGCGTCGAGCGGTCAAGACGCTCCTTCTCCCATGGCGGTTGACACCGGGAGTTACTCCGGGCGGGCGCCCGCCCTTCTTCTTCCTCCTCGGCCTCGTCCATCTCCGACGTCGGCCCCTCTGCCGGTGGTGCGTCCCCCGGCGCCCCCGATTCTTCCTGGTCCTGCCCGGGTTGCCCCGTTGGGTGGCGGCGTCGCCGTGGCGGCGGGTCAACCCGCCATGTCGGTGTCCGACTTGGTGGCTCGGGTTCGAGGCCTCACGGTGCAAGAGTCGATGGAGTCCGATGGGCGTATGCGGGTGGACTTCCACCTGGTGCATCCCCGTGGAGAATCCTCCCGGCGCGTCAAGGTGGACCCGTGCTGGGAGCGGGAGTTGGTGCGGCTGGTCAACCAGCCGAACGCGGTCCGGGTGGAACACCATTGGATCCTGAGTCAGCCGGACGACCGGCATGCGCAGCTCTGGCGCACCCGGGTGGGACGGGGTGAGGTCTACCTCGACCCCAACTTCGGGGTCTGCGACTTGATTGCCCCCGCGTTGCCGCGGGAGATTGACTACCCGGCTAGTGCTCGGGGGATTGCGGCGGCGGCGGAGCCGGTTGCGTTTGGGGAGACGGTGAGCCGTACCGGTCGGTATCCCGACTTTGACTACTACCCGGGGGTACCCCCGTATCTGTCGTTGACGGCTCCCTACCCGCCCATGGCGGGGTTGAAGTCGGCGTCGAGTTGGCGACGTAACCATGGTGTCATGGCGGATGCGTTCCGCACGGATATAACGTGTGCGTTGCAGACCGGCAACGGTCGTGCTCCGGTATATACTCCCGTGCGCCCGCCGCTATGGCAGGAGGGGTGGGAACCCGCCCCTGCTTTCCGGTTTGACACCGGCTCCTGCCTCCGATACTTCGGGAGTGTGTTGGCCTCCCGGCCGGTCCACCCGTTGCAGGGTACCTTCACCCTTGAGGTTACCCTCGGGCAGGCTTCATCCTTCTTGCTGTCCGTCCGCCGGCAGGGTCGTCTGTTTCATCTTCCGACGGGTGTCCGTCGGCACATCGCGCAGTTGGGCGTGGATCTGATAGCTGCCAAGACCGGGTTGGCCCGGGAGTTCGAAGCCCTGCTGGCTGTTCACGATGCCGTGAACTGGGCTGGGGTGTTGGCCCTTCCCCCGTACCGGGACCCGCAGGCTGGGGCTTCCCCCTTGCCTCGTCACTCGTTGCGTGTCCGGCGTACTCAGCCGGGTGAGCCTAGTTGCCATGGGTGGGCGTCCACCGAGGCCGTTCCTGACCTGGGTATTCCCATGGTTATCCATGACCCTCTTCAGGTCCTTGCTCCGTGGTTCGGTAACCCGATGCCGGCGGCGGTTGGCCGTCGTCCCCGAGAGTGGGGCTCTGTGGGTGGGGAGCGTGAGGTGTCCCGTCGTCGGGCGGAGTACCGCCGTGGTTACGGTGGAGCCCCTTCGGTAGGGTCCTACCGGGCCTCGTATCAGGTGCCACCGGCTCCGGTGGTAGCCGTGTCGGCTCCTATGGCTCCTCTGGCTGCGCCAGTGTCACCTCCCGCCCCTGTCCTACATGACGGGGGTCCCCGTCTCTGGTATGAGGGCGTTGACGCCCTTGTTACCCGCGCCATGCGTGGGGGTCTCTCTGTTAGCTGGGGGGATATCCCCCAGGTGCTGCTCTGGTTGGGTCAGCGCGTTGCTTCGGTGGCGTGCTGGACCGCCTCCAGAAAGCTCTGGAGGACGTGGAGGCTGGCCGCAGCACCCTCGTCCAGCTATGCACCGAGGTAACTCGGGTGGTCGACCGTCGTGACATTGCCGACCGGTGGAGCACGGAGGTATACGCGCTTACGCGTGAGTGGCCTCCCTCGGGCAGTGGGTCTACCCACTGAGGAGTGCTATTTGTTTGTGAGGGAGAGGGCCCCGGCAACCCTTATGGTAGCCGGGTAGTAGTGAGTATAAACTCATCCCCCGCTGGGGGCATTGCTTGCCTCTGTTTGCTGCCCTGGGGAGTACCCCTTCTGGCTCAGTGGTGCCTTGCCTCCCGCCCAACTTCTTCCGGTTGGTTCATGCTTGGGGAGGTTATCCTCCCTCACTTTGTGTCTTGGCTTGGGGAGGTCCTCCTCCCGTGTAAGCTCCCTAGTTACTTCGATATTATCGGAGTTAGCCTTTACCTTTAAGTTAACTTATTAAGGTTCAGGTTTTTACTTAGTTACCTAAGCTTAGCTCTACTTAGTTACCTAAGCTTGGTTCGACTTAGAAACCTAAGTCTGATTTGACTTAGAAACCTAAGTCTGCCGTAACCATGTCACACCCTACTTAGTAGGTATAAGCCTCACCCCCCAACAGCCGAAGTCGGTGTCGGTTGGGTTGTTACAGTAGGCGTCGTCGCCTCATGTAAGGCATGAGTAGTTGGCGGGGTATATTCGCCGCCTGTTCCCAGGTGGGTGAGTCGTATCCGACCCACATAACCTTGACGTACCAGGGTCCTGGTATGTCCGGGTCGGTGTGTCCGACCACGCTCTCTACTTGGTATGGAATCCCATCCGGTCCCACCGGGTCATCCGACCGGTGGGTTGTAAGAGCTTCATGTAGCAACCCAGCCGGTACCGGCTGAGGCTGTTCCGGCTTCGGAGCAGGTGTGACATCATTCATACTGATGCGTTGGATCTCCGTATCGGAGTGTAAGATAACAGGGTGGTCATCTCTGTGGAGGATCTGGTACGGTCCCTTGACCGGTTGCATAAGCTTGTTCCCTCGGAACTTCTGGTGTCTGATGTAGGCCCAGTCACCTGTTACCAGGGTTGCGTTGCGCACCCGTAGTCGGGCGTCGAAGTTCTTCTTATACCGAAGTTGTGTTCTGTCAAGGGCACCCTTGAGCTTAGGAATCATCCACGATAGCTTGGCCAACCAAGCTAGGTGGATGCGTTCGGCGGGTCGGCCCTTCGGTGTATCATACCGAGTGCACCTGCCGGGTGGCAGCGTCAGGTTACCGACGCCTAGTGGCATGACCCACTCCAGCGGAGCAATGTTTGTGCTCCGATGTGGCCTGGCATTGTATGCCAGGGTGAGTACGGACAGAAGCCTGTCCCAAGTGTTCGTGTGCTCGGCCACGTAGCACTGTAGCATCTTTACGATGGTGCGGTTGAACCGCTCCACCTGCCCGTTGGACTGCGGGTGATAGTCGGATGCCCGACGTGGTTCGATACCGAACATGCCCAGGACCTTCGTGCAGAATGCCGACGTAAGGTTTGCTCCGTTATCGGAGAGGAGTTGCTTCATGACTCCGTATGCACTGATCCAGTGGTCAACCACTGCGTTCATGATCGTGTATGCCGTATCATTCGGGATGGCTGCCGCTCTTGACAGCTTAGTGAAGCGGTCAGACATGACCAGGATGTACCTGTTCCCTTCTTCCGTTATCGGAAGTGGCCCGAGTATGTCGATAGCGACTTGCTCGTTGGGCCCATCAGGTGGGAATAGCTTCATGGCAGACGCCTGCCTATGTAGACTCATGCGGTTACGTGCACAGGGGTGGCATCCCCGTACGTGGTCGACCACGTCGACGGCCATTGCTGGCCAGTAGAAGAACCTTCGCATTGCTGCGAACATTCGTGAACCTCCCGGGTGTCCGGCTGTAGGGTTCTCATGTTCTCGTTCCATGACGGCTTGCCGTAAGGACACGGGAACCACGACTTGATGTCGTCCATCGGCGGGTGCCCGCCGGTATATGAGTCCGTCTTCGTTCTCGGAGAAGATGCCGGCCGTACCGGCCAGGAGGTTAGCACGATGACGTCTACAGTCAGCGTCGTTGGCCTGTGCCTCGCGGAAGTCCGCGAGGGTCAATGGGCACGCAAGGTGTGCCATGGTATGGTCAGCCATACCCTGGGTAGCATTACCCACCATGCACACCGGTACTACCGGGATGTCCTCGTCCACCGGGCGGGTATCCCCGCTCGGTGTGTCGAGTCGAGACAACGCGTCTCCGAGGTGGTGGGTTGACCCAGCCTTATACACCGTGCGGTAGTCGTGCTCGGCCATCTTCAGCCTCCATCGGGCTAGCCTCCCATGGCTATCGGAATCCTTGTCACCAAGGTTGAGGAGCCATCGTAGGGGTTCGTGGTCGGACCTCACGATGAACCTGGAGCCCTCCAGGTATGGACGGAGCAGTTGCACTGCCCATATGACTCCGAGGCATTCACGCTCGGTGGCACTATAGTTCCGCTCAGCCGGGTTGAGTGTCCGGCTGAAGTACCCTACCGGACGTAGGTCCGGGATAACGTTATCGGTACCGATCAACGTCTCTCCCTGTAACAGGGTGCATCCCACTTGTGTATCACACGCATCGACATCGATGACGAAGGTACCCCGTCTATGCGGTAACGCAAGGACGGGTGGGGCTAGTAGGGCTCGCTTCAGCGACTCGAATGCCTCCTCTTCGCTAGGCGAAGGGGGTTGGAGTACCTTGGGTAAGGTACTGCTCGTAAGAACCGTTAACGGTTTAGCTATCCGAGCGAAGTCCTTGACGAACCGTCGGTATACATTGCACATTCCCAGGAAGCTCTTGAGCTGCGTCTGGGTGTTAGGGAACCGGGCATCCCGGAGTGCCCGGGTATTGGCTTCGAGTACCCCTAGTTTACCAGGGGTTATCTGGTGGCCCAGATATTCGACCGTCTGTTGGAAGAAGGCGCACTTCTTCAGACGCAGGGTTACCCCGGCGTTCCTCAAGAGGGTGAGTACCTCGTCAACATGTTGTACATGGTCATCCATGTTATGTGAGAAGACGATGACGTCATCGAGGTACACTAGGCAGTTACGCCACTTCACCCCAGACAGTATGATGTCGATAGCCCGCTGGAATGTAGCGGGGGCGTTGGACAATCCGAAGGGCATCCTTAGGAACTCGTACACTCCACTGTGACAGACGAATGCCGTCTTGGGGATATCCTCGTCCGCCACCGGGATCTGCCAGTATCCGGCATTGCAGTCGATGGTGGTAAACACCGTAGCCTCCCCCAGGGAGTCGATGCATTCATCCATCCTTGGTAAAGGGTATGAGTCCTTCTTGGTAACCAAGTTGAGGCGTCGATAATCGATGCAAAACCGAGGGGTTTGATCCTTCTTCGGCACAATAACGACTGGGGCACCCCATTCCGACATCGAAGGTCGGATCACCTTAGCTTCACTCATCCTCTTCACTTCTCCATCAACGATCTCTCGTTGCATAGGTCCCGCTCGGTGCGGTTGTGAGCGGGCGGGTCGTGCGCCTGGTACCAGGTCTATACGATGTTGGGTTGCCCCAATGGTCCCCAAGGCCCCGCCTGTCCACATAACGTCATGCTTTCTTAGCATCCGTCGTACCCCTTCGGCTACCGAAGGGGGAAGGTGGTCGAGGTCAGCCTCGGCCAGTGCCTTCAAGGCCTCTTGGTCCTTTGGCGGCAGGTCCGCCGGAGCCGCCGATGGGTTAGGCTTCCCGTCATCGGGTTGCTGTCGCTCGGTGGTCTCGGCGACCGCCAGTACTTCAAGTGGTTCCACTTGACCTTCCTTATCAGGGGTAAGGATATCTCCTTCGTAGAGTTCGGCAATCCCGAGGATAGTTCCCTTCGGGAGGGTGACTGCCTTACGGCGGTAGTTCGCCATCACTAGGAGGGACGACCCTCCTGCTGGGAGGTCTATGAGACCGTTGGCCATGGTCAACCCATGGCGCTTGTACGTCCGTAGGTTGGACTGGACTCTGCAGATGCCTGCGAGGTCGCAGTTAACCGGGAGGACTGTCTCTGACAACGGCTCAAAGCGAGTTCGCTTGGCCAACCGAAGTGTCTTCGGCTCGACGCTTGCGTACACCTCAGCCACGTTAACGTGGCTTCCTTGTAGCGTCAGGTCCCTGACGATAGCCGTGTGTCCTCGCTTCGTCCCGTCGGCTTCTTGAAGCTCGACGGTCCTCCGGCCTGGCCGGATTGCATCAACGTGAACGTTGATGAAGGTGCACCCCAGTATGCAGGGCACCGATAGCGTTTCACATACCAGGAAGTCAACTTCCGTGGTGAGATCCCCGATGGTAACCTGCAGCGACATCGCTGCGGTCGTACGAATGAGTCGACCATTCGCGTCCTTGATGGTGGGTCCCCGAGTCACTCTGACTCGTGGAAGCCACTTGTCCGGGAGGGTATCCTTCCGGATAAGGTTGGGTCCAGCCCCTGTATCCAGTACAGGGTAGTACGATCGTGTCGACTGGGGGTCAACCCCCAGTGTGGCTGATACCTTGAAGTTCTCCAAGGTAAACAACACATGTCCTACACCGATATCCGGTGTAGCTCGGGCATCCTGAACAGGGCCCTTGTCTGGTTCAACGTGACGGGGCTTCCCGTCCTCTCCTCCCAACCTTGGAGGGTGGTCATCAATCCCCTGACGCCGTGTCGTAGGGGCCGGAAGGTGTACCCGGGGGTTGATGCGGCGTCGGCTCAACCGCGCTCTCCGTGGGGCTTTCCCCGCGGTACTCCGGGGTGGCTTGCTTGGGTGACCCCAGCGCCCCCCGGTCATCCTTCCGCTTACTCGTTTCCCGCCCTTGGTAGGGTGCTGTCCGCCGGGACATCCGGCTGAGGAGGTGCCCCCTCGACGGCCAGTACTCCACCTGGAGCTGGCTGCCTACCCGGTGCGGGTCCGGGTGCTCGGGCGGGATACCCCCGGTGGATGCCTTGCGTTGCGCCGCTGCCCGCCGAGACTCCTCGGGGATGAGTGGGCAGGAAGACACCCAGTGCTGGGGATCCCCACACAACATACATCCGGACGTGCCGGTCCCCCCTTGAGGTCGCATCGGGGTAGCCCCGTAGCTACGGTTGCCTCCCTCGGGCGCCCGAGTGCCTGCTCCCTGGTAGGCCTTGGGTCCTTGGGTCAACCGGAACATGGATTCCCCCAACCGGTTGGGTCGGCCCGCAATCTGCGGAGGTGCCTCCGTGCGCACCGCCCATGTTGGCAAGGGTTGGTGAGGGTTACCCGTCACCGGGGAGTACCCCGTAGTCCGCACATACGGGACGCGCCGTCCCGTTCCTTCGTTGACCTGGAACTGGGTTCCAGCCGGGGCGATGTACGCTACCGTACCATGTTCATCAATCACCGGCGTCGCCGGTAGCAACAGGTGGCCCTGTTGGTCGACTAGAGGGTCATCCTCACCCATAGGGGTATGTTCGGTCGCCACCAGTACTGGTGCGGCCTTACGTTCCACCTTCTCTTGCCTCGGTACCGGGGTAAGACTGGGCTTGCCTCCCTCACCCTTGGGCTTCGGGGCCAAGGCACACTCCGGGTGTAGAACCCGGTAGGCGTCTCCTAGGGACTTGCACATATGCATCAGTCGACTGAAGTTCGTCCGTGCCGTGTTGGCGCCCCGTGCGGATATCCGCACGTAGTTGGGTACTCCTGCGAACAGGATGGCCCGTAGCTCCCCTTCTCCGAGGAGCTTCCCCAGCTCGTAGTCGAGCTCTTGGATCCGGCGTCCAAACATCTCCTCATCCTCCCAGGACTGGGCGGTGGCAGTGCGAAGGGCCCGATAGTGGTCCTCGCACTTGTCCTCACTGAGGTAGCTGCTCAGCAGCTCCTTCAATATCCCACGGTAATCCATGGGGGTGGCCGCGACCCTCATTCCCGGCATCGGGGATGCCTGGCGAAGAATGCCTCGCACCCGTTCATCAACAAAGAACGGGAGGATCTCCAGAGCCAGCCCCTCGTTAACGAGCGCCTTGTCTGCGGCTGCCTTGAAGCTAGTCAAGAAGCCGATGACTGCCAACGGGCGTCCGTTCGGCCCCCCGAACATAGGGACTCCCTTCATAAGGGTCTGCATAGAGCGGATCGCCCGATGCGACGTATTACGCATCGATTCCGATACGGTGGTAGAGCGGTCCTCCAACCGATAACGTTCCGGAGTAAGAACCGACCGGAAGACCTCGTTGACGATCTCCGTGTCAGCGTCCTGGATATCCAGTCGCTTAGCCAGTTGGTGAGCGAACTCATCGGACTCCATCCGCTTCAGTAGGCTCGCAGTTACCTGCGCGGTCATAGCTTCCACCACTGAGGATGGTACTTCAGGCGTCGGCACCTCGGGACCGAGTTGCCGGGCCTCCTTCGTCGTGGGGGTACTGCGAGAGGGTACCTCCTCCCCCAATAACCGACTCTCCCCCGGCGTACGTATCCGCCGGGTCGTGTCCGCGGAGTCCGCTTCGGGTGCTCCGAGCGTATCGCTCCGTGTGACTCCGTTCCAACTCTGCGACGAGTCGGACCCATACCCCATGTGTCCGGGGGTTGTCCAGG